>CM051025.1:10940698-11384198 GCA_027627225.1 Congeria kusceri
GGAATACGAAACTTTAACGCAAATTCTATTTTTAGCTCTAGTGGCCATTTTGTGCAGTGAGGCGGAATAAGTTTGGTAGTGAAACACTAAACAAACATTTGTTTAAAATTATTTGAAAATCTAGCAATAGATGTAGAAGAAAATGGCGTTTAGACATATTTCTATTTTTAGCTGTGGCGGCCATTTTGTGCAGTGAAGCGGAACCTATTTCACAGATTTGGTAGAGGAGCATTCAAGGAACATTTCTGTAAAGTTTCATGAAGATTGACCAAAAACTTTTGAAAATATGACAGGAATACGAAACTTTAACGCAAAATGTAAACGACATCGCAACGCCCGCCCAACCGCCCAACCGCCATCCGCCCGACCGCCCGCCCAACCGACCGGTTTTCGCTAATCTATAAGCCGAGATTTTTCGTTGAAAAATCCGGCTAAAAATGATAATTTTAAGCTTAGAATACAAATTACATACAAATCTTGTAATATATTAATTTTATTCTGGAGCATGCGTTTTTTTTTGAAGCCGGGCGTTTTTAGTTGAAAAATCCGGCTAAAAATGATAATTATAAGCTTAGAATACACATTACATACAAATCATGTAATATATTTATTTTATTCAGGAGCATGCGTTTTTTGTGTGAAGCCGATGGCGTTTTTAGTTGTATTATTAAGTGCATTTAACATTAATATGCAATCAGAGATACATATATGCGCAATCTTATCGCCGACAATACGATCATATGCCTGAAAAAGACAAGTAGAGTGATCGGTTGCATACGAAACTAATTACCTTGAGATGCGATGAATTTGTTCAGTTTACCAAAACCCTGAAATGCATTAACACATTATTTATTTATTTATTTATTTATTTGTTTAGTGTTCATACATGTATGCTTAAAAGTATTATCGGTTTGCTACTGCGTCAATTAATTTAGCAATATTTAATGTATGTGTAGTAGGAATTAAACACAGTTACATGAATATAGCTGGCGTTAATGTAATCGGAATCACTTGGACTGTCCTTTTTCAAGACAACTCGTGAGTCATCATCTGTAAAAAAACAACTATCAGTTGCATCTTGTATTTTGATACAAAAGGGCCGTTTTATTCAATTGTAATTCATGTTTTTATTTAAATTATGCAAATACCGGAAATTTAAAACAAAAATGCACTGACACGTGAATGAGCTTAACTGTCACATTTAGTCAAATGATTATTAGTAAACATTTTTATCTGATTTCTTGTTAGTTTTTCGTATACACATTGAGTGTAACTGTCACGTTCGTCGTTAATATACGTGAGAAAGACATGTGGAATAAATGTGAAAGTTACATCCAGCTAGGTCATTGATATTTAATTACTATAATTTATGTGTGTTAGCTCGTACATGCATATAACTCCTTGTAACGGTTTTTGCCTTTATTGGAGCCAGCAGAGGCGACGTCGTGCTTTCGAACCAAACCGGTAGGTAATTTCTAAATAAAATAACAAAATAGTAATATGCTGCAAACTTACAGTGAACCGTGAAACAATACGTTTTTTATGTAAGGTTCAGTTTTAATTACATAAATACAAAATTAATGAATGCATGTTATAGGAAATTAATTAGATTCATATAAATATATAATAATGCGGATTCATATAAATAGATAATAGTGCGATATACTAAATGTAATCAAATACATGTTTTAACACAGAACTAACTTTTATTACAAGCAAATAGGTTTAGAAACAATAGAGCGACTATAGTTTTTTTAAAGCACACAATTATTACCGCAAACTCATCTTCGAAATGCGTTGAACCAATTTGGCTTTTCTCACGTATATATGCCCACAGTTCGTGCAACTGAATTCCATGAGCAACGGCATTAAAACTGTAGTAGTCTGAGTCAGAAGCTGGGAGAAAATAAAAAGATATTTACACATTTTGCAAATTTACTATCTGTCTTATCCTTTCTATAATTTAAACGCATAGCACAAAAAGAACGTTTTCAATCGCCGTGTTTGTATGGAAAGTATCTTTGGGGTTACTTTTTGCATACCTGTCAAGTCGTACGCTTTCAGATAGATAGTCATGCTTTCAGGCTTTAAATCATACCCTTACGCTCGCTTCAAATAATTTCACGCTTAAAAAATCACTGTGAGATCTGACATGTCGGGTGGAGGTAAAAAGGTACGACTAGATAAAGAATATAGCTTCAGATACTGACACAAGTCAACTTTTTTCACATAAAATTGTGTACTTATTAAAGCAATATTAAACACTAAAAGTATGCAATGATACCAAAATACAACTTATAGTTTGTTTAAAAAATAAATGTGCGTGTTAATTGTTTTCCTTCATAGTCATATTTATTTAGATTCAGTGATGAACTTATGCATTTAACCTTTTAAACATTTGACCATTTATTATTGTTAAGAAAATAATAAATGTATCAATAATTTGGAGAAGTATGCAAATGTGAAAAATATGTGTCGCTATATATAATTTTTCCCCGTGACAAATAAATAAATATACATGTGGACGTATGCATTATTATTCGTCTATCTTTATAAGAAAACTTGTAGTTTTAAGAATAGATAATTATTTGAATACCTTTTTGAAGACAAACTTAACTATACGAACTTAAAATTTATCAAGACAAATGCAGTTGCCAAGGATACTGCTTTCGCTCCATTTAGACCCCCTGACACCCGACATCGATTCAACCAAGTTATTACTCTTAATCGCATTAAAGGCCTTGACAGGTATGTTATTGTGTAAAATTATGTTTCTAACTAAAAATATATATGGCTCCTAAATTAAATTTAAATGATTGCTTGTTATTTTAGTAGAATGAAAAAAAACCATTTCAAGTATGTTTTCGCAATCGATCGCATTGTACGATAGTTTTGCTTGTTGATTTAAAGGGCCTATGTCGTCGTAAGGTTGAATTCTTAGTACACTATAACTGATATTATATGATAGAAATGCGCTTTATAAAGACATTTTATGGAATAAATAACACATAATATGATACACAATACGATATTTGATAAAATCAAATTAGCAAAAATGTTTAAAAAAAATAAAACCTTAAGCAGGGATCGAAATCACGACTTAAAAGTCATTGGAAGAAATGACAGTATGCTGCGCTTAAACCAACTGCGCTATCATGCTTGGTAAGAAGTAGAGTGTAAACTATGGTTGTAGAAAATATTCACAATAATAACGTCAAAATGTAAACATGAAAAGGGCCAAACAAACAAGACCCATATAATAAATGCATTTTTATCTCAGAATGTGTGCAATCGTTTTTCATCATATATACTCTGTTTTAACCATTATTATATGTCAGCATAAATATCTGAATTTCATTTTTTTTAAACTGCCTCCATGAGTCCCTTTTTAATGACATAGTCCTTTTAATACGGCCGTTTAAAATAGATTGATACATATTACTCTATAACGGATTGTTCAGGTTCAAACATTTACTCATACCTTTAGCATTGGCGTAGGCATTTTCACATATAGCTGTATTTGAAGTTTTGTGTACTTTTTCTGACCGCGCAGGTGATTGTGGTAGTGACGCCGAAGATGTTGCGATATCATTGAAAAACTCCCGATTGTCGCTGTTTCTTAAATTACAAGTAGCATATGCTCAAATTTAATAAAATACATTACGAAACAACCCACTAATTCTTTAATCGAGTGTCCTTTGAATAGTAACAGTGTGTTCATAAATATGTACTATTTGTGTAGAACCATTTGTGGAAGGCCCTAGAAAAACGTCGACTTACTTTTTAACATGTCTCCGTTTATAATAAATAACGGCTGCAACAATCCCGATTATGACGACCCCTGAAGCACCGACACCACTTCCTATAGCAGCAGCAAAAGACGGCGGACTCGTTGCAGCTTCAGTATACTCTGCAATTTCCAGTCAATGATTTATCATCAAAATATTTAAATATTAATCTGATGTTGCATTTACACATTTTGTTACATGTGTCTTATTTAAACATAACTGTTTATTAATTGTAATATATCTCATATTTAATGCGGTTAATAGGCATGTCTGCACTCATGGCAGTGATATTTGCACAATGGACACGAGCCATTCCCATTGTGACATTTGTTGCAATGGCAAAGTGAAATAAGAATGTCCATAGTTTCTTAGTTCGAATATTGTAAGCAAATGTCCATTGGTAATGTTTTAGCTAAAAACATTCACTTTAGTATTCAGTCTGTTAGTTTTCAGTCTGTTACTTAATGATGCATTTTCCACTTTGCATGTGGTACCCGTCGTAACAAATGCGCGAGGAAAAGGCACATGACCCATTAACGTTATGGCATATGTCACAGTGACAACCCATCGAGCAGTTCTTGCCATAATATGGATAGTCACAAGCTGAAAACGGTTGTATCCTTTTTCAAAATGTTCCTTTATTATATTGTATGAATAAAAATGTGCAATATTCAGATATTTGTACTGTAAAACTTAAAATATAAGATTCGCCGTTGACTGTCAAATAATATTGTAGCCACTCATTTGTAAACTTTAAATGTTGTTGTACACAACCGATATGGTTTATATGAAAGTATGTTAGTTCGCAATGATTTTTAAACATGATGTGCATACATACTTACATACATGTTCAACATCAAACTAGATATAACGCATATGAACAGAAAGTACAAATTTTAAAGCCTACAATTGAAGGAAAAGGCAATTATTTCTTATTGTTGCGCACAAACACTTACGCCATTGACATGATCACCTGACAGTCATGAACGTTTAAGAAATAGTTGTGAGCCTACAATCATATATTAAGGCCTTTATGTATTATTTCTCCTGTGGTATTATTATATGTGTTTAGCATCATCAACAACTGTTTCAATTACATGTATTACCAAAACAAGAGATTATGCCCATATATACGTGTTATTGAAACATAACAATCATGGATTGGGTTTATTATCGACCTAAATTTTGTTGCAAACGTATGAAATAAAACCACTTCGTTTTTCATTATAAACTGGTCGTCATATTTGCTCCCAGATTCACATTTGTCATCACAGATGGCAGACACGATCTACTGAGGCTGTCACTCGTGGCATACTGACTCACACTGATACAATTGTAGCCATATGTACTTTTTCACCTATTGTCCAATATCAGGTCATGAAACAAAACGGGACATTTTCTATATAACGTAACTAACCCTTAAATATTAACTATACCAAATTGTAATAGTTTAAATATTGGGTGTGGGGGTATGTGTATACGAGATTAGGTAAGAAATCACATTTTGCTTATTAGAAAAAGCAAAACATCATTAGAATAAAATCAGATTTTGGCGTACGTTTTAATTTGGTGAGTGCTTTAAGACGTCGAACCAGCGCAAATAGCTTACCACTACTGTTCAGCGGATTTATGTGTATGAGTTTATATTATTTAAATCAGAGAAAGTGTAAACCTGCGAATCCAACAACTTGCTGAAAAGTACTTAAACACGCATGCAACATAATTATGTCCAGAACATTACTGTTAATATGTATGAATTAAAAACAGTATAACACATACATCGTGTGCATTGTATTGTGTAATTAATAGATCGGATAATGCGTATTTAAATGTCGGATGCTCTACTACGATACTTATGGGCTAAACACGTTGTATCGTTAGTGAAGTCGTATCCCTCTGCAACCCATTAGGAGATTGACCAGTTATGTGATTGCAGACATCACCGCTTTGACAATGACTGCATGGTATGGAACAGTTGGGTCCAAAATATCCTGATTGACAGGCTGAATGTGTAAACAGTGTACATATCATGTTGTTGTTTTTTATTTTTTTTTAATTTGTAACATGTTACACATATTTTGACAATCTCTGACAACATATGATTACGAGAAACAATTATAAATAACATGATTACTGTCATTCATATTATTCATTATTATTACATATTCCATTAGTATTGTGTTCGATTTATTGTTAAATACCGTAAAGATGTATAAATGTTGTGTCGGGCTATTAAATAATCTCATCGAATGAGGTGAACAAAAAAACTAGGTCATTAGTCAATAATTAACAAATCCAATTCATATATCTGTTCATATTGACCAAACGTTTCATCCAAGTTGGCGTGAACACATGTACTTGTACAAGAATACATCTACAAGCATATTCAAATACGAATAATGATGGGCAATGTACATAGGCTCTTTCTATTTCATGTTTTTTCTGTTATAACGTGATCCGTATCAAATGTTTCCTATGCTGTCTTAGCAATCGTTTAACGTGTTTAACAGTACATTTTACCTAAGTACCAAAATGAGGATTCAAATTAATACTCCCAAATCAAAAGCCATTATTTGTCAATCCAGGACAAACGACATCCAATAACCATCCGCTTAACAGACACAACAAAAAATATAGACTAATTTAATATCTACTTCCAATACTCGCATCTCAAATAACATAATTCGCTTTATTTAAAAGACATAATTACAACCTTTTGCATTATCACGTAAACGCTGCATTCTGATTGGATGATCCGCCTACATGACCTGTCATTCATACCCTGATGAACCGGTTGGGTATGCAAATTACCTCGTTGTTATTCATGACCGTACTACTTTTTCATTCTGTATTTGCGAAATGACGTAATTGATTTGCACGAACCTTTACGATGTTTTCTGTCATTCGCTCTTTGCTAAATCGTTTGCGTTGTCATTGTTTGCGTGAACACTATTGACCGATTTATCGCTTGCCGGTGTTGCAGAAGATGAAATTGTTGGTAAATTCGAACTGTTTTTACAAGAACGTCCACTACAAAATGTGATTGTAAATGTCTGCCGATATTAGAAATGCCGTTCGACAGAATGAAACCGAAATTAAAACTGGGATTGCTACGCCGGAGGCTACACGTCAGTTGCGGCTCTTAGACAGTTAAAAGTAAAGTTAATATCCACTTTTTGTTGTAATTATAAAAATTGAATAATATTTTTCTACATTTCATCAGTGTATGAACTGTCGGGACCCGACAGTTCATACACCGATGAAATGCAGAAAACCCGACAGTTCATACACCGATGAAGTGAAGAAAAACATTATTCGATTGTTAAATAATTTATGTTATCGGTTAACTTACGTTTTGAACACGTTTTATCGTTAGTGAAGTCGTATCCATCTGCACACCCATCAGGACATCTACCATTTACGTGATTGCAGACATCATTGCTTCGACAATATTGACTGCATAGTTGGGAGCAGTTGAAGCCAAAATATCCTGGTTGACAAGCTGGATGTATAGACGATGTTACTTGATTAGTATGTGTACATGATACATTGAATTATATTTTATTATATGTAATAATCTCTCCGATATCCGAATACGGGTCTAAAATTGAATAACTTGATTTTTAAACAAGTATTTATTCGGTTTTTGTGCAGCTGTCTAAATCAACTAAATGGCTACCACATATTCAAAACTATTGGTATATATACGCTTAATTATTCGCATGAAAGTCCTTTATGAGTTAAATACGTTCTTCAAATTCATGTTCAATTAATTTATATTCTGACATGTGTATCATCGTCCACGTGATTTATGTTATTGTTCAATAAAACTATTAACACTTACACTTTAGTGGGATACTTACGTGCTGAACACGTTGTGTCGTTAATGAAGTAGTATCCATCTGCACACTCATTAGGGCACTGACCAGTTGTGTGATTGCAGACATCACTGCTACGACAATGACCGCATTGTTTGGAGCAGTTGAGGCCAAAATATCCGTGTTTACACGCTGATAGTATAATCAATGTTACGTATAATTTAACTATGTTTCATACTACATCTCATGTTTACACAACATGTTAGTCATTGTATTACAGACAATACCATTCGATAACTCAATACAAATATAAACCATATGAAACTGCAGCTGCATCAGTAGGAGAGAACTATTTTCAACAGCACATTGTCCTTTTGAAATGCATGTGAAAAATTGCATTTACAACACAGCACAAACCCAAAACCACATAATAAACACGCAGTTAATGAAAATATTATTATGAATAAAACTGGGATAATCTCCTCCGAACGGTCAGTGCAACGCATTCGTGGTTTATATCGGTCATGGAACCCCGAAACACAGTCGTGGCCCAGAAGTTATACAAATAATAAAAAACGATAACTGATTCAATTAATTACAATTAAAATACTCAAAAGTGGAATGTAATCCGGAGCAACATCCATTATGCCTAGTTTACATTTGGACTTCGACGCCCGCCAATTCCATGTTCCTTCGTGCTTCTTGGGGAAGCCGTGCGATTTTTTACGATATCGTAAGGAGTTACGGGCGCCGTAGCCAGTTAAACAACTTTGTTTTAAATCGTAAGCCCGTTGCTCGTAAATATATCATAGATGCAAAGTACGATGTCCGCAAGCGTATCGTGTAGAGACCGTGAGATGATCTTGCGACAAAATCACGGTCTTTTTGTGGACAGTGCCAGAAAGAAACATCGGGGTATCGAGCTAGCGAGTGGCATCTGTAACGCTTTCGCACACGATTTCCGAATAACCTGATCCCGATTCTCAGTACCAAAATCGCACGGAAATCGTATACAATGTGCACACCGACGCGGTAGCCCGAAACCATCTACGATGCCTAAAATATCGCACGTAATATCTTAGTCAAATTTATCGTAGGGCGCCCGGGGCAAATGTGAACCAGGCATTATTCGTCAATATTTGCCAAGAGAACTCAACTAAAGCTAGAATAACTAAATAACAAATATGTTACCGTCTCTTGTCGTCAATTTAAATCGAAGATTTTTTTCATATATGTTATTAACTCCATTTAATACTGTACTGTCTGTGTGTTTATTTTAAAACTAAAGCAACTTACAACTAGCGTTGCTTAGTACATCCAGACTAATAAAATACTGTATTCAAACCATTTACGCACTCATTTTGACCCTTTAACGTTAATGTTGTTGTACGTTGCATATCGATATCTACCATTGATGGCACTACGTTGGAACGTATGATCTAACTAATATGTTTAAATATCAAACATATACACTAATGGAAAATGCAATTATATGCCAGGCGTTGTCGATGAATTGTTTAAAAACATTTGATATAAAAATAAATGCATCTAAACAGAATAATAATGAACGGCGCTAAATATACTCGTACCTTTATATATATTTCTAGTTAATAGTGCAGCTTGAATGTATATTTTGTAAACAAACAAATGCTATTGAATGGAATGCGTACCCGTCGAACAAGTTGTATCGTTAGCAAAGTCGTATCCGTCTGCACACCCATCAGAACATCCACCATTTACTTGATTGCAGACCTTATTGTGTCGACAATTTGCGCTACACTGATTAGAGCAGTTGAGGCCAAAATATCCTGGTTGACACGCTGAATTATTAAACAATTACACATTACATGTTCAAATGTCGTCTAATAGAACTTGTCTGACAATCCTTTCCAGCAACACAATCCGAGTTATTTGTTTTGATAAAATGAAATAGGCTTACACTTTAACCATTAATTATTATTTAGAAATAAATTGATTTAGACGAACATAACATACATCTATAAAACAATCGTGTCTGCAGAAGAGTGATACTGATAAAATGGCATTGACAAAGTAGTAGAAAAATCACTAAAAATACACATATATATTGTAATATAATGTATGAAAGGTACTGTACTCTACTGACTCTATATAACAGTGAATTAATAATTAATATTATATCGTATCATATAAAGTAATATCAGAAAATATTTCAACAAAGTATTAAATCTCTGACTACGAGTTATTTATGCATTTCAACATTGATGCATTTGTTCTATTTATTACAACATACTGAATCAAATATATGGCTAATAATTGAGGTAAGGACAATGAGCTCCCAATGAATAAATG
Source organism: Congeria kusceri (assembly GCA_027627225.1). Taxonomy (NCBI): domain Eukaryota; kingdom Metazoa; phylum Mollusca; class Bivalvia; order Myida; family Dreissenidae; genus Congeria; species Congeria kusceri. The sequence continues at coordinate 10,950,636 of CM051025.1, forward strand.
CAAAGAATCGATTGTTTGAAAATACCCCACACTGTTCCTAAGAAACTAATAACCCCTTACCTATAATACATGCTAATAATATATCGCTGCATATATGTTATAACGTAAAGTTTGTCAAAATGAATTTCACGGAAATTGTATGGCTTTAATATGTCGCAAAATAATATGAAATTGTTCTATCGTTTCTTCTTGGCTTTTTAACGCAATATATGAGATTTGTAATATTACAAAACCAAACTATATTACAACACTGTCATTTCACTCAATTTTAATAGTTCGCCCTTATTGGCTTTATCAAAATTATGAATACATAAAAAAATAACTCCATTGTGCTATTCAAACAAAATGGCGTAACGTCAACAAACAAGATATGACATCATGACTTCATTTTGACGTCAAACTGTAACACTAAATTGCGCCAACAAATCGTTTGCGTTGTCATTGTTTGCGTGAACACTATTGACCGATTTATCGCTTGCCGGTGTTGCAGAAGATGAAATTGTTGGTAAATTTGAACTGTTTTTACAAGAACGTCCACTACAAAATGATCCACAGTGATTGTAAATGTCTGCCGAGATATTAGAAATGCCGTTCGACAGAAATGAAACCGAAATTAAAACTGGGATTGCTACGCCAGAGGCTACACGTCAGTTGCAGCTCTTAGACAGTTAAAAGTAAAGTTAATATCCACTTTTTGTTGTAATTATAAAAATTGAATAATATTTTTCTACATTTCATCAGTGTATGAACTGTCGGGACCCGACAGTTCATACACCGATGAAATGCAGAAAACCCGACAGTTCATACACCGATGAAGTGAAGAAAAACATTATTCGATTGTTAAATAATTTATGTTATCGGTTAACTTACGTTTTGAACACGTTTTATCGTTAGTGAAGTCGTATCCCTCTGCACACCCATCAGGACATCTACCATTTACGTGATTGCAGACATCATTGCTTCGACAATATTGACTGCATAGTTGGGAGCAGTTGAAGCCAAAATATCCTGGTTGACAAGCTGGATGTATAGACGATGTTACTTGATTAGTATGTGTACATGATACATTGAATTATATTTTATTATATGTAATAATCTCTCCGATATCCGAATACCGGTCTAAAATTGAATAACTTGATTTTTAAACAAGTATTTATTCGGTTTTTGTGCAGCTGTCTAAATCAACTAAATGGCTACCACATATTCAAAACTATTGGTATATATACGCTTAATTATTCGCACGAAAGTCCTTTATGAGTTAAATACGTTCTTCAAATTCATGTTCAATTAATTTATATTCTGACATGTGTATCATCGTCCACGTGATTTATGTTATTGTTCAATAAAACTATTAACACTTACACTTTAGTGGGATACTTACGTGCTGAACACGTTGTGTCGTTAATGAAGTAGTATCCATCTGCACACTCATTAGGGCACTGACCAGTTGTGTGATTGCAGACATCACTGCTACGACAATGACCGCATTGTTTGGAGCAGTTGAGGCCAAAATATCCGTGTTTACACGCTGATAGTATAATCAATGTTACGTATAATTTAACTATGTTTCATACTACATCTCATGTTTACACAACATGTTAGTCATTGTATTACAGACAATACCATTCGATAACTCAATACAAATATAAACCATATGAAACTGCAGCTGCATCAGTAGGAGAGAACTATTTTCAACAGCACATTGTCCTTTTGAAATGCATGTGAAAAATTGCATTTACAACACAGCACAAACCCAAAACCACATAATAAACACGCAGTTAATGAAAATATTATTATGAATAAAACTGGGATAATCTCCTCCGAACGGTCAGTGCAACGCATTCGTGGTTTATATCGGTCATGGAACCCCGAAACACAGTCGTGGCCCAGAAGTTATACAAATAATAAAAAACGATAACTGATTCAATTAATTACAATTAAAATACTCAAAAGTGGAATGTAATCCGGAGCAACATCCATTATGCCTAGTTTACATTTGGACTTCGACGCCCGCCAATTCCATGTTCCTTCGTGCTTCTTGGGGAAGCCGTGCGATTTTTTACGATATCGTAAGGAGTTACGGGCGCCGTAGCCAGTTAAACAACTTTGTTTTAAATCGTAAGCCCGTTGCTCGTAAATATATCATAGATGCAAAGTACGATGTCCGCAAGCGTATCGTGTGGAGACCGTGAGATGATCTTGCGACAAAATCACGGTCTTTTTGTGGACAGTGCCAGAAAGAAACATCGGGGTATCGAGCTAGCGAGTGGCATCTGTAACGCTTTCGCACACGATTTCCGAATAACCTGATCCCGATTCTCAGTACCAAAATCGCACGGAAATCGTATACAATGTGCACACCGACGCGGTAGCCCGAAACCATCTACGATGCCTAAAATATCGCACGTAATATCTTAGTCAAATTTATCGTAGGGCGCCCGGGGCAAATGTGAACCAGGCATTATTCGTCAATATTTGCCAAGAGAACTCAACTAAAGCTAGAATAACTAAATAACAAATATGTTACCGTCTCTTGTCGTCAATTTAAATCGAAGATTTTTTTCATATATGTTATTAACTCCATTTAATACTGTACTGTCTGTGTGTTTATTTTAAAACTAAAGCAACTTACAACTAGCGTTGCTTAGTACATCCAGACTAATAAAATACTGTATTCAAACCATTTACGCACTCATTTTGACCCTTTAACGTTAATGTTGTTGTACGTTGCATATCGATATCTACCATTGATGGCACTACGTTGGAACGTATGATCTAACTAATATGTTTAAATATCAAACATATACACTAATGGAAAATGCAATTATATGCCAGGCGTTGTCGATGAATTGTTTAAAAACATTTGATATAAAAATAAATGCATCTAAACAGAATAATAATGAACGGCGCTAAATATACTCGTACCTTTATATATATTTCTAGTTAATAGTGCAGCTTGAATGTATATTTTGTAAACAAACAAATGCTATTGAATGGAATGCGTACCCGTCGAACAAGTTGTATCGTTAGCAAAGTCGTATCCGTCTGCACACCCATCAGAACATCCACCATTTACTTGATTGCAGACCTTATTGTGTCGACAATTTGCGCTACACTGATTAGAGCAGTTGAGGCCAAAATATCCTGGTTGACACGCTGAATTATTAAACAATTACACATTACATGTTCAAATGTCGTCTAATAGAACTTGTCTGACAATCCTTTCCAGCAACACAATCCGAGTTATTTGTTTTGATAAAATGAAATAGGCTTACACTTTAACCATTAATTATTATTTAGAAATAAATTGATTTAGACGAACATAACATACATCTATAAAACAATCGTGTCTGCAGAAGAGTGATACTGATAAAATGGCATTGACAAAGTAGTAGAAAAATCACTAAAAATACACATATATATTGTAATATAATGTATGAAAGGTACTGTACTCTACTGACTCTATATAACAGTGAATTAATAATTAATATTATATCGTATCATATAAAGTAATATCAGAAAATATTTCAACAAAGTATTAAATCTCTGACTACGAGTTATTTATGCATTTCAACATTGATGCATTTGTTCTATTTATTACAACATACTGAATCAAATATATGGCTAATAATTGAGGTAAGGACAATGAGCTCCCAATGAATAAATGCAAAGAATCGATTGTTTGAAAATACCCCACACTGTTCCTAAGAAACTAATAACCCCTTACCTATAATACATGCTAATAATATATCGCTGCATATATGTTATAACGTAAAGTTTGTCAAAATGAATTTCACGGAAATTGTATGGCTTTAATATGTCGCAAAATAATATGAAATTGTTCTATCGTTTCTTCTTGGCTTTTTAACGCAATATATGAGATTTGTAATATTACAAAACCAAACTATATTACAACACTGTCATTTCACTCAATTTTAATAGTTCGCCCTTATTGGCTTTATCAAAATTATGAATACATAAAAAAATAACTCCATTGTGCTATTCAAACAAAATGGCGTAACGTCAACAAACAAGATATGACATCATGACTTCATTTTGACGTCAAACTGTAACACTAAATTGCGCCAACAAATCGTTTGCGTTGTCATTGTTTGCGTGAACACTATTGACCGATTTATCGCTTGCCGGTGTTGCAGAAGATGAAATTGTTGGTAAATTTGAACTGTTTTTACAAGAACGTCCACTACAAAATGATCCACAGTGATTGTAAATGTCTGCCGAGATATTAGAAATGCCGTTCGACAGAAATGAAACCGAAATTAAAACTGGGATTGCTACGCCAGAGGCTACACGTCAGTTGCAGCTCTTAGACAGTTAAAAGTAAAGTTAATATCCACTTTTTGTTGTAATTATAAAAATTGAATAATATTTTTCTACATTTCATCAGTGTATGAACTGTCGGGACCCGACAGTTCATACACCGATGAAATGCAGAAAACCCGACAGTTCATACACCGATGAAGTGAAGAAAAACATTATTCGATTGTTAAATAATTTATGTTATCGGTTAACTTACGTTTTGAACACGTTTTATCGTTAGTGAAGTCGTATCCCTCTGCACACCCATCAGGACATCTACCATTTACGTGATTGCAGACATCATTGCTTCGACAATATTGACTGCATAGTTGGGAGCAGTTGAAGCCAAAATATCCTGGTTGACAAGCTGGATGTATAGACGATGTTACTTGATTAGTATGTGTACATGATACATTGAATTATATTTTATTATATGTAATAATCTCTCCGATATCCGAATACCGGTCTAAAATTGAATAACTTGATTTTTAAACAAGTATTTATTCGGTTTTTGTGCAGCTGTCTAAATCAACTAAATGGCTACCACATATTCAAAACTATTGGTATATATACGCTTAATTATTCGCACGAAAGTCCTTTATGAGTTAAATACGTTCTTCAAATTCATGTTCAATTAATTTATATTCTGACATGTGTATCATCGTCCACGTGATTTATGTTATTGTTCAATAAAACTATTAACACTTACACTTTAGTGGGATACTTACGTGCTGAACACGTTGTGTCGTTAATGAAGTAGTATCCATCTGCACACTCATTAGGGCACTGACCAGTTGTGTGATTGCAGACATCACTGCTACGACAATGACCGCATTGTTTGGAGCAGTTGAGGCCAAAATATCCGTGTTTACACGCTGATAGTATAATCAATGTTACGTATAATTTAACTATGTTTCATACTACATCTCATGTTTACACAACATGTTAGTCATTGTATTACAGACAATACCATTCGATAACTCAATACAAATATAAACCATATGAAACTGCAGCTGCATCAGTAGGAGAGAACTATTTTCAACAGCACATTGTCCTTTTGAAATGCATGTGAAAAATTGCATTTACAACACAGCACAAACCCAAAACCACATAATAAACACGCAGTTAATGAAAATATTATTATGAATAAAACTGGGATAATCTCCTCCGAACGGTCAGTGCAACGCATTCGTGGTTTATATCGGTCATGGAACCCCGAAACACAGTCGTGGCCCAGAAGTTATACAAATAATAAAAAACGATAACTGATTCAATTAATTACAATTAAAATACTCAAAAGTGGAATGTAATCCGGAGCAACATCCATTATGCCTAGTTTACATTTGGACTTCGACGCCCGCCAATTCCATGTTCCTTCGTGCTTCTTGGGGAAGCCGTGCGATTTTTTACGATATCGTAAGGAGTTACGGGCGCCGTAGCCAGTTAAACAACTTTGTTTTAAATCGTAAGCCCGTTGCTCGTAAATATATCATAGATGCAAAGTACGATGTCCGCAAGCGTATCGTGTGGAGACCGTGAGATGATCTTGCCACAAAATCACGGTCTTTTTGTGGACAGTGCCAGAAAGAAACATCGGGGTATCGAGCTAGCGAGTGGCATCTGTAACGCTTTCGCACACGATTTCCGAATAACCTGATCCCGATTCTCAGTACCAAAATCGCACGGAAATCGTATACAATGTGCACACCGACGCGGTAGCCCGAAACCATCTACGATGCCTAAAATATCGCACGTAATATCTTAGTCAAATTTATCGTAGGGCGCCCGGGGCAAATGTGAACCAGGCATTATTCGTCAATATTTGCCAAGAGAACTCAACTAAAGCTAGAATAACTAAATAACAAATATGTTACCGTCTCTTGTCGTCAATTTAAATCGAAGATTTTTTCATATATGTTATTAACTCCATTTAATACTGTACTGTCTGTGTGTTTATTTTAAAACTAAAGCAACTTACAACTAGCGTTGCTTAGTACATCCAGACTAATAAAATACTGTATTCAAACCATTTACGCACTCATTTTGACCCTTTAACGTTAATGTTGTTGTACGTTGCATATCGATATCTACCATTGATGGCACTACGTTGGAACGTATGATCTAACTAATATGTTTAAATATCAAACATATACACTAATGGAAAATGCAATTATATGCCAGGCGTTGTCGATGAATTGTTTAAAAACATTTGATATAGAAATAAATGCATCTAAACAGAATAATAATGAACGGCGCTAAATATACTCGTACCTTTATATATATTTCTAGTTAATAGTGCAGCTTGAATGTATATTTTGTAAACAAACAAATGCTATTGAATGGAATGCGTACCCGTCGAACAAGTTGTATCGTTAGCAAAGTCGTATCCGTCTGCACACCCATCAGAACATCCACCATTTACTTGATTGCAGACCTTATTGTGTCGACAATTTGCGCTACACTGATTAGAGCAGTTGAGGCCAAAATATCCTGGTTGACACGCTGAATTATTAAACAATTACACATTACATGTTCAAATGTCGTCTAATAGAACTTGTCTGACGCACTCATTTTGACCCTTTAACGTTAATGTTGTTGTACGTTGCATATCGATATCTACCATTGATGGCACTACGTTGGAACGTATGATCTAACTAATATGTTTAAATATCAAACATATACACTAATGGAAAATGCAATTATATGCCAGGCGTTGTCGATGAATTGTTTAAAAACATTTGATATAGAAATAAATGAATCTAAACAGAATAATAATGAACGGCGCTAAATATACTCGTACCTTTATATATATTTCTAGTTAATAGTGCAGCTTGAATGTATATTTTGTAAACAAACAAATGCTATTGAATGGAATGCGTACCCGTCGAACAAGTTGTATCGTTAGCAAAGTCGTATCCGTCTGCACACCCATCAGAACATCCACCATTTACTTGATTGCAGACCTTATTGTGTCGACAATTTGCGCTACACTGATTAGAGCAGTTGAGGCCAAAATATCCTGGTTGACACGCTGAATTATTAAACAATTACACATTACATGTTCAAATGTCGTCTAATAGAACTTGTCTGACAATCCTTTCCAGCAACACAATCCGAGTTATTTGTTTTGATAAAATGAAATAGGCTTACACTTTAACCATTAATTATTATTTAGAAATAAATTGATTTAGACGAACATAACATACATCTATAAAACAATCGTGTCTGCAGAAGAGTGATACTGATAAAATGGCATTGACAAAGTAGTAGAAAAATCACTAAAAATACACATATATATTGTAATATAATGTATGAAAGGTACTGTACTCTACTGACTCTATATAACAGTGAATTAATAATTAATATTATATCGTATCATATAAAGTAATATCAGAAAATATTTCAACAAAGTATTAAATATCTGACTACGAGTTATTTATGCATTTCAACATTGATGCATTTGTTCTATTTATTACAACATACTGAATCAAATATATGGCTAATAATTGAGGTAAGGACAATGAGCTCCCAATGAATAAATGGAAAGAATCGATTGTTTGAAAATACCCCACACTGTTCCTAAGAAACTAATAACCCCTTACCTATAATACATGCTAATAATATATCGCTGCATATATGTTATAACGTAAAGTTTGTCAAAATGAATTTCACGGAAATTGTATGGCTTTAATATGTCGCAAAATAATATGAAATTGTTCTATCGTTTCTTCTTGGCTTTTTAACGCAATATATGAGATTTGTAATATTACAAAACCAAACTATATTACAACACTGTCATTTCGCTCAATTTTAATAGTTCGCCCTTATTGGCTTTATCAAAATTATGAATACATAAAAAAATAACTCCATTGTGCTATTCAAACAAAATGGCGTAACGTCAACAAACAAGATATGACATCATGACTTCATTTTGACGTCAAACTGTAACACTAAATTGCGCCAACAAATCGTTTGCGTTGTCATTGTTTGCGTGAACACTATTGACCGATTTATCGCTTGCCGGTGTTGCAGAAGATGAAATTGTTGGTAAATTTGAACTGTTTTTACAAGAACGTCCACTACAAAATGATCCACAGTGATTGTAAATGTCTGCCGAGATATTAGAAATGCCGTTCGACAGAAATGAAACCGAAATTAAAACTGGGATTGCTACGCCAGAGGCTACACGTCAGTTGCAGCTCTTAGACAGTTAAAAGTAAAGTTAATATCCACTTTTTGTTGTAATTATAAAAATTGAATAATATTTTTCTACATTTCATCAGTGTATGAACTGTCGGGACCCGACAGTTCATACACCGATGAAATGCAGAAAACCCGACAGTTCATACACCGATGAAGTGAAGAAAAACATTATTCGATTGTTAAATAATTTATGTTATCGGTTAACTTACGTTTTGAACACGTTTTATCGTTAGTGAAGTCGTATCCCTCTGCACACCCATCAGGACATCTACCATTTACGTGATTGCAGACATCATTGCTTCGACAATATTGACTGCATAGTTGGGAGCAGTTGAAGCCAAAATATCCTGGTTGACAAGCTGGATGTATAGACGATGTTACTTGATTAGTATGTGTACATGATACATTGAATTATATTTTATTATATGTAATAATCTCTCCGATATCCGAATACCGGTCTAAAATTGAATAACTTGATTTTTAAACAAGTATTTATTCGGTTTTTGTGCAGCTGTCTAAATCAACTAAATGGCTACCACATATTCAAAACTATTGGTATATATACGCTTAATTATTCGCACGAAAGTCCTTTATGAGTTAAATACGTTCTTCAAATTCATGTTCAATTAATTTATATTCTGACATGTGTATCATCGTCCACGTGATTTATGTTATTGTTCAATAAAACTATTAACACTTACACTTTAGTGGGATACTTACGTGCTGAACACGTTGTGTCGTTAATGAAGTAGTATCCATCTGCACACTCATTAGGGCACTGACCAGTTGTGTGATTGCAGACATCACTGCTACGACAATGACCGCATTGTTTGGAGCAGTTGAGGCCAAAATATCCGTGTTTACACGCTGATAGTATAATCAATGTTACGTATAATTTAACTATGTTTCATACTACATCTCATGTTTACACAACATGTTAGTCATTGTATTACAGACAATACCATTCGATAACTCAATACAAATATAAACCATATGAAACTGCAGCTGCATCAGTAGGAGAGAACTATTTTCAACAGCACATTGTCCTTTTGAAATGCATGTGAAAAATTGCATTTACAACACAGCACAAACCCAAAACCACATAATAAACACGCAGTTAATGAAAATATTATTATGAATAAAACTGGGATAATCTCCTCCGAACGGTCAGTGCAACGCATTCGTGGTTTATATCGGTCATGGAACCCCGAAACACAGTCGTGGCCCAGAAGTTATACAAATAATAAAAAACGATAACTGATTCAATTAATTACAATTAAAATACTCAAAAGTGGAATGTAATCCGGAGCAACATCCATTATGCCTAGTTTACATTTGGACTTCGACGCCCGCCAATTCCATGTTCCTTCGTGCTTCTTGGGGAAGCCGTGCGATTTTTTACGATATCGTAAGGAGTTACGGGCGCCGTAGCCAGTTAAACAACTTTGTTTTAAATCGTAAGCCCGTTGCTCGTAAATATATCATAGATGCAAAGTACGATGTCCGCAAGCGTATCGTGTGGAGACCGTGAGATGATCTTGCGACAAAATCACGGTCTTTTTGTGGACAGTGCCAGAAAGAAACATCGGGGTATCGAGCTAGCGAGTGGCATCTGTAACGCTTTCGCACACGATTTCCGAATAACCTGATCCCGATTCTCAGTACCAAAATCGCACGGAAATCGTATACAATGTGCACACCGACGCGGTAGCCCGAAACCATCTACGATGCCTAAAATATCGCACGTAATATCTTAGTCAAATTTATCGTAGGGCGCCCGGGGCAAATGTGAACCAGGCATTATTCGTCAATATTTGCCAAGAGAACTCAACTAAAGCTAGAATAACTAAATAACAAATATGTTACCGTCTCTTGTCGTCAATTTAAATCGAAGATTTTTTCATATATGTTATTAACTCCATTTAATACTGTACTGTCTGTGTGTTTATTTTAAAACTAAAGCAACTTACAACTAGCGTTGCTTAGTACATCCAGACTAATAAAATACTGTATTCAAACCATTTACGCACTCATTTTGACCCTTTAACGTTAATGTTGTTGTACGTTGCATATCGATATCTACCATTGATGGCACTACGTTGGAACGTATGATCTAACTAATATGTTTAAATATCAAACATATACACTAATGGAAAATGCAATTATATGCCAGGCGTTGTCGATGAATTGTTTAAAAACATTTGATATAGAAATAAATGCATCTAAACAGAATAATAATGAACGGCGCTAAATATACTCGTACCTTTATATATATTTCTAGTTAATAGTGCAGCTTGAATGTATATTTTGTAAACAAACAAATGCTATTGAATGGAATGCGTACCCGTCGAACAAGTTGTATCGTTAGCAAAGTCGTATCCGTCTGCACACCCATCAGAACATCCACCATTTACTTGATTGCAGACCTTATTGTGTCGACAATTTGCGCTACACTGATTAGAGCAGTTGAGGCCAAAATATCCTGGTTGACACGCTGAATTATTAAACAATTACACATTACATGTTCAAATGTCGTCTAATAGAACTTGTCTGACGCACTCATTTTGACCCTTTAACGTTAATGTTGTTGTACGTTGCATATCGATATCTACCATTGATGGCACTACGTTGGAACGTATGATCTAACTAATATGTTTAAATATCAAACATATACACTAATGGAAAATGCAATTATATGCCAGGCGTTGTCGATGAATTGTTTAAAAACATTTGATATAGAAATAAATGAATCTAAACAGAATAATAATGAACGGCGCTAAATATACTCGTACCTTTATATATATTTCTAGTTAATAGTGCAGCTTGAATGTATATTTTGTAAACAAACAAATGCTATTGAATGGAATGCGTACCCGTCGAACAAGTTGTATCGTTAGCAAAGTCGTATCCGTCTGCACACCCATCAGAACATCCACCATTTACTTGATTGCAGACCTTATTGTGTCGACAATTTGCGCTACACTGATTAGAGCAGTTGAGGCCAAAATATCCTGGTTGACACGCTGAATTATTAAACAATTACACATTACATGTTCAAATGTCGTCTAATAGAACTTGTCTGACAATCCTTTCCAGCAACACAATCCGAGTTATTTGTTTTGATAAAATGAAATAGGCTTACACTTTAACCATTAATTATTATTTAGAAATAAATTGATTTAGACGAACATAACATACATCTATAAAACAATCGTGTCTGCAGAAGAGTGATACTGATAAAATGGCATTGACAAAGTAGTAGAAAAATCACTAAAAATACACATATATATTGTAATATAATGTATGAAAGGTACTGTACTCTACTGACTCTATATAACAGTGAATTAATAATTAATATTATATCGTATCATATAAAGTAATATCAGAAAATATTTCAACAAAGTATTAAATATCTGACTACGAGTTATTTATGCATTTCAACATTGATGCATTTGTTCTATTTATTACAACATACTGAATCAAATATATGGCTAATAATTGAGGTAAGGACAATGAGCTCCCAATGAATAAATGCAAAGAATCGATTGTTTGAAAATACCCCACACTGTTCCTAAGAAACTAATAACCCCTTACCTATAATACATGCTAATAATATATCGCTGCATATATGTTATAACGTAAAGTTTGTCAAAATGAATTTCACGGAAATTGTATGGCTTTAATATGTCGCAAAATAATATGAAATTGTTCTATCGTTTCTTCTTGGCTTTTTAACGCAATATATGAGATTTGTAATATTACAAAACCAAACTATATTACAACACTGTCATTTCGCTCAATTTTAATAGTTCGCCCTTATTGGCTTTATCAAAATTATGAATACATAAAAAAATAACTCCATTGTGCTATTCAAACAAAATGGCGTAACGTCAACAAACAAGATATGACATCATGACTTCATTTTGACGTCAAACTGTAACACTAAATTGCGCCAACAAATCGTTTGCGTTGTCATTGTTTGCGTGAACACTATTGACCGATTTATCGCTTGCCGGTGTTGCAGAAGATGAAATTGTTGGTAAATTTGAACTGTTTTTACAAGAACGTCCACTACAAAATGATCCACAGTGATTGTAAATGTCTGCCGAGATATTAGAAATGCCGTTCGACAGAAATGAAACCGAAATTAAAACTGGGATTGCTACGCCAGAGGCTACACGTCAGTTGCAGCTCTTAGACAGTTAAAAGTAAAGTTAATATCCACTTTTTGTTGTAATTATAAAAATTGAATAATATTTTTCTACATTTCATCAGTGTATGAACTGTCGGGACCCGACAGTTCATACACCGATGAAATGCAGAAAACCCGACAGTTCATACACCGATGAAGTGAAGAAAAACATTATTCGATTGTTAAATAATTTATGTTATCGGTTAACTTACGTTTTGAACACGTTTTATCGTTAGTGAAGTCGTATCCCTCTGCACACCCATCAGGACATCTACCATTTACGTGATTGCAGACATCATTGCTTCGACAATATTGACTGCATAGTTGGGAGCAGTTGAAGCCAAAATATCCTGGTTGACAAGCTGGATGTATAGACGATGTTACTTGATTAGTATGTGTACATGATACATTGAATTATATTTTATTATATGTAATAATCTCTCCGATATCCGAATACCGGTCTAAAATTGAATAACTTGATTTTTAAACAAGTATTTATTCGGTTTTTGTGCAGCTGTCTAAATCAACTAAATGGCTACCACATATTCAAAACTATTGGTATATATACGCTTAATTATTCGCACGAAAGTCCTTTATGAGTTAAATACGTTCTTCAAATTCATGTTCAATTAATTTATATTCTGACATGTGTATCATCGTCCACGTGATTTATGTTATTGTTCAATAAAACTATTAACACTTACACTTTAGTGGGATACTTACGTGCTGAACACGTTGTGTCGTTAATGAAGTAGTATCCATCTGCACACTCATTAGGGCACTGACCAGTTGTGTGATTGCAGACATCACTGCTACGACAATGACCGCATTGTTTGGAGCAGTTGAGGCCAAAATATCCGTGTTTACACGCTGATAGTATAATCAATGTTACGTATAATTTAACTATGTTTCATACTACATCTCATGTTTACACAACATGTTAGTCATTGTATTACAGACAATACCATTCGATAACTCAATACAAATATAAACCATATGAAACTGCAGCTGCATCAGTAGGAGAGAACTATTTTCAACAGCACATTGTCCTTTTGAAATGCATGTGAAAAATTGCATTTACAACACAGCACAAACCCAAAACCACATAATAAACACGCAGTTAATGAAAATATTATTATGAATAAAACTGGGATAATCTCCTCCGAACGGTCAGTGCAACGCATTCGTGGTTTATATCGGTCATGGAACCCCGAAACACAGTCGTGGCCCAGAAGTTATACAAATAATAAAAAACGATAACTGATTCAATTAATTACAATTAAAATACTCAAAAGTGGAATGTAATCCGGAGCAACATCCATTATGCCTAGTTTACATTTGGACTTCGACGCCCGCCAATTCCATGTTCCTTCGTGCTTCTTGGGGAAGCCGTGCGATTTTTTACGATATCGTAAGGAGTTACGGGCGCCGTAGCCAGTTAAACAACTTTGTTTTAAATCGTAAGCCCGTTGCTCGTAAATATATCATAGATGCAAAGTACGATGTCCGCAAGCGTATCGTGTGGAGACCGTGAGATGATCTTGCCACAAAATCACGGTCTTTTTGTGGACAGTGCCAGAAAGAAACATCGGGGTATCGAGCTAGCGAGTGGCATCTGTAACGCTTTCGCACACGATTTCCGAATAACCTGATCCCGATTCTCAGTACCAAAATCGCACGGAAATCGTATACAATGTGCACACCGACGCGGTAGCCCGAAACCATCTACGATGCCTAAAATATCGCACGTAATATCTTAGTCAAATTTATCGTAGGGCGCCCGGGGCAAATGTGAACCAGGCATTATTCGTCAATATTTGCCAAGAGAACTCAACTAAAGCTAGAATAACTAAATAACAAATATGTTACCGTCTCTTGTCGTCAATTTAAATCGAAGATTTTTTCATATATGTTATTAACTCCATTTAATACTGTACTGTCTGTGTGTTTATTTTAAAACTAAAGCAACTTACAACTAGCGTTGCTTAGTACATCCAGACTAATAAAATACTGTATTCAAACCATTTACGCACTCATTTTGACCCTTTAACGTTAATGTTGTTGTACGTTGCATATCGATATCTACCATTGATGGCACTACGTTGGAACGTATGATCTAACTAATATGTTTAAATATCAAACATATACACTAATGGAAAATGCAATTATATGCCAGGCGTTGTCGATGAATTGTTTAAAAACATTTGATATAGAAATAAATGCATCTAAACAGAATAATAATGAACGGCGCTAAATATACTCGTACCTTTATATATATTTCTAGTTAATAGTGCAGCTTGAATGTATATTTTGTAAACAAACAAATGCTATTGAATGGAATGCGTACCCGTCGAACAAGTTGTATCGTTAGCAAAGTCGTATCCGTCTGCACACCCATCAGAACATCCACCATTTACTTGATTGCAGACCTTATTGTGTCGACAATTTGCGCTACACTGATTAGAGCAGTTGAGGCCAAAATATCCTGGTTGACACGCTGAATTATTAAACAATTACACATTACATGTTCAAATGTCGTCTAATAGAACTTGTCTGACAATCCTTTCCAGCAACACAATCCGAGTTATTTGTTTTGATAAAATGAAATAGGCTTACACTTTAACCATTAATTATTATTTAGAAATAAATTGATTTAGACGAACATAACATACATCTATAAAACAATCGTGTCTGCAGAAGAGTGATACTGATAAAATGGCATTGACAAAGTAGTAGAAAAATCACTAAAAATACACATATATATTGTAATATAATGTATGAAAGGTACTGTACTCTACTGACTCTATATAACAGTGAATTAATAATTAATATTATATCGTATCATATAAAGTAATATCAGAAAATATTTCAACAAAGTATTAAATATCTGACTACGAGTTATTTATGCATTTCAACATTGATGCATTTGTTCTATTTATTACAACATACTGAATCAAATATATGGCTAATAATTGAGGTAAGGACAATGAGCTCCCAATGAATAAATGGAAAGAATCGATTGTTTGAAAATACCCCACACTGTTCCTAAGAAACTAATAACCCCTTACCTATAATACATGCTAATAATATATCGCTGCATATATGTTATAACGTAAAGTTTGTCAAAATGAATTTCACGGAAATTGTATGGCTTTAATATGTCGCAAAATAATATGAAATTGTTCTATCGTTTCTTCTTGGCTTTTTAACGCAATATATGAGATTTGTAATATTACAAAACCAAACTATATTACAACACTGTCATTTCGCTCAATTTTAATAGTTCGCCCTTATTGGCTTTATCAAAATTATGAATACATAAAAAAATAACTCCATTGTGCTATTCAAACAAAATGGCGTAACGTCAACAAACAAGATATGACATCATGACTTCATTTTGACGTCAAACTGTAACACTAAATTGCGCCAACAAATCGTTTGCGTTGTCATTGTTTGCGTGAACACTATTGACCGATTTATCGCTTGCCGGTGTTGCAGAAGATGAAATTGTTGGTAAATTTGAACTGTTTTTACAAGAACGTCCACTACAAAATGATCCACAGTGATTGTAAATGTCTGCCGAGATATTAGAAATGCCGTTCGACAGAAATGAAACCGAAATTAAAACTGGGATTGCTACGCCAGAGGCTACACGTCAGTTGCAGCTCTTAGACAGTTAAAAGTAAAGTTAATATCCACTTTTTGTTGTAATTATAAAAATTGAATAATATTTTTCTACATTTCATCAGTGTATGAACTGTCGGGACCCGACAGTTCATACACCGATGAAATGCAGAAAACCCGACAGTTCATACACCGATGAAGTGAAGAAAAACATTATTCGATTGTTAAATAATTTATGTTATCGGTTAACTTACGTTTTGAACACGTTTTATCGTTAGTGAAGTCGTATCCCTCTGCACACCCATCAGGACATCTACCATTTACGTGATTGCAGACATCATTGCTTCGACAATATTGACTGCATAGTTGGGAGCAGTTGAAGCCAAAATATCCTGGTTGACAAGCTGGATGTATAGACGATGTTACTTGATTAGTATGTGTACATGATACATTGAATTATATTTTATTATATGTAATAATCTCTCCGATATCCGAATACCGGTCTAAAATTGAATAACTTGATTTTTAAACAAGTATTTATTCGGTTTTTGTGCAGCTGTCTAAATCAACTAAATGGCTACCACATATTCAAAACTATTGGTATATATACGCTTAATTATTCGCACGAAAGTCCTTTATGAGTTAAATACGTTCTTCAAATTCATGTTCAATTAATTTATATTCTGACATGTGTATCATCGTCCACGTGATTTATGTTATTGTTCAATAAAACTATTAACACTTACACTTTAGTGGGATACTTACGTGCTGAACACGTTGTGTCGTTAATGAAGTAGTATCCATCTGCACACTCATTAGGGCACTGACCAGTTGTGTGATTGCAGACATCACTGCTACGACAATGACCGCATTGTTTGGAGCAGTTGAGGCCAAAATATCCGTGTTTACACGCTGATAGTATAATCAATGTTACGTATAATTTAACTATGTTTCATACTACATCTCATGTTTACACAACATGTTAGTCATTGTATTACAGACAATACCATTCGATAACTCAATACAAATATAAACCATATGAAACTGCAGCTGCATCAGTAGGAGAGAACTATTTTCAACAGCACATTGTCCTTTTGAAATGCATGTGAAAAATTGCATTTACAACACAGCACAAACCCAAAACCACATAATAAACACGCAGTTAATGAAAATATTATTATGAATAAAACTGGGATAATCTCCTCCGAACGGTCAGTGCAACGCATTCGTGGTTTATATCGGTCATGGAACCCCGAAACACAGTCGTGGCCCAGAAGTTATACAAATAATAAAAAACGATAACTGATTCAATTAATTACAATTAAAATACTCAAAAGTGGAATGTAATCCGGAGCAACATCCATTATGCCTAGTTTACATTTGGACTTCGACGCCCGCCAATTCCATGTTCCTTCGTGCTTCTTGGGGAAGCCGTGCGATTTTTTACGATATCGTAAGGAGTTACGGGCGCCGTAGCCAGTTAAACAACTTTGTTTTAAATCGTAAGCCCGTTGCTCGTAAATATATCATAGATGCAAAGTACGATGTCCGCAAGCGTATCGTGTGGAGACCGTGAGATGATCTTGCCACAAAATCACGGTCTTTTTGTGGACAGTGCCAGAAAGAAACATCGGGGTATCGAGCTAGCGAGTGGCATCTGTAACGCTTTCGCACACGATTTCCGAATAACCTGATCCCGATTCTCAGTACCAAAATCGCACGGAAATCGTATACAATGTGCACACCGACGCGGTAGCCCGAAACCATCTACGATGCCTAAAATATCGCACGTAATATCTTAGTCAAATTTATCGTAGGGCGCCCGGGGCAAATGTGAACCAGGCATTATTCGTCAATATTTGCCAAGAGAACTCAACTAAAGCTAGAATAACTAAATAACAAATATGTTACCGTCTCTTGTCGTCAATTTAAATCGAAGATTTTTTCATATATGTTATTAACTCCATTTAATACTGTACTGTCTGTGTGTTTATTTTAAAACTAAAGCAACTTACAACTAGCGTTGCTTAGTACATCCAGACTAATAAAATACTGTATTCAAACCATTTACGCACTCATTTTGACCCTTTAACGTTAATGTTGTTGTACGTTGCATATCGATATCTACCATTGATGGCACTACGTTGGAACGTATGATATAACTAATATGTTTAAATATCAAACATATACACTAATGGAAAATGCAATTATATGCCAGGCGTTGTCGATGAATTGTTTAAAAACATTTGATATAGAAATAAATGCATCTAAACAGAATAATAATGAACGGCGCTAAATATACTCGTACCTTTATATATATTTCTAGTTAATAGTGCAGCTTGAATGTATATTTTGTAAACAAACAAATGCTATTGAATGGAATGCGTACCCGTCGAACAAGTTGTATCGTTAGCAAAGTCGTATCCGTCTGCACACCCATCAGAACATCCACCATTTACTTGATTGCAGACCTTATTGTGTCGACAATTTGCGCTACACTGATTAGAGCAGTTGAGGCCAAAATATCCTGGTTGACACGCTGAATTATTAAACAATTACACATTACATGTTCAAATGTCGTCTAATAGAACTTGTCTGACAATCCTTTCCAGCAACACAATCCGAGTTATTTGTTTTGATAAAATGAAATAGGCTTACACTTTAACCATTAATTATTATTTAGAAATAAATTGATTTAGACGAACATAACATACATCTATAAAACAATCGTGTCTGCAGAAGAGTGATACTGATAAAATGGCATTGACAAAGTAGTAGAAAAATCACTAAAAATACACATATATATTGTAATATAATGTATGAAAGGTACTGTACTCTACTGACTCTATATAACAGTGAATTAATAATTAATATTATATCGTATCATATAAAGTAATATCAGAAAATATTTCAACAAAGTATTAAATATCTGACTACGAGTTATTTATGCATTTCAACATTGATGCATTTGTTCTATTTATTACAACATACTGAATCAAATATATGGCTAATAATTGAGGTAAGGACAATGAGCTCCCAATGAATAAATGCAAAGAATCGATTGTTTGAAAATACCCCACACTGTTCCTAAGAAACTAATAACCCCTTACCTATAATACATGCTAATAATATATCGCTGCATATATGTTATAACGTAAAGTTTGTCAAAATGAATTTCACGGAAATTGTATGGCTTTAATATGTCGCAAAATAATATGAAATTGTTCTATCGTTTCTTCTTGGCTTTTTAACGCAATATATGAGATTTGTAATATTACAAAACCAAACTATATTACAACACTGTCATTTCACTCAATTTTAATAGTTCGCCCTTATTGGCTTTATCAAAATTATGAATACATAAAAAAATAACTCCATTGTGCTATTCAAACAAAATGGCGTAACGTCAACAAACAAGATATGACATCATGACTTCATTTTGACGTCAAACTGTAACACTAAATTGCGCCAACAAATCGTTTGCGTTGTCATTGTTTGCGTGAACACTATTGACCGATTTATCGCTTGCCGGTGTTGCAGAAGATGAAATTGTTGGTAAATTTGAACTGTTTTTACAAGAACGTCCACTACAAAATGATCCACAGTGATTGTAAATGTCTGCCGAGATATTAGAAATGCCGTTCGACAGAAATGAAACCGAAATTAAAACTGGGATTGCTACGCCAGAGGCTACACGTCAGTTGCAGCTCTTAGACAGTTAAAAGTAAAGTTAATATCCACTTTTTGTTGTAATTATAAAAATTGAATAATATTTTTCTACATTTCATCAGTGTATGAACTGTCGGGACCCGACAGTTCATACACCGATGAAATGCAGAAAACCCGACAGTTCATACACCGATGAAGTGAAGAAAAACATTATTCGATTGTTAAATAATTTATGTTATCGGTTAACTTACGTTTTGAACACGTTTTATCGTTAGTGAAGTCGTATCCCTCTGCACACCCATCAGGACATCTACCATTTACGTGATTGCAGACATCATTGCTTCGACAATATTGACTGCATAGTTGGGAGCAGTTGAAGCCAAAATATCCTGGTTGACAAGCTGGATGTATAGACGATGTTACTTGATTAGTATGTGTACATGATACATTGAATTATATTTTATTATATGTAATAATCTCTCCGATATCCGAATACCGGTCTAAAATTGAATAACTTGATTTTTAAACAAGTATTTATTCGGTTTTTGTGCAGCTGTCTAAATCAACTAAATGGCTACCACATATTCAAAACTATTGGTATATATACGCTTAATTATTCGCACGAAAGTCCTTTATGAGTTAAATACGTTCTTCAAATTCATGTTCAATTAATTTATATTCTGACATGTGTATCATCGTCCACGTGATTTATGTTATTGTTCAATAAAACTATTAACACTTACACTTTAGTGGGATACTTACGTGCTGAACACGTTGTGTCGTTAATGAAGTAGTATCCATCTGCACACTCATTAGGGCACTGACCAGTTGTGTGATTGCAGACATCACTGCTACGACAATGACCGCATTGTTTGGAGCAGTTGAGGCCAAAATATCCGTGTTTACACGCTGATAGTATAATCAATGTTACGTATAATTTAACTATGTTTCATACTACATCTCATGTTTACACAACATGTTAGTCATTGTATTACAGACAATACCACTCGATAACTCAATACAAATATAAACCATATGAAACTGCAGCTGCATCAGTAGGAGAGAACTATTTTCAACAGCACATTGTCCTTTTGAAATGCATGTGAAAAATTGCATTTACAACACAGCACAAACCCAAAACCACATAATAAACACGCAGTTAATGAAAATATTATTATGAATAAAACTGGGATAATCTCCTCCGAACGGTCAGTGCAACGCATTCGTGGTTTATATCGGTCATGGAACCCCGAAACACAGTCGTGGCCCAGAAGTTATACAAATAATAAAAAACGATAACTGATTCAATTAATTACAATTAAAATACTCAAAAGTGGAATGTAATCCGGAGCAACATCCATTATGCCTAGTTTACATTTGGACTTCGACGCCCGCCAATTCCATGTTCCTTCGTGCTTCTTGGGGAAGCCGTGCGATTTTTTACGATATCGTAAGGAGTTACGGGCGCCGTAGCCAGTTAAACAACTTTGTTTTAAATCGTAAGCCCGTTGCTCGTAAATATATCATAGATGCAAAGTACGATATCCGCAAGCGTATCGTGTGGAGACCGTGAGATGATCTTGCGACAAAATCACGGTCTTTTTGTGGACAGTGCCAGAAAGAAACATCGGGGTATCGAGCTAGCGAGTGGCATCTGTAACGCTTTCGCACACGATTTCCGAATAACCTGATCCCGATTCTCAGTACCAAAATCGCACGGAAATCGTATACAATGTGCACACCGACGCGGTAGCCCGAAACCATCTACGATGCCTAAAATATCGCACGTAATATCTTAGTCAAATTTATCGTAGGGCGCCCGGGGCAAATGTGAACCAGGCATTATTCGTCAATATTTGCCAAGAGAACTCAACTAAAGCTAGAATAACTAAATAACAAATATGTTACCGTCTCTTGTCGTCAATTTAAATCGAAGATTTTTTCATATATGTTATTAACTCCATTTAATACTGTACTGTCTGTGTGTTTATTTTAAAACTAAAGCAACTTACAACTAGCGTTGCTTAGTACATCCAGACTAATAAAATACTGTATTCAAACCATTTACGCACTCATTTTGACCCTTTAACGTTAATGTTGTTGTACGTTGCATATCGATATCTACCATTGATGGCACTACGTTGGAACGTATGATCTAACTAATATGTTTAAATATCAAACATATACACTAATGGAAAATGCAATTATATGCCAGGCGTTGTCGATGAATTGTTTAAAAACATTTGATATAGAAATAAATGAATCTAAACAGAATAATAATGAACGGCGCTAAATATACTCGTACCTTTATATATATTTCTAGTTAATAGTGCAGCTTGAATGTATATTTTGTAAACAAACAAATGCTATTGAATGGAATGCGTACCCGTCGAACAAGTTGTATCGTTAGCAAAGTCGTATCCGTCTGCACACCCATCAGAACATCCACCATTTACTTGATTGCAGACCTTATTGTGTCGACAATTTGCGCTACACTGATTAGAGCAGTTGAGGCCAAAATATCCTGGTTGACACGCTGAATTATTAAACAATTACACATTACATGTTCAAATGTCGTCTAATAGAACTTGTCTGACAATCCTTTCCAGCAACACAATCCGAGTTATTTGTTTTGATAAAATGAAATAGGCTTACACTTTAACCATTAATTATTATTTAGAAATAAATTGATTTAGACGAACATAACATACATCTATAAAACAATCGTGTCTGCAGAAGAGTGATACTGATAAAATGGCATTGACAAAGTAGTAGAAAAATCACTAAAAATACACATATATATTGTAATATAATGTATGAAAGGTACTGTACTCTACTGACTCTATATAACAGTGAATTAATAATTAATATTATATCGTATCATATAAAGTAATATCAGAAAATATTTCAACAAAGTATTAAATATCTGACTACGAGTTATTTATGCATTTCAACATTGATGCATTTGTTCTATTTATTACAACATACTGAATCAAATATATGGCTAATAATTGAGGTAAGGACAATGAGCTCCCAATGAATAAATGGAAAGAATCGATTGTTTGAAAATACCCCACACTGTTCCTAAGAAACTAATAACCCCTTACCTATAATACATGCTAATAATATATCGCTGCATATATGTTATAACGTAAAGTTTGTCAAAATGAATTTCACGGAAATTGTATGGCTTTAATATGTCGCAAAATAATATGAAATTGTTCTATCGTTTCTTCTTGGCTTTTTAACGCAATATATGAGATTTGTAATATTACAAAACCAAACTATATTACAACACTGTCATTTCGCTCAATTTTAATAGTTCGCCCTTATTGGCTTTATCAAAATTATGAATACATAAAAAAATAACTCCATTGTGCTATTCAAACAAAATGGCGTAACGTCAACAAACAAGATATGACATCATGACTTCATTTTGACGTCAAACTGTAACACTAAATTGCGCCAACAAATCGTTTGCGTTGTCATTGTTTGCGTGAACACTATTGACCGATTTATCGCTTGCCGGTGTTGCAGAAGATGAAATTGTTGGTAAATTTGAACTGTTTTTACAAGAACGTCCACTACAAAATGATCCACAGTGATTGTAAATGTCTGCCGAGATATTAGAAATGCCGTTCGACAGAAATGAAACCGAAATTAAAACTGGGATTGCTACGCCAGAGGCTACACGTCAGTTGCAGCTCTTAGACAGTTAAAAGTAAAGTTAATATCCACTTTTTGTTGTAATTATAAAAATTGAATAATATTTTTCTACATTTCATCAGTGTATGAACTGTCGGGACCCGACAGTTCATACACCGATGAAATGCAGAAAACCCGACAGTTCATACACCGATGAAGTGAAGAAAAACATTATTCGATTGTTAAATAATTTATGTTATCGGTTAACTTACGTTTTGAACACGTTTTATCGTTAGTGAAGTCGTATCCCTCTGCACACCCATCAGGACATCTACCATTTACGTGATTGCAGACATCATTGCTTCGACAATATTGACTGCATAGTTGGGAGCAGTTGAAGCCAAAATATCCTGGTTGACAAGCTGGATGTATAGACGATGTTACTTGATTAGTATGTGTACATGATACATTGAATTATATTTTATTATATGTAATAATCTCTCCGATATCCGAATACCGGTCTAAAATTGAATAACTTGATTTTTAAACAAGTATTTATTCGGTTTTTGTGCAGCTGTCTAAATCAACTAAATGGCTACCACATATTCAAAACTATTGGTATATATACGCTTAATTATTCGCACGAAAGTCCTTTATGAGTTAAATACGTTCTTCAAATTCATGTTCAATTAATTTATATTCTGACATGTGTATCATCGTCCACGTGATTTATGTTATTGTTCAATAAAACTATTAACACTTACACTTTAGTGGGATACTTACGTGCTGAACACGTTGTGTCGTTAATGAAGTAGTATCCATCTGCACACTCATTAGGGCACTGACCAGTTGTGTGATTGCAGACATCACTGCTACGACAATGACCGCATTGTTTGGAGCAGTTGAGGCCAAAATATCCGTGTTTACACGCTGATAGTATAATCAATGTTACGTATAATTTAACTATGTTTCATACTACATCTCATGTTTACACAACATGTTAGTCATTGTATTACAGACAATACCATTCGATAACTCAATACAAATATAAACCATATGAAACTGCAGCTGCATCAGTAGGAGAGAACTATTTTCAACAGCACATTGTCCTTTTGAAATGCATGTGAAAAATTGCATTTACAACACAGCACAAACCCAAAACCACATAATAAACACGCAGTTAATGAAAATATTATTATGAATAAAACTGGGATAATCTCCTCCGAACGGTCAGTGCAACGCATTCGTGGTTTATATCGGTCATGGAACCCCGAAACACAGTCGTGGCCCAGAAGTTATACAAATAATAAAAAACGATAACTGATTCAATTAATTACAATTAAAATACTCAAAAGTGGAATGTAATCCGGAGCAACATCCATTATGCCTAGTTTACATTTGGACTTCGACGCCCGCCAATTCCATGTTCCTTCGTGCTTCTTGGGGAAGCCGTGCGATTTTTTACGATATCGTAAGGAGTTACGGGCGCCGTAGCCAGTTAAACAACTTTGTTTTAAATCGTAAGCCCGTTGCTCGTAAATATATCATAGATGCAAAGTACGATATCCGCAAGCGTATCGTGTGGAGACCGTGAGATGATCTTGCGACAAAATCACGGTCTTTTTGTGGACAGTGCCAGAAAGAAACATCGGGGTATCGAGCTAGCGAGTGGCATCTGTAACGCTTTCGCACACGATTTCCGAATAACCTGATCCCGATTCTCAGTACCAAAATCGCACGGAAATCGTATACAATGTGCACACCGACGCGGTAGCCCGAAACCATCTACGATGCCTAAAATATCGCACGTAATATCTTAGTCAAATTTATCGTAGGGCGCCCGGGGCAAATGTGAACCAGGCATTATTCGTCAATATTTGCCAAGAGAACTCAACTAAAGCTAGAATAACTAAATAACAAATATGTTACCGTCTCTTGTCGTCAATTTAAATCGAAGATTTTTTCATATATGTTATTAACTCCATTTAATACTGTACTGTCTGTGTGTTTATTTTAAAACTAAAGCAACTTACAACTAGCGTTGCTTAGTACATCCAGACTAATAAAATACTGTATTCAAACCATTTACGCACTCATTTTGACCCTTTAACGTTAATGTTGTTGTACGTTGCATATCGATATCTACCATTGATGGCACTACGTTGGAACGTATGATCTAACTAATATGTTTAAATATCAAACATATACACTAATGGAAAATGCAATTATATGCCAGGCGTTGTCGATGAATTGTTTAAAAACATTTGATATAGAAATAAATGAATCTAAACAGAATAATAATGAACGGCGCTAAATATACTCGTACCTTTATATATATTTCTAGTTAATAGTGCAGCTTGAATGTATATTTTGTAAACAAACAAATGCTATTGAATGGAATGCGTACCCGTCGAACAAGTTGTATCGTTAGCAAAGTCGTATCCGTCTGCACACCCATCAGAACATCCACCATTTACTTGATTGCAGACCTTATTGTGTCGACAATTTGCGCTACACTGATTAGAGCAGTTGAGGCCAAAATATCCTGGTTGACACGCTGAATTATTAAACAATTACACATTACATGTTCAAATGTCGTCTAATAGAACTTGTCTGACAATCCTTTCCAGCAACACAATCCGAGTTATTTGTTTTGATAAAATGAAATAGGCTTACACTTTAACCATTAATTATTATTTAGAAATAAATTGATTTAGACGAACATAACATACATCTATAAAACAATCGTGTCTGCAGAAGAGTGATACTGATAAAATGGCATTGACAAAGTAGTAGAAAAATCACTAAAAATACACATATATATTGTAATATAATGTATGAAAGGTACTGTACTCTACTGACTCTATATAACAGTGAATTAATAATTAATATTATATCGTATCATATAAAGTAATATCAGAAAATATTTCAACAAAGTATTAAATATCTGACTACGAGTTATTTATGCATTTCAACATTGATGCATTTGTTCTATTTATTACAACATACTGAATCAAATATATGGCTAATAATTGAGGTAAGGACAATGAGCTCCCAATGAATAAATGGAAAGAATCGATTGTTTGAAAATACCCCACACTGTTCCTAAGAAACTAATAACCCCTTACCTATAATACATGCTAATAATATATCGCTGCATATATGTTATAACGTAAAGTTTGTCAAAATGAATTTCACGGAAATTGTATGGCTTTAATATGTCGCAAAATAATATGAAATTGTTCTATCGTTTCTTCTTGGCTTTTTAACGCAATATATGAGATTTGTAATATTACAAAACCAAACTATATTACAACACTGTCATTTCGCTCAATTTTAATAGTTCGCCCTTATTGGCTTTATCAAAATTATGAATACATAAAAAAATAACTCCATTGTGCTATTCAAACAAAATGGCGTAACGTCAACAAACAAGATATGACATCATGACTTCATTTTGACGTCAAACTGTAACACTAAATTGCGCCAACAAATCGTTTGCGTTGTCATTGTTTGCGTGAACACTATTGACCGATTTATCGCTTGCCGGTGTTGCAGAAGATGAAATTGTTGGTAAATTTGAACTGTTTTTACAAGAACGTCCACTACAAAATGATCCACAGTGATTGTAAATGTCTGCCGAGATATTAGAAATGCCGTTCGACAGAAATGAAACCGAAATTAAAACTGGGATTGCTACGCCAGAGGCTACACGTCAGTTGCAGCTCTTAGACAGTTAAAAGTAAAGTTAATATCCACTTTTTGTTGTAATTATAAAAATTGAATAATATTTTTCTACATTTCATCAGTGTATGAACTGTCGGGACCCGACAGTTCATACACCGATGAAATGCAGAAAACCCGACAGTTCATACACCGATGAAGTGAAGAAAAACATTATTCGATTGTTAAATAATTTATGTTATCGGTTAACTTACGTTTTGAACACGTTTTATCGTTAGTGAAGTCGTATCCCTCTGCACACCCATCAGGACATCTACCATTTACGTGATTGCAGACATCATTGCTTCGACAATATTGACTGCATAGTTGGGAGCAGTTGAAGCCAAAATATCCTGGTTGACAAGCTGGATGTATAGACGATGTTACTTGATTAGTATGTGTACATGATACATTGAATTATATTTTATTATATGTAATAATCTCTCCGATATCCGAATACCGGTCTAAAATTGAATAACTTGATTTTTAAACAAGTATTTATTCGGTTTTTGTGCAGCTGTCTAAATCAACTAAATGGCTACCACATATTCAAAACTATTGGTATATATACGCTTAATTATTCGCACGAAAGTCCTTTATGAGTTAAATACGTTCTTCAAATTCATGTTCAATTAATTTATATTCTGACATGTGTATCATCGTCCACGTGATTTATGTTATTGTTCAATAAAACTATTAACACTTACACTTTAGTGGGATACTTACGTGCTGAACACGTTGTGTCGTTAATGAAGTAGTATCCATCTGCACACTCATTAGGGCACTGACCAGTTGTGTGATTGCAGACATCACTGCTACGACAATGACCGCATTGTTTGGAGCAGTTGAGGCCAAAATATCCGTGTTTACACGCTGATAGTATAATCAATGTTACGTATAATTTAACTATGTTTCATACTACATCTCATGTTTACACAACATGTTAGTCATTGTATTACAGACAATACCATTCGATAACTCAATACAAATATAAACCATATGAAACTGCAGCTGCATCAGTAGGAGAGAACTATTTTCAACAGCACATTGTCCTTTTGAAATGCATGTGAAAAATTGCATTTACAACACAGCACAAACCCAAAACCACATAATAAACACGCAGTTAATGAAAATATTATTATGAATAAAACTGGGATAATCTCCTCCGAACGGTCAGTGCAACGCATTCGTGGTTTATATCGGTCATGGAACCCCGAAACACAGTCGTGGCCCAGAAGTTATACAAATAATAAAAAACGATAACTGATTCAATTAATTACAATTAAAATACTCAAAAGTGGAATGTAATCCGGAGCAACATCCATTATGCCTAGTTTACATTTGGACTTCGACGCCCGCCAATTCCATGTTCCTTCGTGCTTCTTGGGGAAGCCGTGCGATTTTTTACGATATCGTAAGGAGTTACGGGCGCCGTAGCCAGTTAAACAACTTTGTTTTAAATCGTAAGCCCGTTGCTCGTAAATATATCATAGATGCAAAGTACGATGTCCGCAAGCGTATCGTGTGGAGACCGTGAGATGATCTTGCCACAAAATCACGGTCTTTTTGTGGACAGTGCCAGAAAGAAACATCGGGGTATCGAGCTAGCGAGTGGCATCTGTAACGCTTTCGCACACGATTTCCGAATAACCTGATCCCGATTCTCAGTACCAAAATCGCACGGAAATCGTATACAATGTGCACACCGACGCGGTAGCCCGAAACCATCTACGATGCCTAAAATATCGCACGTAATATCTTAGTCAAATTTATCGTAGGGCGCCCGGGGCAAATGTGAACCAGGCATTATTCGTCAATATTTGCCAAGAGAACTCAACTAAAGCTAGAATAACTAAATAACAAATATGTTACCGTCTCTTGTCGTCAATTTAAATCGAAGATTTTTTCATATATGTTATTAACTCCATTTAATACTGTACTGTCTGTGTGTTTATTTTAAAACTAAAGCAACTTACAACTAGCGTTGCTTAGTACATCCAGACTAATAAAATACTGTATTCAAACCATTTACGCACTCATTTTGACCCTTTAACGTTAATGTTGTTGTACGTTGCATATCGATATCTACCATTGATGGCACTACGTTGGAACGTATGATCTAACTAATATGTTTAAATATCAAACATATACACTAATGGAAAATGCAATTATATGCCAGGCGTTGTCGATGAATTGTTTAAAAACATTTGATATAGAAATAAATGCATCTAAACAGAATAATAATGAACGGCGCTAAATATACTCGTACCTTTATATATATTTCTAGTTAATAGTGCAGCTTGAATGTATATTTTGTAAACAAACAAATGCTATTGAATGGAATGCGTACCCGTCGAACAAGTTGTATCGTTAGCAAAGTCGTATCCGTCTGCACACCCATCAGAACATCCACCATTTACTTGATTGCAGACCTTATTGTGTCGACAATTTGCGCTACACTGATTAGAGCAGTTGAGGCCAAAATATCCTGGTTGACACGCTGAATTATTAAACAATTACACATTACATGTTCAAATGTCGTCTAATAGAACTTGTCTGACAATCCTTTCCAGCAACACAATCCGAGTTATTTGTTTTGATAAAATGAAATAGGCTTACACTTTAACCATTAATTATTATTTAGAAATAAATTGATTTAGACGAACATAACATACATCTATAAAACAATCGTGTCTGCAGAAGAGTGATACTGATAAAATGGCATTGACAAAGTAGTAGAAAAATCACTAAAAATACACATATATATTGTAATATAATGTATGAAAGGTACTGTACTCTACTGACTCTATATAACAGTGAATTAATAATTAATATTATATCGTATCATATAAAGTAATATCAGAAAATATTTCAACAAAGTATTAAATATCTGACTACGAGTTATTTATGCATTTCAACATTGATGCATTTGTTCTATTTATTACAACATACTGAATCAAATATATGGCTAATAATTGAGGTAAGGACAATGAGCTCCCAATGAATAAATGGAAAGAATCGATTGTTTGAAAATACCCCACACTGTTCCTAAGAAACTAATAACCCCTTACCTATAATACATGCTAATAATATATCGCTGCATATATGTTATAACGTAAAGTTTGTCAAAATGAATTTCACGGAAATTGTATGGCTTTAATATGTCGCAAAATAATATGAAATTGTTCTATCGTTTCTTCTTGGCTTTTTAACGCAATATATGAGATTTGTAATATTACAAAACCAAACTATATTACAACACTGTCATTTCGCTCAATTTTAATAGTTCGCCCTTATTGGCTTTATCAAAATTATGAATACATAAAAAAATAACTCCATTGTGCTATTCAAACAAAATGGCGTAACGTCAACAAACAAGATATGACATCATGACTTCATTTTGACGTCAAACTGTAACACTAAATTGCGCCAACAAATCGTTTGCGTTGTCATTGTTTGCGTGAACACTATTGACCGATTTATCGCTTGCCGGTGTTGCAGAAGATGAAATTGTTGGTAAATTTGAACTGTTTTTACAAGAACGTCCACTACAAAATGATCCACAGTGATTGTAAATGTCTGCCGAGATATTAGAAATGCCGTTCGACAGAAATGAAACCGAAATTAAAACTGGGATTGCTACGCCAGAGGCTACACGTCAGTTGCAGCTCTTAGACAGTTAAAAGTAAAGTTAATATCCACTTTTTGTTGTAATTATAAAAATTGAATAATATTTTTCTACATTTCATCAGTGTATGAACTGTCGGGACCCGACAGTTCATACACCGATGAAATGCAGAAAACCCGACAGTTCATACACCGATGAAGTGAAGAAAAACATTATTCGATTGTTAAATAATTTATGTTATCGGTTAACTTACGTTTTGAACACGTTTTATCGTTAGTGAAGTCGTATCCCTCTGCACACCCATCAGGACATCTACCATTTACGTGATTGCAGACATCATTGCTTCGACAATATTGACTGCATAGTTGGGAGCAGTTGAAGCCAAAATATCCTGGTTGACAAGCTGGATGTATAGACGATGTTACTTGATTAGTATGTGTACATGATACATTGAATTATATTTTATTATATGTAATAATCTCTCCGATATCCGAATACCGGTCTAAAATTGAATAACTTGATTTTTAAACAAGTATTTATTCGGTTTTTGTGCAGCTGTCTAAATCAACTAAATGGCTACCACATATTCAAAACTATTGGTATATATACGCTTAATTATTCGCACGAAAGTCCTTTATGAGTTAAATACGTTCTTCAAATTCATGTTCAATTAATTTATATTCTGACATGTGTATCATCGTCCACGTGATTTATGTTATTGTTCAATAAAACTATTAACACTTACACTTTAGTGGGATACTTACGTGCTGAACACGTTGTGTCGTTAATGAAGTAGTATCCATCTGCACACTCATTAGGGCACTGACCAGTTGTGTGATTGCAGACATCACTGCTACGACAATGACCGCATTGTTTGGAGCAGTTGAGGCCAAAATATCCGTGTTTACACGCTGATAGTATAATCAATGTTACGTATAATTTAACTATGTTTCATACTACATCTCATGTTTACACAACATGTTAGTCATTGTATTACAGACAATACCATTCGATAACTCAATACAAATATAAACCATATGAAACTGCAGCTGCATCAGTAGGAGAGAACTATTTTCAACAGCACATTGTCCTTTTGAAATGCATGTGAAAAATTGCATTTACAACACAGCACAAACCCAAAACCACATAATAAACACGCAGTTAATGAAAATATTATTATGAATAAAACTGGGATAATCTCCTCCGAACGGTCAGTGCAACGCATTCGTGGTTTATATCGGTCATGGAACCCCGAAACACAGTCGTGGCCCAGAAGTTATACAAATAATAAAAAACGATAACTGATTCAATTAATTACAATTAAAATACTCAAAAGTGGAATGTAATCCGGAGCAACATCCATTATGCCTAGTTTACATTTGGACTTCGACGCCCGCCAATTCCATGTTCCTTCGTGCTTCTTGGGGAAGCCGTGCGATTTTTTACGATATCGTAAGGAGTTACGGGCGCCGTAGCCAGTTAAACAACTTTGTTTTAAATCGTAAGCCCGTTGCTCGTAAATATATCATAGATGCAAAGTACGATGTCCGCAAGCGTATCGTGTGGAGACCGTGAGATGATCTTGCCACAAAATCACGGTCTTTTTGTGGACAGTGCCAGAAAGAAACATCGGGGCATCGAGCTAGCGAGTGGCATCTGTAACGCTTTCGCACACGATTTCCGAATAACCTGATCCCGATTCTCAGTACCAAAATCGCACGGAAATCGTATACAATGTGCACACCGACGCGGTAGCCCGAAACCATCTACGATGCCTAAAATATCGCACGTAATATCTTAGTCAAATTTATCGTAGGGCGCCCGGGGCAAATGTGAACCAGGCATTATTCGTCAATATTTGCCAAGAGAACTCAACTAAAGCTAGAATAACTAAATAACAAATATGTTACCGTCTCTTGTCGTCAATTTAAATCGAAGATTTTTTCATATATGTTATTAACTCCATTTAATACTGTACTGTCTGTGTGTTTATTTTAAAACTAAAGCAACTTACAACTAGCGTTGCTTAGTACATCCAGACTAATAAAATACTGTATTCAAACCATTTACGCACTCATTTTGACCCTTTAACGTTAATGTTGTTGTACGTTGCATATCGATATCTACCATTGATGGCACTACGTTGGAACGTATGATCTAACTAATATGTTTAAATATCAAACATATACACTAATGGAAAATGCAATTATATGCCAGGCGTTGTCGATGAATTGTTTAAAAACATTTGATATAGAAATAAATGAATCTAAACAGAATAATAATGAACGGCGCTAAATATACTCGTACCTTTATATATATTTCTAGTTAATAGTGCAGCTTGAATGTATATTTTGTAAACAAACAAATGCTATTGAATGGAATGCGTACCCGTCGAACAAGTTGTATCGTTAGCAAAGTCGTATCCGTCTGCACACCCATCAGAACATCCACCATTTACTTGATTGCAGACCTTATTGTGTCGACAATTTGCGCTACACTGATTAGAGCAGTTGAGGCCAAAATATCCTGGTTGACACGCTGAATTATTAAACAATTACACATTACATGTTCAAATGTCGTCTAATAGAACTTGTCTGACAATCCTTTCCAGCAACACAATCCGAGTTATTTGTTTTGATAAAATGAAATAGGCTTACACTTTAACCATTAATTATTATTTAGAAATAAATTGATTTAGACGAACATAACATACATCTATAAAACAATCGTGTCTGCAGAAGAGTGATACTGATAAAATGGCATTGACAAAGTAGTAGAAAAATCACTAAAAATACACATATATATTGTAATATAATGTATGAAAGGTACTGTACTCTACTGACTCTATATAACAGTGAATTAATAATTAATATTATATCGTATCATATAAAGTAATATCAGAAAATATTTCAACAAAGTATTAAATATCTGACTACGAGTTATTTATGCATTTCAACATTGATGCATTTGTTCTATTTATTACAACATACTGAATCAAATATATGGCTAATAATTGAGGTAAGGACAATGAGCTCCCAATGAATAAATGGAAAGAATCGATTGTTTGAAAATACCCCACACTGTTCCTAAGAAACTAATAACCCCTTACCTATAATACATGCTAATAATATATCGCTGCATATATGTTATAACGTAAAGTTTGTCAAAATGAATTTCACGGAAATTGTATGGCTTTAATATGTCGCAAAATAATATGAAATTGTTCTATCGTTTCTTCTTGGCTTTTTAACGCAATATATGAGATTTGTAATATTACAAAACCAAACTATATTACAACACTGTCATTTCGCTCAATTTTAATAGTTCGCCCTTATTGGCTTTATCAAAATTATGAATACATAAAAAAATAACTCCATTGTGCTATTCAAACAAAATGGCGTAACGTCAACAAACAAGATATGACATCATGACTTCATTTTGACGTCAAACTGTAACACTAAATTGCGCCAACAAATCGTTTGCGTTGTCATTGTTTGCGTGAACACTATTGACCGATTTATCGCTTGCCGGTGTTGCAGAAGATGAAATTGTTGGTAAATTTGAACTGTTTTTACAAGAACGTCCACTACAAAATGATCCACAGTGATTGTAAATGTCTGCCGAGATATTAGAAATGCCGTTCGACAGAAATGAAACCGAAATTAAAACTGGGATTGCTACGCCAGAGGCTACACGTCAGTTGCAGCTCTTAGACAGTTAAAAGTAAAGTTAATATCCACTTTTTGTTGTAATTATAAAAATTGAATAATATTTTTCTACATTTCATCAGTGTATGAACTGTCGGGACCCGACAGTTCATACACCGATGAAATGCAGAAAACCCGACAGTTCATACACCGATGAAGTGAAGAAAAACATTATTCGATTGTTAAATAATTTATGTTATCGGTTAACTTACGTTTTGAACACGTTTTATCGTTAGTGAAGTCGTATCCCTCTGCACACCCATCAGGACATCTACCATTTACGTGATTGCAGACATCATTGCTTCGACAATATTGACTGCATAGTTGGGAGCAGTTGAAGCCAAAATATCCTGGTTGACAAGCTGGATGTATAGACGATGTTACTTGATTAGTATGTGTACATGATACATTGAATTATATTTTATTATATGTAATAATCTCTCCGATATCCGAATACCGGTCTAAAATTGAATAACTTGATTTTTAAACAAGTATTTATTCGGTTTTTGTGCAGCTGTCTAAATCAACTAAATGGCTACCACATATTCAAAACTATTGGTATATATACGCTTAATTATTCGCACGAAAGTCCTTTATGAGTTAAATACGTTCTTCAAATTCATGTTCAATTAATTTATATTCTGACATGTGTATCATCGTCCACGTGATTTATGTTATTGTTCAATAAAACTATTAACACTTACACTTTAGTGGGATACTTACGTGCTGAACACGTTGTGTCGTTAATGAAGTAGTATCCATCTGCACACTCATTAGGGCACTGACCAGTTGTGTGATTGCAGACATCACTGCTACGACAATGACCGCATTGTTTGGAGCAGTTGAGGCCAAAATATCCGTGTTTACACGCTGATAGTATAATCAATGTTACGTATAATTTAACTATGTTTCATACTACATCTCATGTTTACACAACATGTTAGTCATTGTATTACAGACAATACCATTCGATAACTCAATACAAATATAAACCATATGAAACTGCAGCTGCATCAGTAGGAGAGAACTATTTTCAACAGCACATTGTCCTTTTGAAATGCATGTGAAAAATTGCATTTACAACACAGCACAAACCCAAAACCACATAATAAACACGCAGTTAATGAAAATATTATTATGAATAAAACTGGGATAATCTCCTCCGAACGGTCAGTGCAACGCATTCGTGGTTTATATCGGTCATGGAACCCCGAAACACAGTCGTGGCCCAGAAGTTATACAAATAATAAAAAACGATAACTGATTCAATTAATTACAATTAAAATACTCAAAAGTGGAATGTAATCCGGAGCAACATCCATTATGCCTAGTTTACATTTGGACTTCGACGCCCGCCAATTCCATGTTCCTTCGTGCTTCTTGGGGAAGCCGTGCGATTTTTTACGATATCGTAAGGAGTTACGGGCGCCGTAGCCAGTTAAACAACTTTGTTTTAAATCGTAAGCCCGTTGCTCGTAAATATATCATAGATGCAAAGTACGATATCCGCAAGCGTATCGTGTGGAGACCGTGAGATGATCTTGCGACAAAATCACGGTCTTTTTGTGGACAGTGCCAGAAAGAAACATCGGGGTATCGAGCTAGCGAGTGGCATCTGTAACGCTTTCGCACACGATTTCCGAATAACCTGATCCCGATTCTCAGTACCAAAATCGCACGGAAATCGTATACAATGTGCACACCGACGCGGTAGCCCGAAACCATCTACGATGCCTAAAATATCGCACGTAATATCTTAGTCAAATTTATCGTAGGGCGCCCGGGGCAAATGTGAACCAGGCATTATTCGTCAATATTTGCCAAGAGAACTCAACTAAAGCTAGAATAACTAAATAACAAATATGTTACCGTCTCTTGTCGTCAATTTAAATCGAAGATTTTTTCATATATGTTATTAACTCCATTTAATACTGTACTGTCTGTGTGTTTATTTTAAAACTAAAGCAACTTACAACTAGCGTTGCTTAGTACATCCAGACTAATAAAATACTGTATTCAAACCATTTACGCACTCATTTTGACCCTTTAACGTTAATGTTGTTGTACGTTGCATATCGATATCTACCATTGATGGCACTACGTTGGAACGTATGATCTAACTAATATGTTTAAATATCAAACATATACACTAATGGAAAATGCAATTATATGCCAGGCGTTGTCGATGAATTGTTTAAAAACATTTGATATAGAAATAAATGAATCTAAACAGAATAATAATGAACGGCGCTAAATATACTCGTACCTTTATATATATTTCTAGTTAATAGTGCAGCTTGAATGTATATTTTGTAAACAAACAAATGCTATTGAATGGAATGCGTACCCGTCGAACAAGTTGTATCGTTAGCAAAGTCGTATCCGTCTGCACACCCATCAGAACATCCACCATTTACTTGATTGCAGACCTTATTGTGTCGACAATTTGCGCTACACTGATTAGAGCAGTTGAGGCCAAAATATCCTGGTTGACACGCTGAATTATTAAACAATTACACATTACATGTTCAAATGTCGTCTAATAGAACTTGTCTGACAATCCTTTCCAGCAACACAATCCGAGTTATTTGTTTTGATAAAATGAAATAGGCTTACACTTTAACCATTAATTATTATTTAGAAATAAATTGATTTAGACGAACATAACATACATCTATAAAACAATCGTGTCTGCAGAAGAGTGATACTGATAAAATGGCATTGACAAAGTAGTAGAAAAATCACTAAAAATACACATATATATTGTAATATAATGTATGAAAGGTACTGTACTCTACTGACTCTATATAACAGTGAATTAATAATTAATATTATATCGTATCATATAAAGTAATATCAGAAAATATTTCAACAAAGTATTAAATATCTGACTACGAGTTATTTATGCATTTCAACATTGATGCATTTGTTCTATTTATTACAACATACTGAATCAAATATATGGCTAATAATTGAGGTAAGGACAATGAGCTCCCAATGAATAAATGGAAAGAATCGATTGTTTGAAAATACCCCACACTGTTCCTAAGAAACTAATAACCCCTTACCTATAATACATGCTAATAATATATCGCTGCATATATGTTATAACGTAAAGTTTGTCAAAATGAATTTCACGGAAATTGTATGGCTTTAATATGTCGCAAAATAATATGAAATTGTTCTATCGTTTCTTCTTGGCTTTTTAACGCAATATATGAGATTTGTAATATTACAAAACCAAACTATATTACAACACTGTCATTTCGCTCAATTTTAATAGTTCGCCCTTATTGGCTTTATCAAAATTATGAATACATAAAAAAATAACTCCATTGTGCTATTCAAACAAAATGGCGTAACGTCAACAAACAAGATATGACATCATGACTTCATTTTGACGTCAAACTGTAACACTAAATTGCGCCAACAAATCGTTTGCGTTGTCATTGTTTGCGTGAACACTATTGACCGATTTATCGCTTGCCGGTGTTGCAGAAGATGAAATTGTTGGTAAATTTGAACTGTTTTTACAAGAACGTCCACTACAAAATGATCCACAGTGATTGTAAATGTCTGCCGAGATATTAGAAATGCCGTTCGACAGAAATGAAACCGAAATTAAAACTGGGATTGCTACGCCAGAGGCTACACGTCAGTTGCAGCTCTTAGACAGTTAAAAGTAAAGTTAATATCCACTTTTTGTTGTAATTATAAAAATTGAATAATATTTTTCTACATTTCATCAGTGTATGAACTGTCGGGACCCGACAGTTCATACACCGATGAAATGCAGAAAACCCGACAGTTCATACACCGATGAAGTGAAGAAAAACATTATTCGATTGTTAAATAATTTATGTTATCGGTTAACTTACGTTTTGAACACGTTTTATCGTTAGTGAAGTCGTATCCCTCTGCACACCCATCAGGACATCTACCATTTACGTGATTGCAGACATCATTGCTTCGACAATATTGACTGCATAGTTGGGAGCAGTTGAAGCCAAAATATCCTGGTTGACAAGCTGGATGTATAGACGATGTTACTTGATTAGTATGTGTACATGATACATTGAATTATATTTTATTATATGTAATAATCTCTCCGATATCCGAATACCGGTCTAAAATTGAATAACTTGATTTTTAAACAAGTATTTATTCGGTTTTTGTGCAGCTGTCTAAATCAACTAAATGGCTACCACATATTCAAAACTATTGGTATATATACGCTTAATTATTCGCACGAAAGTCCTTTATGAGTTAAATACGTTCTTCAAATTCATGTTCAATTAATTTATATTCTGACATGTGTATCATCGTCCACGTGATTTATGTTATTGTTCAATAAAACTATTAACACTTACACTTTAGTGGGATACTTACGTGCTGAACACGTTGTGTCGTTAATGAAGTAGTATCCATCTGCACACTCATTAGGGCACTGACCAGTTGTGTGATTGCAGACATCACTGCTACGACAATGACCGCATTGTTTGGAGCAGTTGAGGCCAAAATATCCGTGTTTACACGCTGATAGTATAATCAATGTTACGTATAATTTAACTATGTTTCATACTACATCTCATGTTTACACAACATGTTAGTCATTGTATTACAGACAATACCATTCGATAACTCAATACAAATATAAACCATATGAAACTGCAGCTGCATCAGTAGGAGAGAACTATTTTCAACAGCACATTGTCCTTTTGAAATGCATGTGAAAAATTGCATTTACAACACAGCACAAACCCAAAACCACATAATAAACACGCAGTTAATGAAAATATTATTATGAATAAAACTGGGATAATCTCCTCCGAACGGTCAGTGCAACGCATTCGTGGTTTATATCGGTCATGGAACCCCGAAACACAGTCGTGGCCCAGAAGTTATACAAATAATAAAAAACGATAACTGATTCAATTAATTACAATTAAAATACTCAAAAGTGGAATGTAATCCGGAGCAACATCCATTATGCCTAGTTTACATTTGGACTTCGACGCCCGCCAATTCCATGTTCCTTCGTGCTTCTTGGGGAAGCCGTGCGATTTTTTACGATATCGTAAGGAGTTACGGGCGCCGTAGCCAGTTAAACAACTTTGTTTTAAATCGTAAGCCCGTTGCTCGTAAATATATCATAGATGCAAAGTACGATATCCGCAAGCGTATCGTGTGGAGACCGTGAGATGATCTTGCGACAAAATCACGGTCTTTTTGTGGACAGTGCCAGAAAGAAACATCGGGGTATCGAGCTAGCGAGTGGCATCTGTAACGCTTTCGCACACGATTTCCGAATAACCTGATCCCGATTCTCAGTACCAAAATCGCACGGAAATCGTATACAATGTGCACACCGACGCGGTAGCCCGAAACCATCTACGATGCCTAAAATATCGCACGTAATATCTTAGTCAAATTTATCGTAGGGCGCCCGGGGCAAATGTGAACCAGGCATTATTCGTCAATATTTGCCAAGAGAACTCAACTAAAGCTAGAATAACTAAATAACAAATATGTTACCGTCTCTTGTCGTCAATTTAAATCGAAGATTTTTTCATATATGTTATTAACTCCATTTAATACTGTACTGTCTGTGTGTTTATTTTAAAACTAAAGCAACTTACAACTAGCGTTGCTTAGTACATCCAGACTAATAAAATACTGTATTCAAACCATTTACGCACTCATTTTGACCCTTTAACGTTAATGTTGTTGTACGTTGCATATCGATATCTACCATTGATGGCACTACGTTGGAACGTATGATCTAACTAATATGTTTAAATATCAAACATATACACTAATGGAAAATGCAATTATATGCCAGGCGTTGTCGATGAATTGTTTAAAAACATTTGATATAGAAATAAATGCATCTAAACAGAATAATAATGAACGGCGCTAAATATACTCGTACCTTTATATATATTTCTAGTTAATAGTGCAGCTTGAATGTATATTTTGTAAACAAACAAATGCTATTGAATGGAATGCGTACCCGTCGAACAAGTTGTATCGTTAGCAAAGTCGTATCCGTCTGCACACCCATCAGAACATCCACCATTTACTTGATTGCAGACCTTATTGTGTCGACAATTTGCGCTACACTGATTAGAGCAGTTGAGGCCAAAATATCCTGGTTGACACGCTGAATTATTAAACAATTACACATTACATGTTCAAATGTCGTCTAATAGAACTTGTCTGACAATCCTTTCCAGCAACACAATCCGAGTTATTTGTTTTGATAAAATGAAATAGGCTTACACTTTAACCATTAATTATTATTTAGAAATAAATTGATTTAGACGAACATAACATACATCTATAAAACAATCGTGTCTGCAGAAGAGTGATACTGATAAAATGGCATTGACAAAGTAGTAGAAAAATCACTAAAAATACACATATATATTGTAATATAATGTATGAAAGGTACTGTACTCTACTGACTCTATATAACAGTGAATTAATAATTAATATTATATCGTATCATATAAAGTAATATCAGAAAATATTTCAACAAAGTATTAAATATCTGACTACGAGTTATTTATGCATTTCAACATTGATGCATTTGTTCTATTTATTACAACATACTGAATCAAATATATGGCTAATAATTGAGGTAAGGACAATGAGCTCCCAATGAATAAATGCAAAGAATCGATTGTTTGAAAATACCCCACACTGTTCCTAAGAAACTAATAACCCCTTACCTATAATACATGCTAATAATATATCGCTGCATATATGTTATAACGTAAAGTTTGTCAAAATGAATTTCACGGAAATTGTATGGCTTTAATATGTCGCAAAATAATATGAAATTGTTCTATCGTTTCTTCTTGGCTTTTTAACGCAATATATGAGATTTGTAATATTACAAAACCAAACTATATTACAACACTGTCATTTCACTCAATTTTAATAGTTCGCCCTTATTGGCTTTATCAAAATTATGAATACATAAAAAAATAACTCCATTGTGCTATTCAAACAAAATGGCGTAACGTCAACAAACAAGATATGACATCATGACTTCATTTTGACGTCAAACTGTAACACTAAATTGCGCCAACAAATCGTTTGC
Source organism: Congeria kusceri (assembly GCA_027627225.1). Classification (NCBI taxonomy): domain Eukaryota; kingdom Metazoa; phylum Mollusca; class Bivalvia; order Myida; family Dreissenidae; genus Congeria; species Congeria kusceri. The sequence continues at coordinate 10,992,455 of CM051025.1, forward strand.
GTTGTCATTGTTTGCGTGAACACTATTGACCGATTTATCGCTTGCCGGTGTTGCAGAAGATGAAATTGTTGGTAAATTTGAACTGTTTTTACAAGAACGTCCACTACAAAATGATCCACAGTGATTGTAAATGTCTGCCGAGATATTAGAAATGCCGTTCGACAGAAATGAAACCGAAATTAAAACTGGGATTGCTACGCCAGAGGCTACACGTCAGTTGCAGCTCTTAGACAGTTAAAAGTAAAGTTAATATCCACTTTTTGTTGTAATTATAAAAATTGAATAATATTTTTCTACATTTCATCAGTGTATGAACTGTCGGGACCCGACAGTTCATACACCGATGAAATGCAGAAAACCCGACAGTTCATACACCGATGAAGTGAAGAAAAACATTATTCGATTGTTAAATAATTTATGTTATCGGTTAACTTACGTTTTGAACACGTTTTATCGTTAGTGAAGTCGTATCCCTCTGCACACCCATCAGGACATCTACCATTTACGTGATTGCAGACATCATTGCTTCGACAATATTGACTGCATAGTTGGGAGCAGTTGAAGCCAAAATATCCTGGTTGACAAGCTGGATGTATAGACGATGTTACTTGATTAGTATGTGTACATGATACATTGAATTATATTTTATTATATGTAATAATCTCTCCGATATCCGAATACCGGTCTAAAATTGAATAACTTGATTTTTAAACAAGTATTTATTCGGTTTTTGTGCAGCTGTCTAAATCAACTAAATGGCTACCACATATTCAAAACTATTGGTATATATACGCTTAATTATTCGCACGAAAGTCCTTTATGAGTTAAATACGTTCTTCAAATTCATGTTCAATTAATTTATATTCTGACATGTGTATCATCGTCCACGTGATTTATGTTATTGTTCAATAAAACTATTAACACTTACACTTTAGTGGGATACTTACGTGCTGAACACGTTGTGTCGTTAATGAAGTAGTATCCATCTGCACACTCATTAGGGCACTGACCAGTTGTGTGATTGCAGACATCACTGCTACGACAATGACCGCATTGTTTGGAGCAGTTGAGGCCAAAATATCCGTGTTTACACGCTGATAGTATAATCAATGTTACGTATAATTTAACTATGTTTCATACTACATCTCATGTTTACACAACATGTTAGTCATTGTATTACAGACAATACCACTCGATAACTCAATACAAATATAAACCATATGAAACTGCAGCTGCATCAGTAGGAGAGAACTATTTTCAACAGCACATTGTCCTTTTGAAATGCATGTGAAAAATTGCATTTACAACACAGCACAAACCCAAAACCACATAATAAACACGCAGTTAATGAAAATATTATTATGAATAAAACTGGGATAATCTCCTCCGAACGGTCAGTGCAACGCATTCGTGGTTTATATCGGTCATGGAACCCCGAAACACAGTCGTGGCCCAGAAGTTATACAAATAATAAAAAACGATAACTGATTCAATTAATTACAATTAAAATACTCAAAAGTGGAATGTAATCCGGAGCAACATCCATTATGCCTAGTTTACATTTGGACTTCGACGCCCGCCAATTCCATGTTCCTTCGTGCTTCTTGGGGAAGCCGTGCGATTTTTTACGATATCGTAAGGAGTTACGGGCGCCGTAGCCAGTTAAACAACTTTGTTTTAAATCGTAAGCCCGTTGCTCGTAAATATATCATAGATGCAAAGTACGATATCCGCAAGCGTATCGTGTGGAGACCGTGAGATGATCTTGCGACAAAATCACGGTCTTTTTGTGGACAGTGCCAGAAAGAAACATCGGGGTATCGAGCTAGCGAGTGGCATCTGTAACGCTTTCGCACACGATTTCCGAATAACCTGATCCCGATTCTCAGTACCAAAATCGCACGGAAATCGTATACAATGTGCACACCGACGCGGTAGCCCGAAACCATCTACGATGCCTAAAATATCGCACGTAATATCTTAGTCAAATTTATCGTAGGGCGCCCGGGGCAAATGTGAACCAGGCATTATTCGTCAATATTTGCCAAGAGAACTCAACTAAAGCTAGAATAACTAAATAACAAATATGTTACCGTCTCTTGTCGTCAATTTAAATCGAAGATTTTTTCATATATGTTATTAACTCCATTTAATACTGTACTGTCTGTGTGTTTATTTTAAAACTAAAGCAACTTACAACTAGCGTTGCTTAGTACATCCAGACTAATAAAATACTGTATTCAAACCATTTACGCACTCATTTTGACCCTTTAACGTTAATGTTGTTGTACGTTGCATATCGATATCTACCATTGATGGCACTACGTTGGAACGTATGATCTAACTAATATGTTTAAATATCAAACATATACACTAATGGAAAATGCAATTATATGCCAGGCGTTGTCGATGAATTGTTTAAAAACATTTGATATAGAAATAAATGAATCTAAACAGAATAATAATGAACGGCGCTAAATATACTCGTACCTTTATATATATTTCTAGTTAATAGTGCAGCTTGAATGTATATTTTGTAAACAAACAAATGCTATTGAATGGAATGCGTACCCGTCGAACAAGTTGTATCGTTAGCAAAGTCGTATCCGTCTGCACACCCATCAGAACATCCACCATTTACTTGATTGCAGACCTTATTGTGTCGACAATTTGCGCTACACTGATTAGAGCAGTTGAGGCCAAAATATCCTGGTTGACACGCTGAATTATTAAACAATTACACATTACATGTTCAAATGTCGTCTAATAGAACTTGTCTGACAATCCTTTCCAGCAACACAATCCGAGTTATTTGTTTTGATAAAATGAAATAGGCTTACACTTTAACCATTAATTATTATTTAGAAATAAATTGATTTAGACGAACATAACATACATCTATAAAACAATCGTGTCTGCAGAAGAGTGATACTGATAAAATGGCATTGACAAAGTAGTAGAAAAATCACTAAAAATACACATATATATTGTAATATAATGTATGAAAGGTACTGTACTCTACTGACTCTATATAACAGTGAATTAATAATTAATATTATATCGTATCATATAAAGTAATATCAGAAAATATTTCAACAAAGTATTAAATATCTGACTACGAGTTATTTATGCATTTCAACATTGATGCATTTGTTCTATTTATTACAACATACTGAATCAAATATATGGCTAATAATTGAGGTAAGGACAATGAGCTCCCAATGAATAAATGGAAAGAATCGATTGTTTGAAAATACCCCACACTGTTCCTAAGAAACTAATAACCCCTTACCTATAATACATGCTAATAATATATCGCTGCATATATGTTATAACGTAAAGTTTGTCAAAATGAATTTCACGGAAATTGTATGGCTTTAATATGTCGCAAAATAATATGAAATTGTTCTATCGTTTCTTCTTGGCTTTTTAACGCAATATATGAGATTTGTAATATTACAAAACCAAACTATATTACAACACTGTCATTTCGCTCAATTTTAATAGTTCGCCCTTATTGGCTTTATCAAAATTATGAATACATAAAAAAATAACTCCATTGTGCTATTCAAACAAAATGGCGTAACGTCAACAAACAAGATATGACATCATGACTTCATTTTGACGTCAAACTGTAACACTAAATTGCGCCAACAAATCGTTTGCGTTGTCATTGTTTGCGTGAACACTATTGACCGATTTATCGCTTGCCGGTGTTGCAGAAGATGAAATTGTTGGTAAATTTGAACTGTTTTTACAAGAACGTCCACTACAAAATGATCCACAGTGATTGTAAATGTCTGCCGAGATATTAGAAATGCCGTTCGACAGAAATGAAACCGAAATTAAAACTGGGATTGCTACGCCAGAGGCTACACGTCAGTTGCAGCTCTTAGACAGTTAAAAGTAAAGTTAATATCCACTTTTTGTTGTAATTATAAAAATTGAATAATATTTTTCTACATTTCATCAGTGTATGAACTGTCGGGACCCGACAGTTCATACATCGATGAAATGCAGAAAACCCGACAGTTCATACACCGATGAAGTGAAGAAAAACATTATTCGATTGTTAAATAATTTATGTTATCGGTTAACTTACGTTTTGAACACGTTTTATCGTTAGTGAAGTCGTATCCCTCTGCACACCCATCAGGACATCTACCATTTACGTGATTGCAGACATCATTGCTTCGACAATATTGACTGCATAGTTGGGAGCAGTTGAAGCCAAAATATCCTGGTTGACAAGCTGGATGTATAGACGATGTTACTTGATTAGTATGTGTACATGATACATTGAATTATATTTTATTATATGTAATAATCTCTCCGATATCCGAATACCGGTCTAAAATTGAATAACTTGATTTTTAAACAAGTATTTATTCGGTTTTTGTGCAGCTGTCTAAATCAACTAAATGGCTACCACATATTCAAAACTATTGGTATATATACGCTTAATTATTCGCACGAAAGTCCTTTATGAGTTAAATACGTTCTTCAAATTCATGTTCAATTAATTTATATTCTGACATGTGTATCATCGTCCACGTGATTTATGTTATTGTTCAATAAAACTATTAACACTTACACTTTAGTGGGATACTTACGTGCTGAACACGTTGTGTCGTTAATGAAGTAGTATCCATCTGCACACTCATTAGGGCACTGACCAGTTGTGTGATTGCAGACATCACTGCTACGACAATGACCGCATTGTTTGGAGCAGTTGAGGCCAAAATATCCGTGTTTACACGCTGATAGTATAATCAATGTTACGTATAATTTAACTATGTTTCATACTACATCTCATGTTTACACAACATGTTAGTCATTGTATTACAGACAATACCATTCGATAACTCAATACAAATATAAACCATATGAAACTGCAGCTGCATCAGTAGGAGAGAACTATTTTCAACAGCACATTGTCCTTTTGAAATGCATGTGAAAAATTGCATTTACAACACAGCACAAACCCAAAACCACATAATAAACACGCAGTTAATGAAAATATTATTATGAATAAAACTGGGATAATCTCCTCCGAACGGTCAGTGCAACGCATTCGTGGTTTATATCGGTCATGGAACCCCGAAACACAGTCGTGGCCCAGAAGTTATACAAATAATAAAAAACGATAACTGATTCAATTAATTACAATTAAAATACTCAAAAGTGGAATGTAATCCGGAGCAACATCCATTATGCCTAGTTTACATTTGGACTTCGACGCCCGCCAATTCCATGTTCCTTCGTGCTTCTTGGGGAAGCCGTGCGATTTTTTACGATATCGTAAGGAGTTACGGGCGCCGTAGCCAGTTAAACAACTTTGTTTTAAATCGTAAGCCCGTTGCTCGTAAATATATCATAGATGCAAAGTACGATATCCGCAAGCGTATCGTGTGGAGACCGTGAGATGATCTTGCGACAAAATCACGGTCTTTTTGTGGACAGTGCCAGAAAGAAACATCGGGGTATCGAGCTAGCGAGTGGCATCTGTAACGCTTTCGCACACGATTTCCGAATAACCTGATCCCGATTCTCAGTACCAAAATCGCACGGAAATCGTATACAATGTGCACACCGACGCGGTAGCCCGAAACCATCTACGATGCCTAAAATATCGCACGTAATATCTTAGTCAAATTTATCGTAGGGCGCCCGGGGCAAATGTGAACCAGGCATTATTCGTCAATATTTGCCAAGAGAACTCAACTAAAGCTAGAATAACTAAATAACAAATATGTTACCGTCTCTTGTCGTCAATTTAAATCGAAGATTTTTTCATATATGTTATTAACTCCATTTAATACTGTACTGTCTGTGTGTTTATTTTAAAACTAAAGCAACTTACAACTAGCGTTGCTTAGTACATCCAGACTAATAAAATACTGTATTCAAACCATTTACGCACTCATTTTGACCCTTTAACGTTAATGTTGTTGTACGTTGCATATCGATATCTACCATTGATGGCACTACGTTGGAACGTATGATATAACTAATATGTTTAAATATCAAACATATACACTAATGGAAAATGCAATTATATGCCAGGCGTTGTCGATGAATTGTTTAAAAACATTTGATATAGAAATAAATGCATCTAAACAGAATAATAATGAACGGCGCTAAATATACTCGTACCTTTATATATATTTCTAGTTAATAGTGCAGCTTGAATGTATATTTTGTAAACAAACAAATGCTATTGAATGGAATGCGTACCCGTCGAACAAGTTGTATCGTTAGCAAAGTCGTATCCGTCTGCACACCCATCAGAACATCCACCATTTACTTGATTGCAGACCTTATTGTGTCGACAATTTGCGCTACACTGATTAGAGCAGTTGAGGCCAAAATATCCTGGTTGACACGCTGAATTATTAAACAATTACACATTACATGTTCAAATGTCGTCTAATAGAACTTGTCTGACAATCCTTTCCAGCAACACAATCCGAGTTATTTGTTTTGATAAAATGAAATAGGCTTACACTTTAACCATTAATTATTATTTAGAAATAAATTGATTTAGACGAACATAACATACATCTATAAAACAATCGTGTCTGCAGAAGAGTGATACTGATAAAATGGCATTGACAAAGTAGTAGAAAAATCACTAAAAATACACATATATATTGTAATATAATGTATGAAAGGTACTGTACTCTACTGACTCTATATAACAGTGAATTAATAATTAATATTATATCGTATCATATAAAGTAATATCAGAAAATATTTCAACAAAGTATTAAATATCTGACTACGAGTTATTTATGCATTTCAACATTGATGCATTTGTTCTATTTATTACAACATACTGAATCAAATATATGGCTAATAATTGAGGTAAGGACAATGAGCTCCCAATGAATAAATGCAAAGAATCGATTGTTTGAAAATACCCCACACTGTTCCTAAGAAACTAATAACCCCTTACCTATAATACATGCTAATAATATATCGCTGCATATATGTTATAACGTAAAGTTTGTCAAAATGAATTTCACGGAAATTGTATGGCTTTAATATGTCGCAAAATAATATGAAATTGTTCTATCGTTTCTTCTTGGCTTTTTAACGCAATATATGAGATTTGTAATATTACAAAACCAAACTATATTACAACACTGTCATTTCACTCAATTTTAATAGTTCGCCCTTATTGGCTTTATCAAAATTATGAATACATAAAAAAATAACTCCATTGTGCTATTCAAACAAAATGGCGTAACGTCAACAAACAAGATATGACATCATGACTTCATTTTGACGTCAAACTGTAACACTAAATTGCGCCAACAAATCGTTTGCGTTGTCATTGTTTGCGTGAACACTATTGACCGATTTATCGCTTGCCGGTGTTGCAGAAGATGAAATTGTTGGTAAATTTGAACTGTTTTTACAAGAACGTCCACTACAAAATGATCCACAGTGATTGTAAATGTCTGCCGAGATATTAGAAATGCCGTTCGACAGAAATGAAACCGAAATTAAAACTGGGATTGCTACGCCAGAGGCTACACGTCAGTTGCAGCTCTTAGACAGTTAAAAGTAAAGTTAATATCCACTTTTTGTTGTAATTATAAAAATTGAATAATATTTTTCTACATTTCATCAGTGTATGAACTGTCGGGACCCGACAGTTCATACACCGATGAAATGCAGAAAACCCGACAGTTCATACACCGATGAAGTGAAGAAAAACATTATTCGATTGTTAAATAATTTATGTTATCGGTTAACTTACGTTTTGAACACGTTTTATCGTTAGTGAAGTCGTATCCCTCTGCACACCCATCAGGACATCTACCATTTACGTGATTGCAGACATCATTGCTTCGACAATATTGACTGCATAGTTGGGAGCAGTTGAAGCCAAAATATCCTGGTTGACAAGCTGGATGTATAGACGATGTTACTTGATTAGTATGTGTACATGATACATTGAATTATATTTTATTATATGTAATAATCTCTCCGATATCCGAATACCGGTCTAAAATTGAATAACTTGATTTTTAAACAAGTATTTATTCGGTTTTTGTGCAGCTGTCTAAATCAACTAAATGGCTACCACATATTCAAAACTATTGGTATATATACGCTTAATTATTCGCACGAAAGTCCTTTATGAGTTAAATACGTTCTTCAAATTCATGTTCAATTAATTTATATTCTGACATGTGTATCATCGTCCACGTGATTTATGTTATTGTTCAATAAAACTATTAACACTTACACTTTAGTGGGATACTTACGTGCTGAACACGTTGTGTCGTTAATGAAGTAGTATCCATCTGCACACTCATTAGGGCACTGACCAGTTGTGTGATTGCAGACATCACTGCTACGACAATGACCGCATTGTTTGGAGCAGTTGAGGCCAAAATATCCGTGTTTACACGCTGATAGTATAATCAATGTTACGTATAATTTAACTATGTTTCATACTACATCTCATGTTTACACAACATGTTAGTCATTGTATTACAGACAATACCATTCGATAACTCAATACAAATATAAACCATATGAAACTGCAGCTGCATCAGTAGGAGAGAACTATTTTCAACAGCACATTGTCCTTTTGAAATGCATGTGAAAAATTGCATTTACAACACAGCACAAACCCAAAACCACATAATAAACACGCAGTTAATGAAAATATTATTATGAATAAAACTGGGATAATCTCCTCCGAACGGTCAGTGCAACGCATTCGTGGTTTATATCGGTCATGGAACCCCGAAACACAGTCGTGGCCCAGAAGTTATACAAATAATAAAAAACGATAACTGATTCAATTAATTACAATTAAAATACTCAAAAGTGGAATGTAATCCGGAGCAACATCCATTATGCCTAGTTTACATTTGGACTTCGACGCCCGCCAATTCCATGTTCCTTCGTGCTTCTTGGGGAAGCCGTGCGATTTTTTACGATATCGTAAGGAGTTACGGGCGCCGTAGCCAGTTAAACAACTTTGTTTTAAATCGTAAGCCCGTTGCTCGTAAATATATCATAGATGCAAAGTACGATATCCGCAAGCGTATCGTGTGGAGACCGTGAGATGATCTTGCGACAAAATCACGGTCTTTTTGTGGACAGTGCCAGAAAGAAACATCGGGGTATCGAGCTAGCGAGTGGCATCTGTAACGCTTTCGCACACGATTTCCGAATAACCTGATCCCGATTCTCAGTACCAAAATCGCACGGAAATCGTATACAATGTGCACACCGACGCGGTAGCCCGAAACCATCTACGATGCCTAAAATATCGCACGTAATATCTTAGTCAAATTTATCGTAGGGCGCCCGGGGCAAATGTGAACCAGGCATTATTCGTCAATATTTGCCAAGAGAACTCAACTAAAGCTAGAATAACTAAATAACAAATATGTTACCGTCTCTTGTCGTCAATTTAAATCGAAGATTTTTTCATATATGTTATTAACTCCATTTAATACTGTACTGTCTGTGTGTTTATTTTAAAACTAAAGCAACTTACAACTAGCGTTGCTTAGTACATCCAGACTAATAAAATACTGTATTCAAACCATTTACGCACTCATTTTGACCCTTTAACGTTAATGTTGTTGTACGTTGCATATCGATATCTACCATTGATGGCACTACGTTGGAACGTATGATCTAACTAATATGTTTAAATATCAAACATATACACTAATGGAAAATGCAATTATATGCCAGGCGTTGTCGATGAATTGTTTAAAAACATTTGATATAGAAATAAATGCATCTAAACAGAATAATAATGAACGGCGCTAAATATACTCGTACCTTTATATATATTTCTAGTTAATAGTGCAGCTTGAATGTATATTTTGTAAACAAACAAATGCTATTGAATGGAATGCGTACCCGTCGAACAAGTTGTATCGTTAGCAAAGTCGTATCCGTCTGCACACCCATCAGAACATCCACCATTTACTTGATTGCAGACCTTATTGTGTCGACAATTTGCGCTACACTGATTAGAGCAGTTGAGGCCAAAATATCCTGGTTGACACGCTGAATTATTAAACAATTACACATTACATGTTCAAATGTCGTCTAATAGAACTTGTCTGACAATCCTTTCCAGCAACACAATCCGAGTTATTTGTTTTGATAAAATGAAATAGGCTTACACTTTAACCATTAATTATTATTTAGAAATAAATTGATTTAGACGAACATAACATACATCTATAAAACAATCGTGTCTGCAGAAGAGTGATACTGATAAAATGGCATTGACAAAGTAGTAGAAAAATCACTAAAAATACACATATATATTGTAATATAATGTATGAAAGGTACTGTACTCTACTGACTCTATATAACAGTGAATTAATAATTAATATTATATCGTATCATATAAAGTAATATCAGAAAATATTTCAACAAAGTATTAAATCTCTGACTACGAGTTATTTATGCATTTCAACATTGATGCATTTGTTCTATTTATTACAACATACTGAATCAAATATATGGCTAATAATTGAGGTAAGGACAATGAGCTCCCAATGAATAAATGCAAAGAATCGATTGTTTGAAAATACCCCACACTGTTCCTAAGAAACTAATAACCCCTTACCTATAATACATGCTAATAATATATCGCTGCATATATGTTATAACGTAAAGTTTGTCAAAATGAATTTCACGGAAATTGTATGGCTTTAATATGTCGCAAAATAATATGAAATTGTTCTATCGTTTCTTCTTGGCTTTTTAACGCAATATATGAGATTTGTAATATTACAAAACCAAACTATATTACAACACTGTCATTTCACTCAATTTTAATAGTTCGCCCTTATTGGCTTTATCAAAATTATGAATACATAAAAAAATAACTCCATTGTGCTATTCAAACAAAATGGCGTAACGTCAACAAACAAGATATGACATCATGACTTCATTTTGACGTCAAACTGTAACACTAAATTGCGCCAACAAATCGTTTGCGTTGTCATTGTTTGCGTGAACACTATTGACCGATTTATCGCTTGCCGGTGTTGCAGAAGATGAAATTGTTGGTAAATTTGAACTGTTTTTACAAGAACGTCCACTACAAAATGATCCACAGTGATTGTAAATGTCTGCCGAGATATTAGAAATGCCGTTCGACAGAAATGAAACCGAAATTAAAACTGGGATTGCTACGCCAGAGGCTACACGTCAGTTGCAGCTCTTAGACAGTTAAAAGTAAAGTTAATATCCACTTTTTGTTGTAATTATAAAAATTGAATAATATTTTTCTACATTTCATCAGTGTATGAACTGTCGGGACCCGACAGTTCATACACCGATGAAATGCAGAAAACCCGACAGTTCATACACCGATGAAGTGAAGAAAAACATTATTCGATTGTTAAATAATTTATGTTATCGGTTAACTTACGTTTTGAACACGTTTTATCGTTAGTGAAGTCGTATCCCTCTGCACACCCATCAGGACATCTACCATTTACGTGATTGCAGACATCATTGCTTCGACAATATTGACTGCATAGTTGGGAGCAGTTGAAGCCAAAATATCCTGGTTGACAAGCTGGATGTATAGACGATGTTACTTGATTAGTATGTGTACATGATACATTGAATTATATTTTATTATATGTAATAATCTCTCCGATATCCGAATACCGGTCTAAAATTGAATAACTTGATTTTTAAACAAGTATTTATTCGGTTTTTGTGCAGCTGTCTAAATCAACTAAATGGCTACCACATATTCAAAACTATTGGTATATATACGCTTAATTATTCGCACGAAAGTCCTTTATGAGTTAAATACGTTCTTCAAATTCATGTTCAATTAATTTATATTCTGACATGTGTATCATCGTCCACGTGATTTATGTTATTGTTCAATAAAACTATTAACACTTACACTTTAGTGGGATACTTACGTGCTGAACACGTTGTGTCGTTAATGAAGTAGTATCCATCTGCACACTCATTAGGGCACTGACCAGTTGTGTGATTGCAGACATCACTGCTACGACAATGACCGCATTGTTTGGAGCAAATATCCGTGTTTACACGCTGATAGTATAATCAATGTTACGTATAATTTAACTATGTTTCATACTACATCTCATGTTTACACAACATGTTAGTCATTGTATTACAGACAATACCACTCGATAACTCAATACAAATATAAACCATATGAAACTGCAGCTGCATCAGTAGGAGAGAACTATTTTCAACAGCACATTGTCCTTTTGAAATGCATGTGAAAAATTGCATTTACAACACAGCACAAACCCAAAACCACATAATAAACACGCAGTTAATGAAAATATTATTATGAATAAAACTGGGATAATCTCCTCCGAACGGTCAGTGCAACGCATTCGTGGTTTATATCGGTCATGGAACCCCGAAACACAGTCGTGGCCCAGAAGTTATACAAATAATAAAAAACGATAACTGATTCAATTAATTACAATTAAAATACTCAAAAGTGGAATGTAATCCGGAGCAACATCCATTATGCCTAGTTTACATTTGGACTTCGACGCCCGCCAATTCCATGTTCCTTCGTGCTTCTTGGGGAAGCCGTGCGATTTTTTACGATATCGTAAGGAGTTACGGGCGCCGTAGCCAGTTAAACAACTTTGTTTTAAATCGTAAGCCCGTTGCTCGTAAATATATCATAGATGCAAAGTACGATATCCGCAAGCGTATCGTGTGGAGACCGTGAGATGATCTTGCGACAAAATCACGGTCTTTTTGTGGACAGTGCCAGAAAGAAACATCGGGGTATCGAGCTAGCGAGTGGCATCTGTAACGCTTTCGCACACGATTTCCGAATAACCTGATCCCGATTCTCAGTACCAAAATCGCACGGAAATCGTATACAATGTGCACACCGACGCGGTAGCCCGAAACCATCTACGATGCCTAAAATATCGCACGTAATATCTTAGTCAAATTTATCGTAGGGCGCCCGGGGCAAATGTGAACCAGGCATTATTCGTCAATATTTGCCAAGAGAACTCAACTAAAGCTAGAATAACTAAATAACAAATATGTTACCGTCTCTTGTCGTCAATTTAAATCGAAGATTTTTTCATATATGTTATTAACTCCATTTAATACTGTACTGTCTGTGTGTTTATTTTAAAACTAAAGCAACTTACAACTAGCGTTGCTTAGTACATCCAGACTAATAAAATACTGTATTCAAACCATTTACGCACTCATTTTGACCCTTTAACGTTAATGTTGTTGTACGTTGCATATCGATATCTACCATTGATGGCACTACGTTGGAACGTATGATCTAACTAATATGTTTAAATATCAAACATATACACTAATGGAAAATGCAATTATATGCCAGGCGTTGTCGATGAATTGTTTAAAAACATTTGATATAGAAATAAATGCATCTAAACAGAATAATAATGAACGGCGCTAAATATACTCGTACCTTTATATATATTTCTAGTTAATAGTGCAGCTTGAATGTATATTTTGTAAACAAACAAATGCTATTGAATGGAATGCGTACCCGTCGAACAAGTTGTATCGTTAGCAAAGTCGTATCCGTCTGCACACCCATCAGAACATCCACCATTTACTTGATTGCAGACCTTATTGTGTCGACAATTTGCGCTACACTGATTAGAGCAGTTGAGGCCAAAATATCCTGGTTGACACGCTGAATTATTAAACAATTACACATTACATGTTCAATCGTCTAATAGAACTTGTCTGACAATCCTTTCCAGCAACACAATCCGAGTTATTTGTTTTGATAAAATGAAATAGGCTTACACTTTAACCATTAATTATTATTTAGAAATAAATTGATTTAGACGAACATAACATACATCTATAAAACAATCGTGTCTGCAGAAGAGTGATACTGATAAAATAGCATTGACAAAGTAGTAGAAAAATCACTAAAAATACACATATATATTGTAATATAATGTATGAAAGGTACTGTACTCTACTGACTCTATATAACAGTGAATTAATAATTAATATTATATCGTATCATATAAAGTAATATCAGAAAATATTTCAACAAAGTATTAAATATCTGACTACGAGTTATTTATGCATTTCAACATTGATGCATTTGTTCTATTTATTACAACATACTGAATCAAATATATGGCTAATAATTGAGGTAAGGACAATGAGCTCCCAATGAATAAATGCAAAGAATCGATTGTTTGAAAATACCCCACACTGTTCCTAAGAAACTAATAACCCCTTACCTATAATACATGCTAATAATATATCGCTGCATATATGTTATAACGTAAAGTTTGTCAAAATGAATTTCACGGAAATTGTATGGCTTTAATATGTCGCAAAATAATATGAAATTGTTCTATCGTTTCTTCTTGGCTTTTTAACGCAATATATGAGATTTGTAATATTACAAAACCAAACTATATTACAACACTGTCATTTCACTCAATTTTAATAGTTCGCCCTTATTGGCTTTATCAAAATTATGAATACATAAAAAAATAACTCCATTGTGCTATTCAAACAAAATGGCGTAACGTCAACAAACAAGATATGACATCATGACTTCATTTTGACGTCAAACTGTAACACTAAATTGCGCCAACAAATCGTTTGCGTTGTCATTGTTTGCGTGAACACTATTGACCGATTTATCGCTTGCCGGTGTTGCAGAAGATGAAATTGTTGGTAAATTTGAACTGTTTTTACAAGAACGTCCACTACAAAATGATCCACAGTGATTGTAAATGTCTGCCGAGATATTAGAAATGCCGTTCGACAGAAATGAAACCGAAATTAAAACTGGGATTGCTACGCCAGAGGCTACACGTCAGTTGCAGCTCTTAGACAGTTAAAAGTAAAGTTAATATCCACTTTTTGTTGTAATTATAAAAATTGAATAATATTTTTCTACATTTCATCAGTGTATGAACTGTCGGGACCCGACAGTTCATACACCGATGAAATGCAGAAAACCCGACAGTTCATACACCGATGAAGTGAAGAAAAACATTATTCGATTGTTAAATAATTTATGTTATCGGTTAACTTACGTTTTGAACACGTTTTATCGTTAGTGAAGTCGTATCCCTCTGCACACCCATCAGGACATCTACCATTTACGTGATTGCAGACATCATTGCTTCGACAATATTGACTGCATAGTTGGGAGCAGTTGAAGCCAAAATATCCTGGTTGACAAGCTGGATGTATAGACGATGTTACTTGATTAGTATGTGTACATGATACATTGAATTATATTTTATTATATGTAATAATCTCTCCGATATCCGAATACCGGTCTAAAATTGAATAACTTGATTTTTAAACAAGTATTTATTCGGTTTTTGTGCAGCTGTCTAAATCAACTAAATGGCTACCACATATTCAAAACTATTGGTATATATACGCTTAATTATTCGCACGAAAGTCCTTTATGAGTTAAATACGTTCTTCAAATTCATGTTCAATTAATTTATATTCTGACATGTGTATCATCGTCCACGTGATTTATGTTATTGTTCAATAAAACTATTAACACTTACACTTTAGTGGGATACTTACGTGCTGAACACGTTGTGTCGTTAATGAAGTAGTATCCATCTGCACACTCATTAGGGCACTGACCAGTTGTGTGATTGCAGACATCACTGCTACGACAATGACCGCATTGTTTGGAGCAGTTGAGGCCAAAATATCCGTGTTTACACGCTGATAGTATAATCAATGTTACGTATAATTTAACTATGTTTCATACTACATCTCATGTTTACACAACATGTTAGTCATTGTATTACAGACAATACCATTCGATAACTCAATACAAATATAAACCATATGAAACTGCAGCTGCATCAGTAGGAGAGAACTATTTTCAACAGCACATTGTCCTTTTGAAATGCATGTGAAAAATTGCATTTACAACACAGCACAAACCCAAAACCACATAATAAACACGCAGTTAATGAAAATATCATTATGAATAAAACTGGGATAATCTCCTCCGAACGGTCAGTGCAACGCATTCGTGGTTTATATCGGTCATGGAACCCCGAAACACAGTCGTGGCCCAGAAGTTATACAAATAATAAAAAACGATAACTGATTCAATTAATTACAATTAAAATACTCAAAAGTGGAATGTAATCCGGAGCAACATCCATTATGCCTAGTTTACATTTGGACTTCGACGCCCGCCAATTCCATGTTCCTTCGTGCTTCTTGGGGAAGCCGTGCGATTTTTTACGATATCGTAAGGAGTTACGGGCGCCGTAGCCAGTTAAACAACTTTGTTTTAAATCGTAAGCCCGTTGCTCGTAAATATATCATAGATGCAAAGTACGATGTCCGCAAGCGTATCGTGTGGAGACCGTGAGATGATCTTGCGACAAAATCACGGTCTTTTTGTGGACAGTGCCAGAAAGAAACATCGGGGTATCGAGCTAGCGAGTGGCATCTGTAACGCTTTCGCACACGATTTCCGAATAACCTGATCCCGATTCTCAGTACCAAAATCGCACGGAAATCGTATACAATGTGCACACCGACGCGGTAGCCCGAAACCATCTACGATGCCTAAAATATCGCACGTAATATCTTAGTCAAATTTATCGTAGGGCGCCCGGGGCAAATGTGAACCAGGCATTATTCGTCAATATTTGCCAAGAGAACTCAACTAAAGCTAGAATAACTAAATAACAAATATGTTACCGTCTCTTGTCGTCAATTTAAATCGAAGATTTTTTCATATATGTTATTAACTCCATTTAATACTGTACTGTCTGTGTGTTTATTTTAAAACTAAAGCAACTTACAACTAGCGTTGCTTAGTACATCCAGACTAATAAAATACTGTATTCAAACCATTTACGCACTCATTTTGACCCTTTAACGTTAATGTTGTTGTACGTTGCATATCGATATCTACCATTGATGGCACTACGTTGGAACGTATGATCTAACTAATATGTTTAAATATCAAACATATACACTAATGGAAAATGCAATTATATGCCAGGCGTTGTCGATGAATTGTTTAAAAACATTTGATATAGAAATAAATGCATCTAAACAGAATAATAATGAACGGCGCTAAATATACTCGTACCTTTATATATATTTCTAGTTAATAGTGCAGCTTGAATGTATATTTTGTAAACAAACAAATGCTATTGAATGGAATGCGTACCCGTCGAACAAGTTGTATCGTTAGCAAAGTCGTATCCGTCTGCACACCCATCAGAACATCCACCATTTACTTGATTGCAGACCTTATTGTGTCGACAATTTGCGCTACACTGATTAGAGCAGTTGAGGCCAAAATATCCTGGTTGACACGCTGAATTATTAAACAATTACACATTACATGTTCAATCGTCTAATAGAACTTGTCTGACAATCCTTTCCAGCAACACAATCCGAGTTATTTGTTTTGATAAAATGAAATAGGCTTACACTTTAACCATTAATTATTATTTAGAAATAAATTGATTTAGACGAACATAACATACATCTATAAAACAATCGTGTCTGCAGAAGAGTGATACTGATAAAATAGCATTGACAAAGTAGTAGAAAAATCACTAAAAATACACATATATATTGTAATATAATGTATGAAAGGTACTGTACTCTACTGACTCTATATAACAGTGAATTAATAATTAATATTATATCGTATCATATAAAGTAATATCAGAAAATATTTCAACAAAGTATTAAATATCTGACTACGAGTTATTTATGCATTTCAACATTGATGCATTTGTTCTATTTATTACAACATACTGAATCAAATATATGGCTAATAATTGAGGTAAGGACAATGAGCTCCCAATGAATAAATGCAAAGAATCGATTGTTTGAAAATACCCCACACTGTTCCTAAGAAACTAATAACCCCTTACCTATAATACATGCTAATAATATATCGCTGCATATATGTTATAACGTAAAGTTTGTCAAAATGAATTTCACGGAAATTGTATGGCTTTAATATGTCGCAAAATAATATGAAATTGTTCTATCGTTTCTTCTTGGCTTTTTAACGCAATATATGAGATTTGTAATATTACAAAACCAAACTATATTACAACACTGTCATTTCACTCAATTTTAATAGTTCGCCCTTATTGGCTTTATCAAAATTATGAATAAAAAAATAACTCCATTGTGCTATTCAAACAAAATGGCGTAACGTCAACAAACAAGATATGACATCATGACTTCATTTTGATGTCAAACTGTAACACTAAATTGCGCCAACTTTGAATCACTAGAACAAAACGCACTTCCATAAAAAAGCACGCGGAATTGAGGGGTAATACTTATACATCGTAAAAAAGTTTATGGTGATGATAATAATGATGATGTTTATGATGGAATTGATGATAATGACAATGATTATGGTGCTGTTGATGACGGTGATGATTATAGAATTGATGATAATTATGGAATTGATGATAATGATGATGATGACGATGATGATGATAATTAAAATGGTGATAATAACGATGATAATGATGATGATGATGATGATGATGATGGTGATGATGATGATGATGATGATGATGATGATGATGATGATGACGATGATGATGATGATGAATTTAAGTATGACGGTAATGAGACATTGAAATATGCAACCCTTATTTGAATTTTACATATCTTTTCGAACTTGACTAAAAATATAATAATAAATATTCAATATGAAAACTTAATGACTGAAATTCACAAACCATATCACACATCACAATAGTTTTAAACATAAACATATACATTAACTATATAAACCTAAATTGATTTGGATACGTTTAGAACACGTTGTATCTATATTGAAGTAGTATCCCTCTTTACAGCCATTAGGACGTTGACCAGTTATGTGATTGCAGACGTTATTGTGTAGACAATAGGCACTGCAATTTTTGGAGCAGTTGACGCCAAAATATCCTAGTTGAGAAGCTAAAAGCATGAACGATGTTACATATTCTTGTAATATGTTTAATTCTATATGCTTGACCATTTTGCCACAGTTCTAGATACAATGAACATCCTTATTCACACACACTTCATAATTATTGAGTTTGTGGGATGTTTTAAAATTCAATGCAATTGTCTTAGTACGTACATAAGATCTCATTGATTTAATTAAATCAATACATTGATTCGAGTGCGCTAAACTCTTCCTATTAAAAGGCTTGCTAATGTAGAATGGCTGATAGGCACTGAGTGCAACTGAAAAACAAAAATACTAAATACTTATAAGATATTTAAGTGCCTACAGGACAAATTAGCACCCCGAAAAACACAATTCGTTGAACTAATCTAACGGTTAATTTAAAATTATATATCGATAAATTTCATTAAATTCATGAAGTTATTGACGAGCAAACGGATTAGCTATACATGCATAAGAGTTCAATAACAAACGTATAATCTAATAAAATTACTATTGTTTGTTAAGTGTTGCCTGTTGACATGTACCAAAACATGTACAGTAAGGAGTATGATTAGTTTAACCAAATGCATTTTCGTTTTACTTCAAATTGTGGTTTGTTTCATAAATGCCATACACGCAGAATATCATTGTTTAGACATTTTTGTTAAATGTGGCACATCAAACATACACATAAACGACTAAATACTATTGAGTGGGATGCGTACCTGTCGAACACGTTGTATCGTTAGCGAAGTCGTATCCCTCTGCACACCCATTAGGACATTGACCATTTACGTGATTGCAGACTTCATTGTATAGACAGTAGGAACTACATTGTTTGGAGCAGTTGAAGCCAAAATTTCTCTCCTCGCACCCTGCATAAGTTGAGAATATTACAGACCATGTTCACGTGTAATATATTATTTTTGGTATTGTATTTTGACATTATCCATGTTATTCGCTTGATAATTTGGCATCCACTTACATTTTCACAATTAGTTCTTGATCCGAAATGATAATTAAACGAGGAAAAAAATATAGACATACTTAAAAATGTGTTCACATATCAGGACATAAGACTGTGTTGTTAAAAACTAGCGAATAACAAATAGAGCCTGAAATTCATGTTCTTAACATTTTCTTATTCATTGTATGTCTTATGTTTTAATTGCAAGTTTAGCAAAGTCTAGTGTGCATGTATGCATAAATTAAGCGCGTCGTGGAAAAACCGGTCTTAATGCATGTGCGTAAAGTGTCGTCCCGGATCAGCCTCAACAGTCCATACAGGCTAATCCAGGACGGCACTTTCCGCTTTTATGGTATTTTCTGTTTCAAGGAAGTCTCTTCTAAACAAAAATCCATTGCAGACGGAAAGTGCCGTCCTGGAGTAGCCTGTGCGGACTGCACAGGCTAATCCGGAACGACACTTTACGCACATGCATTAAGACCGGTTTTCCCACGACGCGCCTCAAATATATATTACTATTATTGCAAGAAATTCCTCTCCATCCGTCTTGACATGTGTCCATATCACATCGTCCATTTATACTGTCAGACTTCCCGCTCATACAAAAACAATTTTCCGTGCAATTTGCTCCGTATCGACCACGTTGACAATCTGTTTAAAGTACGATATCAAAACATGATCATGTGTGTACCATCAAATGGAAAATGGACAAAACATTTAACACTGTGTGTGCTCATATATATTTTATTGATGCTAACCTGACCTAGTTGTACATATCGGTTATACAACGTTTGAACTTTGCCTTTCACTGGACGGGGCTACCACCAACTTACAATTTGTAAACAATGCATGAAATTTAATGTTGTGTGTTACATTTTTCACCCACCTTAATTATACACACGTTATTGTTAGTGTAATATAAATACCGAATAAATAGTTTGAATATATCTATAGTAGAAATGAAACAGTTTTAATTGAAACTCTAATGCGCATCGAACGTGATAAGTTTTAACAGACGGCATTTTTACAAAGCAACAATTAACAAAACTAGGGTACAAACCGGTCAAAAACTGTCTTGGGAAAGATCGCCCACGAAATTATGGTAAATTCATTTACTTTCTTTACAACCGCGTTATACTTTCAAATCGTGTTATTGCCCACTTGTAATAAATAAATATGATAAACTTCAATAAGTACGAAATATACACATCAATACATTACACAATCCGCTCGATGAGAATTTTGTAACAAACACAAACCACATTTTCTCAACTACACAAAGTCCTATTTGTAACTGTTGCTATTCATCGCTAACGTCATTGAACCAAACTTTAAGACAAAACAATATGCCCCTTTTTTTCTATGTGATATGTCGCTGTGACTCTTATGTGGCCTGGTCCCTGGTCAGGTGATGAGTCTTGTTAATGCAACCACCAATCGCGTTTACTCATTTGAAGTAAAAATGCCATTAAATAGAGATGCCAAATAGTGTGTGGACATGCTGTTAATGAACAGTCTAAATTGTGATATTTTAAATTTAGAAGCTATGAAAGAAAATCAAATTTCTTCGACCCCATGTCCACGTTTGCCTGGACTATGCATTCAATGTGTAACAGTATTCCAAGCAAACATACTAGTAGGCTATTTTTTCAGTTCCTACCAATATAGCCCAGACAAAAGCAAAATATTGACAAAAAGCAACTGATACAAATGACCAAAACAAATGTGAAAGCCAATGCGTCATCTATATACACGTAACGGAGTATTTTATATGCTGTATGTAAAGTGAAATAGAAAAGATCATATAAAAGTTATTATTTCCTTGTTGAGAAGTCCCCAACTCTAATAGTGCCGTTGACTTCAAACGTCCTCAGATAGACCAGGATATCTACACCGTAAAGTCTGACAAGGCTAGCGAAAACCTCGTCCAACAGACATTAAAACATGAATCTGAGACATCGTCTTACACACAAGCATAAGAAACTTACACATGAAGAAAATATGGAAATATGTTTTATCTTAATCTCAATACAAAACCTATCACTACTTGTGTCTACTTCAAACATCCCTGGACTTTTCGTCTCAACATGGCGTTATGCGGCTCCGATTTAAAACCTGAATTATAGAGAAATAATGAACCGAAGACAATTTTCCTATTTAAAAATACAAAATAGGAACAAATTAAGTTGACTGTCAAAACTTCAGCGGGAAAATATATTACCGAATATAAACGAATGAGAAAATTGACGTTATTATGTCAACATTTGAGAGGAAAATGCCTTCCAAAAATAAAACCAAGAGGGCCATGATGGCTCTAGGTCGCTTACCTGAGTTTAAGGCATCATAATGGCTTATGACAAAAGGAAAAAAGGCACTAAACCCCTAAACTGAGTATAACTATCTGGGCCTTGCAGTTTTCAGAAGTTTTGTTTAGTCTATATAAACCATGTGACCCACAGGGCGTGGCCACTTTCTACCCCAGGGGCATAATTTGAACAATATGACTACTATACAATTGTACATACCGAATATGAAACCACTGGGCCTAGCGGTTTCAGAGAAGATGTTTAATGTCATTTTGCTATTTAAATGTAAATAAACAATATGACCCCCGGGCCGTGGCCAATTTTTACCCCAGGGGCATCATTTGAACAATCTTTGTAGAGGACCACTACACAATGTTTCACGCAAAATACAAAAACCTATGGGCCTTACGGTTTCAACAAAGAAGATTTTTAAGGCCCACTTGCTCATTAGTTTATATAAATCATGTGACCACTTTTTATTCTAGGGACATAATTTGAACAATCTTTTTAGAGGACCACTATACAATGCTACATATCAAATACGAAAACACTGCTGTTTCAGAGGAGATTTTTAAGTCATTTTGATATTTAAATCTATACAAAACATGTGACCCCAGAGCATGGCCAATTTTGATCCCTGGGACATCATTTGAACAATCTTTAAAGAGAACCACTATACAATATTACATGCCTAACACAAAGCCTCTGGGCCTTGCAGTTTCAGAGGAGAAGATTTTTAAAGTCATTCTGCTTTTTAAGTATATATAAACAATGTGACCCCCAGGGTGTGGCCAGTTTTTCCCCCAGGGGCATTATTGGAACAATCTTTGTAGAGGACCACTATAAAATGTTACATACCAAATAAAAAACCTCTGGGCCTTGGGGTTTCAGAGGAAAATATTTTTAATGTCATTTTGCTGTTTAACACTATATAAACCATGTGAAGCCCGGGGTGTGGCAAATTTTCAACCCAAGGGTTATCATTCGAATAATCTTTGTAGAGGACCACTATACAATGTTACATACCGAAGATTACACCTCTAGGCCTTGCGGTGTTAGAGGAGAAGATTTTTAAAATCATTTTGCTATATAAGTCAATATAAACCATGAGAACCCAGGGTGTGGCCAATTTTGACCCCAGGGTTGAACAATCTTAGTAGAGGACTACTAGAGGATGTCACATATAAAATAATAAAGCTCTGAGTCTAGCGGTTTCATAGGGGAAGATTTTTTAAGTTTTCACTTTTTTAATCTATGTTAGCTCTGGTGACCTACATATGCAGCGGACCGGAAAGATTTGACCAATTTTGAAAGAGGTCTACTCAAGTATAATTCCTGTGAAGTTTGTTGAACATCTGCCAAGCGGTTTAGGAGATGTTGTTAAAATGACAAGTTGACGACGCACGCACGCATACACGCACGCACGCACGCACGCACGCAGATACCATAAAAGCTTTCCATGAGCACTTTGTGCTCAGGTGAGCTATAAAAAAAGGAAACGCTGGAATGCTTCATGTAAACAATCTTAGAGAAAAATATATCAACTGTATAAAAACAAGTCGCCGAGGACGATCTACAAGCCCATGACAGGGCTATTATTTAAAGCAGACGCAACGCTTTAACAATTGTCGATCAGGACAATAAGGAGAGGTTATATAATATATATAATTTTATATAATACATATAATAGGTCAAAGAATAAACTTAGCGGCACAAGCCGAGGCTGTGTATTTGGCGATCTTTAAAATCCTATGTTAAATAAGAAAAAAACTAGATATTTGATTTCATATATTAACGATTAACACAATGGTTCGTTTTATAAGGAAATAGTATTAAAATAATTGACACAAGCTTGAAAAATTAACAAGAACATAGATATACCAAGGTCAAGTACAACTGTACAAAGATGGCGGCCCGAAATTAGTGTTTCTTTCGCTCGAGAAAGCTACAGAAGGCCTTATGGTTGAGACACGATGAGTTATATGATGCAGTAACTCTACGCTTCTACCCAACCCACATTACAGATGTACACATGTTAAGTATAATGTGGAGAATGTATGTTGACAAATTTAACGATAAAGTTATTTTGATGACCGATCTTGTCCAGCTGAACGCACTATCAGAGACCTGAATACCAACCTAGACAGACTCGATGGTAAAAACACTACAAAGTCTGGGTAAAGACTATATCTCTCTTTCTGTTGATAACAAGAACCTATACTTTAAAGGGTCATATTTTGAATGAGGAGGGACAACCTTCTAATTTATGGCAAACAAACAGGCTCTAGAGGTTAACGAGTATGCATTTTCAAAACATGACACCCCCTCCCCCGCCACCCGAGAAACACCTCCAGAATACTTGGTAGTTGGATAGTTTATTGGACGTATCCTACATGATGGACAGCCGATTTCCAGTTTAATCCATGAATTGTCCGATATGCCTTGGAGATGGACACAAATGCAATACATTCTCAAATGACTCGGTTTGCAAAATGCCTTGTCACAAAAAGTCTGATTGTGCCGTGAATCCAAATAAAATTCCGATGTAAACAACACTCATTTCGACATTGGTTGTGAAATCACAGTACCCGTGGAAAACTCAATTAATGGTACGATTCATTCAAAACCCAAATTCGTCTGCTTCTACTACGCCGAACAAGCGCAGGACACTAACTTTAATTAAAGGTAACATGAATATCGCCTCTTACAAATTTGGATAAGCTAAAGAAGAAAACACAATCATCCGACACGAATGCAAAACATTAAAAAGAGAAATAACATTTGAAATTACGAATATTTGTATTATGTTTTACTACTAGGAAAGTTTGCAATGACTGTGATACAACTTATAACAACGTTATACTTGGCTTTCAAGAAGGTTAAGTTAGACATGCTTTATATATTATTATCGTTAAAATATGCAGTACGTAACTATCCATGTGCACCAATTTGCAAATCTTATTTCATTTATCACATTTATGATGGTTAATCATCTAATATTAACTCATTTAACACCCATGTATACTCGTAAGTATAAACACAATGCATTTATCACTGGGTATTAAAGACTAGTACATATGTTGTAAATTTAATAAAATAGTATGTACTTGCTACATACATATTCAAAACTGATGTGTTTAACTTATGGATTTTCACTTATAATGTACTTATCTATCGCATGTAAGACTATATAAGTAAGGCACACACTACACTGTTACATTACTATGCATTGCCTAAATTTGACTAAACATAGTAAGTCTTCATGAAAAAGATGGTCTGCAAATACTCAACACATCTTGAAAAATCCACAAATGATGAACAATCAAGTAAGCATTATACTTACAGAACAAAAATGTATAAGATTCAAGAAAGTACGAGAAAGGTCTTAAAAAGGTTTCTCTTACATAACAAGAATTAACTGTAGTGCTAACAGCCTATGAAGACAGAAATATGACGACATTGAAGATATAAACATTAAAACCCTATCTTGACGTGATCCATCATGAAATATGATAACATCGAATATTATCTTTATAAATGATTACTTTCATACAATGGTTAAGCAACATAAACCAATAGTAAGTCTCTCAAATTGAGAAAGAAAAACCTGGTAGTTGCACGCCACATGCCGTTTCGTTATGCTTATCACCTTTATCAAGTAATTTGAAAATTCTTCCATGCTGGACAAGATTATGCTCCGGACAGAGTCCATGGTATTAATTCTTATATTTGATCTTTGATCTTTTAGCGTTACCTCGACATTGGACATAGTTTGTGTGTGTGACACGCAGTCTTATTATGGTTATCACATATGTCGAGTTATTTGAAAATACTTCCCTGCTGGAAAAACATTATGCTCCATACAGGGTCTATGGCTTATATTATTATATGAAATCTTAGACCTTTAAGTATGACATTGACATTGGACCTAGGGACCTATTTCTTGTACGCGACACACCTTCTCACCATTCTTAAGAAATTCCGTCTCCGCTGGACACAATTATGGTCCCGACATGGTATATGGCTTAAATTCTTATGTTTGAAATTGACCTTTAAATGTGACATTGACATTGGACCTGGGAACCTATTTCTTGCACGCGACACTCCTTCTCACCATGTTTAGCATTTGTGCAAAGTTATTTGAAATTCCTTCCATGCATGACACAATTATGCTCCGGACCGGGTCTATGGCTTAAATTCTTATATTTGACCTTTTACCATTAAGTGACCTTGACCTTGGACCTAGTGACCTGGTTCTTGAGCGCGACAAACCGTCCTACCATGCTTAACACTTGAGCCAAGTTATTTGAAATTCCTCCCATGCTGGACAAAAGTATGCTCTGGGCAGTGTCTATAGCATTAATACTTATATGTGACGTTTCACCTTTAAGTTTTCTTGCGCTAGAAAAACCGCCTCATTAAACTTCACATGTCTGCTAAGTTATTGAAAAATTTTACAATGCTGGACAAATTTATGCTCCTGACAGGGCCAATAGCTTAAAATCTTATATTTGAAGTTAGACCTTTAAGTGTGACCTTGACCTTGGATCTAGGGCCCTAGTCCCTGCGCGCGACACACAGTCTCATTATGCTCAACATTTCTGCCAAGTAATTAAAAAATCCTCCAATGCTGGACAAAATTATGCTTCGGACAGGGTCTATGGTTTAAATTCGTATATTTGACATTTGACCTTTAAGTATGACCTTGACATTGGACATGCGACACACCGTCACATCATGCTTAACATTTGTGCCAAGTAATTTGAAATTCCTTCCATGCTGGACAAAAGCATGCTCCGGACAAGATATGTGGCTTAATATTTTTTATTTGACATTTGACCTTTAAGTGTGACCTTGACCTTGGACCAAGGGCCCTGGTTCTTGCGCACGACGCACCGACTTATTACGCTTAACATTTCTGCCAAATTATTTGAAAATCCTCCAATGTTGGACAAATTTATTGTCCGGACAAGAATCCGAACATACTTTCACACGTTCATACGTACATGCGTACGTACCCACGGACAGGGGAAACACTACATGCCCCCCATCATTGATTGTGGGGGCATAACAGTCAAACTGGATTGCCGAGTTAAATATAAAAAGGATCAATTCCGAAAGATTTTAACTTACAGTTAAGTGAATCATTTAATTCCTTAATGAAAACAAGTATCCAATGCACTTTTAACAAAAAATCCAACATAAACTGGAAGAGAGTCTTCAACGAATAATTAAGCCGCAAGTCAGCTTATTATTAACACAATCCATAATACTAACGCCTTAAATATAAACTAATTCACAAAATTATTTGAGCGAACGAAAAACTATGTACTTTGATGGTTCATGATTTTTCCCTATGCTTGCACTGTCATGACATCGAACTTTCAAAGACATACTTAAAGATTGCGATTATATACATCTATTTTGCAACCATGTTCAATCTATTTTCCGACATATAGGACTTTGCTCATTTAAAAGTTTCCTTCGTAATACAAAAATTGGATATAAAATAAAAATTAATATATGATGATATTGATGTCATAGAAAGCCATGCTTGTTATTCAAAATATATACATGTTACAGAGAAGAACACACTGTATTGATATGAAGAATATGCTCATTTAAGATCTACTGACTGTTCAACAATTTAAAATATAAAAAGGAAATATGCCTTGGAATATACTTTCCTTTTTTTTCAACATATGACTGTCAAATAATGGTCATTCTGTTCTTTACCAAAATCGACGTTTCAATGTTTTAGATTCCGTTTGATACTTACGATCGTATATCAATCTTGTTTTATAAATCACACTGCTGTAATATCATATTAGTAGCATATATTTTGATTAAATTAAGCATGTTGCCGTTCTTTTACATGTTTATATACTGATGCCATGCCCTATAACTGTGGTAACTTATTAGGAGCTTCGCGAATGCCTACACAAATCTTGTAGACATTTGCAGTGGTAGTACGAAAGGCATATACTTAGAAACAGGCAACACCATATAATGGTATTACGAATAACACCATACAAATGCAGCAGAAAGAGAAACTTCAAAAGCACATCAAAACAAACGCTAAACGACCAGATGAAATGTCAAAACATCCATCGAAATTGTGCACAGGAGCAACTTTATGGTCTAAACAAAATATGGTCCATCTTGTTCGATATTGCAGTCTTTAATATAATCTTGGAAAGCGAAATTGCAGGTCCCACATAAACATTGTCTACAGACAGTATGTACCAATGGGATAAATGGTTCACTTCTATTTCGGATGTCCTCTTTCTTGAAAAACTATCAATGAGAGTCGTTGTCATGGGAGAGAACTCCAATAGCATAAACGTAGACTCTTGGGTATCCCAAGTGTACTGTTCTTGCACTCATATTATTACTCTGCCATATAAACGATCTGTCATAGATTTTTAAATACATAGCCCTCTTATGGGCTGAGAAATACCTTTGTACCGACAGATGAACATCATCCTTTACCATGTTCAACTCTGTGAAGAGTTGTAAATAAATATAGATATTAATATCGAAATGGGGTAAGATATGTAAAGCCAGAGCTTGCTACATTCGAATAATTCGACAGAATTCATCGTATTGTGAATGGCTCGACAAAACCACACAATTATAAAAGTCATATCCCGAAGTGCCAACAGTATATGTTTATGACAAATGTAAACCTTGGTTATCTTCGACGACATCTCTATCATTGACCAGAAGACTGTCAACAAATAACGAATATTGTGCTAGTGTATATATATACAATACGTCTTCGAACGGGAACCAAACTTAGCCGAGACCAGGCAACTTATGTTCACTGATAGAGATGAAATGAACTATACTCGTATTCAGAATTAAAAGGTAATTAAAATAAACTACTATTGTAGGATAATTGAGCAATTTCGCTTTCCAATGTACATCTATTTTATTTATATGCAACTATACGCAAATTATGACTGCCTTTGTGCGAATTGTTTGGCAGGAAAGTTGGACATGGACCGATAAATAAACGGTCAATTTTAGTGGTTATCCGAATTACCGTTAGGATACAAACATGTTTTTAATGTTTGTAAATTACCTTCTGTTATTGCGGACACGCTTTCACAGGTTAATGATCCGACTTCTTTTGACATTTTTCTGAAGAAATTCTAACACGGTTATAGAACTTTAATAACATTAAATATGAATTCAAGAACCTCGACAGTACGCTTTAACTTTCGGCAACTAAAACACCCATTTAGGCCCGGAAAAAAGAAGTAATTGCATTTAAAAAAGAGTCATATGCAAACGTGTCTAACACAAAAGTGTACAGTGTACGCCTGAATGTGTTGTGTAAAAAGCGTAAGTTAATGATACAGTATATGTGTGTTTAGTTATCTGTGAGCAAATACGTCATATTTGACGCTTATAAAATCCAAATATTGTTTCGTTTAATGAGGTCGGTCATGGACATCAATCACAGTTATAATTTGGTGAGCATTTTAGTGTTTTCTATATGGAATGTAACATTTACCATTGAGCTTTGCCGAATAGTGTATGTGCAAATTTAACATGTGCACTATTGTAGTTTATATATTATATTGGTGGTGTTTCCCTCCATACATATCGAGTTCAAATTATTGTACGCATTACATGTAATTACCGTTTTGGCTATACACCGTTATCTCACATATGGTCATGTAGTTGCCCTCAGCACTTCCATTCCATCCAGAAACTCGAACAAACTCTATTGCAATAGGTTTATTGAACACCGCCGTCCTTACCGTGGTATTCGAGAAAGTAAAATTTTTATCTTCGAAAGACCCTTCGTTATTTCCGACAAACACACTTATGTCGTCAAATTGCGTGAATGCTACAAAAAAAAAACATTATTTGTTTAGGTTCAGTTGCAAATAATGAAAAAATAAACTGTCTGTGACATATATTCATGTATCCTTCATACATTCATATTTTTTTTTTTTAAATATTTGATATATGTACGTTATATTATGCTCGCCAATTGTATGTATCATTCGAGTATTTCGTGTAGACATTAATGACGTATGACAGGAGACTGGCGCATATTCTTGAAACAATTGACTAGCGTAATATTCTTTTTTATGATATACATTGTACGACTTAACTTTAAAAATTAAATTAATATTTTTACACCTCATTAATTTTGTTTAAAATAGTAACACAATGGCACAAATGGTACACAGTATGTTTTCGTAAAGTGCGTAAGAACATACATTAAAATTAAATACAAATATAAATCAGACGCAGTGGGTAACAAACACAAACATTTAAATATCATGAATGGAATGTTAAATTGTTTAATGAAAGACCAAGTATTCGCTGCTTTTATTCGAAATATCGTTCGTTTTGTGTTTTAAGATTTAGCAAAGTAGTGGATCTGTGTGTGATGCTGTTTGTTGGTTATGTGTTCTAAAGAGATGTTGCTTGCGGAATCATAAAGGCATGTTAACAGTCGGTTATCAATCGGAATTGTCAATATATCTGGCCAAGCATACTGCATCAAATCAACGCTTTACGATTTTCTCAAAGTGTAGGCCCATTGACAGAAAGAATGTTAACATGTATTTTATACAATTTTATATTATACAAACCTTCTTCCGTTCGTCCTAATAGAACAATTCGTTCCACGAGATAAGGTTTCGTCAGATTCAGCTGGATCCAGGCCGGTCTTTGAATGGCCGTACAACAACGGCACTCATTAAAACCTCCAGATTTACCGTCAACAACCCATGCCAACTCCCCCAAAATTCCCGTGCTGTTTGTTGTCACTGATTCATTTTTAACTAGAATAGGGGCATCCCCTGCAAAAACAAAAAATAGAATAAGAAAATGATAAAACTACATACGATAAACATTTCATGAAAGAAGGTGGTGCAGGATGTTTTGGTAATAAGTTGTACGTCATGTAACACCTATAATAATTTACAACTTTACAAGCTTTTGTATGACACATGGGTGTTTTAACAAAACCAACCAGCAGATATTGGAACAAATAATTTCATTAATAACATTTATTTATAGATCTACACATATAAAATAGTGTTGTTCACTTGCGGAATATTACAGAATTTTCATATAAAAATATTTAAGCTTCGATTATCGTCGGAACCCACGTTTGCTCCAATACGCTATGCTTCTTGATCGACCGTGGGCGATTAGGCTAGCAAAGCTTCGTACTCAATAATTAATAATTATGCATAATTAATGATACATCTCATTTATTTTGTGTCAAAGTCGGCACGGAAAATTCAACCAACCGAAACGACGCGGTGTTAAAGCAGTCACATGTAGGCGGGGTTCGCTTTTATCATATTTACCGTAACCCTGTACGTGGCCGGTTCGAGCGGCGTGTACTCGATGACTTAGTAACCGGTCGACTGATAATTGTATTTCATACTTCATTCGAGCAGTATTCAACATTCTATACACAGAGGATGACTTCACTCGTCGAACCTCTGTACTTTACCGCATTATTTTGCCTTGAGAGTCGAAATATGCTTATGCATGACATAATAAAGCGTATCAAAATTGTTTCAAGAAATTACTTTATGGATACCATCAGTCCAATATTAAATTAATACTGATAGTAGAATATATTTATGTTAAATACAATACCAGGGCCTGCGGTTATAAACCTCTTGAGATCAATCTTCCAGCTCAAATCTGAACTCCGAGCTCAGCCTGAGACTGAACTCAGGAAATCTGAGATTATAAATTTTTTTAAAAATTTACATCTGAACTCAAACTCTAAGCAATAAATCCTGAGATTGGTTGCTACCTGTCTCAGAGTCGATCTCAACATGTATATGTGACAAATAATAATGTGACAAATAATAATGTAAACAGTGATGATGTCAACAGTTTGATGATAAAATCAACATGGAACAAATGAGTAACGTAGTTCTATACTTTACGTATTTTACAACACTTAAATAAAATCTAAATTCCAATTCAACAATTAAACAGCAAAACATAAACTTGCATGTTTAATGAATTTATGTAACTTCGTAAGGTCCTACCTTCTTAATTACATAAAATATCCATTGTTATAATTTTAGTGTCAACCCTATTGATATTCACGTACTTGCAACAGTGTAATACACATTATTGTAAAAATAATTGTGTTTACCCTGTTGCAGCCCTGTCATCTACACATCAAAATGGAAATAATAGCACAAATGACGCTAATACGTCACACAATTTTCGATTTAAGATTTCATCATGTCTATTGCAAGTTTCAAGTGTAAATTAGTTTCTTTGACCATTGCCCTTTTAAAGCGAATTGTTTACTGTCTCCAGTACTTATAAGCACTGGTTTCGTGGTTTGGTAAGTAACTTGGACAGAAAAAAGTAACAACGGTAAAAATATACAACTGTTGACACAAATGGGCTGCTTAGTGACAACAGTGAACTGTAAAGAAAAAGAACGACACTAACTGACCTATTAGTATTGTATTTGTAAGACATTGGGTTTAACTTGATAAAAACAGGGTATACAACGGGTGGATGAATGGGGTTTGGATAACAAGGCCCTATTACTCTGAAACTTGAGTAGATTTCTTCGCTATATATAGTCAAAACCATGTCAGGGAACTTTCACATTACATACTGTATAGGTCTAATTTAATACGTTTTCATTAAACGTCAGAAAAATCATTATTTACAACTGCAGTGCCAATGTTATTGGACTCTAGTGTATGATTGCAAAGTCAACAAACATGTATTGCAGTAAAATATATTTGTGTTATTAAGTCCATAATAAAGATGTACATATAAAATCAACAGAGTAAATTCTTACTGTAACATACAATTATGACATGTTATATGCTATGCTCCTTCATTAGATTTAGAATGTAAGCTTAGAATTAGACTCGGATCTACTGTCAGGTATATTTCAGCCATACCATAAGTCAGAACAGAATAACTTTAAACGCATTTATATTAAACTGTGTTTCGTGTTAGATCGTTCCATACCTTCATAATACTATACTATATTTTAATATGGTAAAACGTATTTTAATACATTTTACACACATAAATTAACAAAAACAAGAATGATATGATGATATTATAATACCAGCTACCCATTTACGTAAACGTATATTCTACTTGTGTTATTTCGTTCTTGAATAACACTATTTTTATGGTAAAATCTATTCTGAGAAAAACATGCACATTGATTTATATACGATAAATAACGACTGTTTAAAACAGAAAATGATGTTTTATTTGGTATTTTATATGTACCCCACCCCCTCCCCCGAAAACTCAAAATGTTTTAAGCAAGAACTATATAACTATTTCTTGACGTAAATATGAACAGTTTAGTTTCAATAATAAGTTCGTTACTACGGGATACATAAATGCAAGGACGGGAAATTTAGATGATCTAACTTACGGTGACGAAAATATTTTAGATGTTATTGATGTAAACACGAATACATTATTTGATGCTGATCTAATCAACGAACTAAATATTAATAACTTACCGATAAAGCGTAACACAAATGATAAAATTATAAATAAAACCGGTAGAGATATTGTCCATTTTTGTAAAAGTAATGACTGTATAATTTTAAATGGGCGGGCTTTTAGTAATAAGGATATTGGTGCATTTCTTGTCACGAAACCTCTGTTATTAACCATATAATCTCATCAGCATACTCACTTAGATTGTTCAACTCGTTTACAATAGATGATTTTAGCGCATTGCATTCTGATGTCGATTGACCAATCATTTTCTCTACGAAGGCGCAATATGTGTGAAACAATGTTAACACACAATCAGAGGTTGAAAAGTTGAAACGGTGGTCAGATGATAAAGTTGATATTTTTAAACAAAATAAAGATGAAGAAAAAATAAAAAATGTTGTTACAAACATCAATAATTGTGAAATGCCTGTCAAACTTTTTATAAATTACACATCTTAATCTACGCTTAGTACATATAGCCCGGAAAAATCTCGCAAAAGGAACCAAATTATAGTAAGCCTTGGTTTAATGACAAGTGCAAGGGAGCACGTAAAACATATTATAATTGTAAACGCAAATATTATTTCGCTAAGGCCAGAGTTTTTTAATGTATTGGTTCTCGGACATTTTTGGAAAAATGTCCGGTTGGAGGAGGGAAAAAAAAAAATAAAAAAAAAAGTAACACAGATTTGAGTAAATTAATGACTAGAATTTCACGAATAGAAATGCGCAGTGAAATGAGAATCTTTATGAATTATAACTTACAAAATTCATATTACACAACATTAACGTAATCACTTCATGATTCTAAGATCTTAATTTGTTTTTACTGAGTATTTTCTGCTGACTTGAATTGATGTATAAAATAACAGAGAGCGGAGTGTATGAATCTTTCGGCGATATACAGCCAAAATGCATGTTAAAATAAATTTAATCCATGCCTTCAGCGGATATTTTTGCATTTCGTGTAACAGGTTGAAACCCTTTCATAAGGTCATTTTTACGATATCGGCTACGTTCTTCATTTATTTCTTTTGCTTCTTGGAAAAAATCGGGTCGGCGGATCCGAGAACCAAGAAATCTGCAAACTCTAGCATAAAAATCAGATACATGATGCTGATTTAAAAAAAGCAAGTTAACAATATAAAAGAATTTTACGCACTTAACTGTTCTGTTCAAAAGAAAAACTCGTCAAAAGTTGAAAAATTTGAAATCTACAAAGCCGAAAGATTATTGGAATTGGGCGTAAAAAACAATTTAGTTTGTTTCAGGTTACCCGACCTACACTAAAAAAATGCCCCCACCCTTCATTATTTTGTTTGGTTTGTCAGATATTGTTTTGTTTTTATTTACTTTTTTTCCACTAATTAAATGTTTTTTGGATAAACAAGTGTTTTGTTTTGATAGCATCCAATTATAAACAATGTTAAATTATATAGCTGATATGATCTGAATATTTATTTAGTTTTAGAATCTTCAAGTTGGTCATTCAACCAAATAAAAAAATAAAAAATATAAAAAGATAATTCCCTACCTACCTACCCTATTTTTGGGGGGCATATAACCTGAAACAAACATATTTTTTTACGCCTTATATAAATAGCCTTAATAAGAAACATAAAAGTTCGGATATAGATATTACTGTATTTTATGATTTCTATAAAGAAGTTAACACGGAAATACTGATAATAGTACCTAACCCCTTGCAGAATAGCCCAGTAAAGATTTACAATGTAATCTTAATAATAAAATTACAATAGAAGAAATACATAAAGCCGTCCGTTCACTTTAGAACGGAAAAGCTTCTGGGTTCAATCTAATTATAAATGAATATATTAAAAAATAGTATAAATAAATTAACATAATTATACCATAAATTGTTTAACTTGATCTTGACGACCGGTCACTTGCCGGAATTGTGCACTAACGGGTTGTATAGTACCGATACATAAAAATAAGGGTGATATGCATCTGCCTGAAAATTATCGCCCAATAAGATTATAAAGTTGCTTAAGTAAATTATTTACCTGTATTTTAAATACATGGCTTACTGATTATATTGATACTTTCGATTTATAAATATTGATCGAGCAGGCTTTCGTAAAGTCATTCCACCATTGATAATATTTGTATACTGCATATGCTTGCAGAGTACTTAAAAGTAAAAAATAATAAAATGTTTTGTGCATTTGTTGACTTCCAGAAAGCTTTTGATTCTGTATGGAGGGCAGGTTTGTGGTCAAAATTGATAAAAAATAATATATCTGGAAATTTCCTAAACGTAATAAAAAATATGTATAGTTCCATAAAATCATGCATAACATTAGATGGTAAATTTTCTGATTTCTTCGTATGTAGTAGAGGCCTGCGCCAAGGGGAAAATTTATTATATTTTTGTTATATATCAATGATCTTTAATATTTTATGACTACTCGCAATGACAGAAGTATAGAAATAAGTGACGCAAATTTAGATATACTAGTTAAAATGCTTGTATTACTCTATGCTGATGATACTGTCGTATTTGCGACCTCTGAAGAAGATCTCGTGTCTGTTTTTATTCGTTTATACTTTTTATTCGTATGGTTGCCACACAAGACATACAAATAAACTATTATTCAATAGAAACTGTTGATCATTTTAAATATTAAGGTGTAGTTTTTTTCTAAAAATAGACAGTTTGCATTGGCCAAAATGCATGTAGTAAAGCAAGCACAAAAAGCAATGTTCAGTTTTATACAGAAAAATAAGAAATCTAGATTTATCTATTGAATGTCAATTAAAATTGTTTGATAACACTATTGTACCAATTTTAACATATGGGTGAAAAATATGGGGACATGGAGATTTGTCACTAATTGAAAACGTCCATACTAATTATTTTAAACATAATCTTGCCGTTTAAAAAAAAATACTCCACATTTTATGCTTTATGGCGATCTCGGTCGCTTCCCATTATCAGTTGTTATCAGAAAACGCATGATTGGTTTTTGGTATAACTTGGTTACATCAGATGAAATTAAACTAAGTGTGATTTTATATATGATTATTTTTTCTGATACTGTTGTAAATGATGTAAATTTTATATCGATAAATGCTATAAAATATATTTGTGATTATTGTGGAATGAATTTGACTGGAATGTTACAACGGAACTATTATTGGCAAAAGTACATACATTTTATGTGATCAATTTATATAACAAAGGACATCCGATATAAATTCAAAGCCCAAATGTCTTAATTATATATTTTTTATGGCCTCGTTTTGATAAGAAAACTATTTCGAATTTGTACCTGATTTATATTTACCTTATGTAACCATATTTCGTATGTGTAATCATCAGCTAACTGTTTAAAAGGGCTGCTGGCAAAATAACGAAATAGATCAAAGAACATGTTATCTCTGCGATTCAAATGATTTAGTTTATGATTTTCATTATATTTTCTAATGTTCTTACTTTGTAAATCAAAGGAAAACCCTCTTACAAAATATTAAGCATAATACCTGTAATATGATTCATTACAAACGAATTATCAATGAAATATATGAAATTAAAATAATGAATTTCACAAAATTCATAAAGAATATATTATATTATTTTAAAAACGCACCAGGCTAATATGAAGAATTAAACGCTGTACTTTATAGATTGTTTTATTATATGTCTAAAAAATTACTTGAGTCTCGTAAATGATGTTGTACCTATACAGCTTGGCCAATGTGTTAGCATGTAAACTTCTTTTTTGTACCGCTTGTTCACATTTTGTCAATGTGCTGAGAGTATAAATAAAATTTAAACTGTAAACTGACAAGTCTTTTGTTTAAAGAAAAATGATAATGTGTGTTATTATAAAGTTTTTAACTTTGTTTACAACATTTTAAGTTACCGTTAAGACAGCATATATTCACAATTAATCCGCAACATATAAGCATGTATTCCTCAAATACTGCCATTTCTCATTGTATGTATTTTGACGAACAGCCCATCGAATGCTTTATTACGGAAACGCTCACACTAGCATTCTAAAGATATCAGACAATACCAATAAACTGAACTATAACAAGAAAGTTAAGAATGGGTTTGAAATCAGGATTTACAAGATCAACCGAATTATTACAAAAACTGCACGAAGTTCGATTTTCAAAATCGTAAACCAAATATGTCAATTACCCAAACAAGTTAATATATATCGCTATATATCTATCTAAGTCAAATTAACGATCATTTCATAAGGACACATTAAGTTTTATGTGATTTTTATCAACAGGCAAACAGAAAGCCCCTGGGATTTAAAACATAGCGATAACGCAGATTTACTGTATGTTGTGTATATTGTTGACCTAATGCGCACTGTAATTGATTTGTAAATTAACAAGAGCTCGACTATTCAACTGCTTTGTCAGAGTTATGGGCCTTTATTAATACAAACCAGAAATTCCACGAAAACCACTTTTTTGGAACAAAATGCATTAGTCAGCACAAATATAAGTTTTTTAGTAATGGTAACCTTGACATTGACCCCCAACAATCCCATACGCAATCCCAAGCGAGGTATGTATGAAAGGTATTTACATATTTAGTTTAATTAAAATATTTCAATGTCTTCTCAAGCAA
This sequence comes from Congeria kusceri, assembly GCA_027627225.1. Taxonomy (NCBI): domain Eukaryota; kingdom Metazoa; phylum Mollusca; class Bivalvia; order Myida; family Dreissenidae; genus Congeria; species Congeria kusceri. The sequence continues at coordinate 11,030,815 of CM051025.1, forward strand.
TTGAGCGGAACCGTTACGTGTATTTTTAGGAATGGTGACCTTGACCTTCACCATACCCACCCATTATGCAATCCCAAGCGAGATCTTGATATAAGGTACATATGTATGAAGTTTCGTTGAAGTGTCTAAATGCGTTCTCAAGTTATTTAGGGGAAACAGTTTTTCTATTTAAAGTTACTGTGACCTTGACCCTACTCATTCCATACGTTATCCCAAGCGAGGTTTTAATATAGAAGAAGAAGAAGACTTTATTCAATCAAATATAACATACATGCACGCAATGCATTAGGTCAAAATGACCCATGAGCATCAGCAAATTGTTATCATAGCATAAAACAGTCAATATCTATACATTATTATTAATATTCCAATATAAGCATATTTCTCTTTTGAAAAGCTCTATAGACATAAACAGCCAAATTTTTAATAACATTAACATTTTTGGAAGAAAATAATTCAACACATTTAAACATACTTGGGTGGCAATGATAGTATAGTGGCATATACCTATGTCTGAGATTAGAGTAAATATTACATTCAAAAAGAAAGTGGCATTCGTCTTCTAAGACGTTACAATTTGGGCAAGTTCTATTAGCTCTTTCTGTTTTATTCCATCTGCCAGTTTCTATGTTAAGTCTGTGAGATGATAACCTTAGCTTACTCAGAGCTATTCTGTATTTTTCGATATTGACATTAGAAAGGTAAAACTGATATTCAAACTGAAATATACTATTATAAAATAACGCTCTTGGTGAATCATTAAGTCTGCCATTAATATACTGTTTGAAGTTATCAGAAATCCTTTGTTTTAGAAGAACAATAAAAATTTGAAAGTCACCAACCCCTTGTGATAACCAAACATGGTAGAAACCTAGGGAGCTCAATATCGCTTTAACTTGTTTTGCCCAGTTATGTTTTAACGGATTTAATTCTAAATCATTTAGCATTAACTTGTAAATAACACTAATGTATTTATGATCTGGTGCGCTTATTACTTTATACCAATATTTAATCATGTTTAATGTACTTAATGTTAACACATCAAATCGGCCCGTTTCAGATAACATGAAATCGTTTTGTGTACTAGTTTTCACACATAAGGTATGTTTTAAGAATTGTGTATGTATTCGTTCTATATAAATTCGTTTTTTCGAGCCCCATATTTCTGAGCCATAAAGTAAAATAGGTATAATTAATTTATCAAAAAGTTCGATTTTGTGTCCGGGATTAATATTAACGAATTTGTTCATATATTTTCTTAATTTAAATAACGCTTTTTGTGCTTGACCGGCTAGAGTTTTCGTTGCATGTGTAAATGACCCCCCTGTAGTAAAAAAAAAACAATCCCTAAATTTGTAAAATTGTTTACAATTTCGATGTTCGTACCATCGTATAAAAATTCTAAATTTTGTGATATTCTACCACCTTTCCTGAAAATCATTACCTTAGTTTTAGTTTTATTAACTATTAACTTCCACTGTTTACAATATTCGCTCAGTATATTTAGGCTATTCTGTAATTCAACGGCGGAGTTCGCAAATATGACAATATCATCTGCGTACAAAAGTAGGAAAAATTTCAGCGCTCCTATATCAACCCCTTTTGCCCCTTTAAGAAACAATGTATCTTCTAAGTCGTTTATATAAAGAGAAAACAGTATCGGTGATAGACATTCACCTTGCCTGAGACCTAAATAACTTTCAAAAGCGGGTCCCATATTACTATGAAGTCTTACTCTAGTGTACACGTGAGAATACATAGATTTTATAACCGAAAAAAGTCTACCACGGATACCAAGTTTGTATATTTTCAACCAAAGGTTTTCCCTGACAATATAATCAAAAGCTTTCGTAAAGTCTACGAATAAGCAATATAACTGTTCATTTTGATTAATGAAATGAGTTATTAAACCATGTAGAGCAAATATATTATCTGTAGTACCCATTTTGGCCCTAAATCCTGCCTGTGCTTCTAATAAAATGTGATACGTTTCAGCCCATTCTGACAATCTAGCATTTATTATAGTAGTAAAAAGTTTACCAATTACACTTAACAGAGTAATACCTCTGAAATTGTTTGGGTCACTCAGGCTCCTCTTTTTATGAATTGGTACAATATAACCTTCCGTCCACTTATCTGGAAAATATCCAAGGTTCAGGATTTTATTAAAAAGTGTTACTAAAAAAGGTGTGAGCTCAGTTTTGCCGTAGATCAAGAATTCGTTTAAAATTCTATCTGGTCCGGGACTTTTCCCAGCTTTAAGATTTGAGATGTATTTCATTACTTCTTCCTTAGTAAATGAAATATCCAAATCTTCAAACATGCTATTTAATTCAGAGTTTAACACAGTATTGTTAAAAAGCATGACATCATCATCAACTTGAAAAAACTTATCATCCGGATCGTTAATTGCCTGAAAGTATTTAGTAAATGTATCTAAGCTAATACCTTTAGGACTATTATGCGTAGTACCCTCTTTCAATAGTTTCCAGTATTCCTTTGCATTTTTATATTTAGCATAAGGTATCTATATATTAAGTTTCATTAAAATATCCTAATGCTTTCTATAGTGAATGGGCGAAAACATTTTTTCTATTTTAAGTCACAGTGACCTTGACCCCACCCATATGCAATCCAAAGCGAGGTTTCGATAGAAGGTATCAATGTATGAAGTTTCATTAAAATATATCATTGCGTTCTCAAGTTTTTGAGCGGAAACCGTTTTGCAATTTTTAGTAACAGTGATCATGACCTCACCCATCCCATATGCAATCAGAAACAAGGTCTCCATTTAAGGTATCTATAAATTAAGTGTCATTAAAATATCTCAATGCGCTTTTTAGTAACAGTGGCCTAGACCTTGACACCACCCACTCCATATGCAATTCCAAGTGAGGACTCGCTATAAGGCATCTATGTACGAAGTTTCATTACAGTAGCACAATGCGTTCTCGAGTTAGCGAGATATCGAATTGTTGCACGCAAACTTTAACCTGAATTTCTAAGTACAAAAGGGGGCATAATTCTGCAAAAATGCTGATCACAGTTATGGGTCTTGGCCAGTGACCTTATATAATGATCCAGAGGGCATGTGTCACGTTTCAATTGAATATCTGTAGTAGATGCAGAAATAAGGATTTGTTGTACGCAAACTTTAACCCGAATTTTAAGTACAAAAACGGGCATAATTCTGCTAAATTCAGGTCAGAGTTATAGGACTTGGTCTGTTACCTCAAATTATGACCCCGAACACAAGTGCGAAGTTTCAGTTGAATATCTGTAGTAGTTACAGAGATAATATTTATTACGCACTTGTTGCACGCAAACCTTAATTTTTTTCTCTTGCACGCAAAACTTAACCTGAATTTAATAAATACAAAAGGGGCATAAGTATGCCAAAATGCTGGTCACAGTTATGTCTCTTGGCCAGTGACCTTATATAATGACCATGAACGCATGTGTGAAATTTAAGTTGAATATCTGTAGTGGATATAGAGATTTGGAGTTGTTGCATGCAAACTTTAAGCTAATTTTCTAAGTACAAAAAGGACATAATTATGCTTAATTACAGGTCAGAGTTATTGGTCTTGGTCAGAGACCTCATATAATGACCCCGAACACATGTGTGAAGTTTGAATTGAATATCTGTAATAGCTACAGAGATATAGACCTGTTGCTCGCAAACCTTAACCAGAGCATTGCGCCCACGCCGACGGGTGAGTAGTATAGCTCGAACTATTTGATGATTAATAGTCGAGCTTAAAATGACTTATGATAGTACTATAATTAAAATAATATGTGTTTAGACGACGTATAAATGTTTGTTAAAGTCTCAAAAGGACAGTTTGATTGTTTGAGATTAAAAAGCATTTCTCTAAAAATGGAATTTTAAAATTTTGTGTCTGTTTTGATGCTAAACATAATTATTTTGATATTCATAATGCCTCTTTGCGTAAAAAATACTAGGGTATGTTTACCAAGTAGCATTTCTTTCTCAAAAAAATAACATATATTCGTCAATCGTTAAAATTTGCACAATCCATGTGTTTTTAAAACCTTGAAATACGAACAATAAATATATAATTAAAGAGGAATCAAGTAAGTTCAAGAAAATTATTTTGTATAGCCAAACACTGTGAAACTACATCTTTATAAAAGTGCCTGTTCTGTTCTATTAATACAAATATTGGATTATATGGGTATATATAGCATATAAGAGCATAGTGCTATTATGAGGCCTTTCTTTCTATGTTTGTGACTGTTTTTATAAACAAAAAACAGTGCAAGTCTGCTTATACGTTTTTTCCCTTATGTCATCTATGTTCGGTTTGCCTCACAACTTGTATAAATTGTATTGTTATGTTCCGTATCACAAAGTTTAACGGACTCGGTGGTACTCAGTGACCTTTCCCATAATTACCATACATTCACATTTATAATTCTAATTATTGTACTTTTTTCACATTTCGTTTGATTTCTTAAGTCTCGTCAAACAAGGTTTTTATATTAATATTTTAGTAATATCGACCTACAGTTTCATTTAAACAACTGTACAACGTATTGCTTTGTGATTTAACTCAGTTTAACTACTGAACACTGCAACAACTGAGGTTGATTAACATAGTATCAATGCAATGCATATTTTCATTTACCGAGACTAGCGACAGAACGAAACCCTTTGGTCGAAGGAAATACCACTTTGCTCAAGATGCTTTTTTAATGCTGTAGTAGCAGGAGTTCCAATTTGTTAACATTTGTGTTTCGTATTATTTTACAACTCTGAAAAGAACATCGTACCTGACAATCTGAAAATAAGCAATTGATACAGTTGATAAAATGTCTATATATAACTCTTTTTTACATGTTGTGTGTGTTAGAACGATTAATATAATTTTCAGTCTGCGCTTAAGGCTACAACTCTCGTTTCGTCATTTTCTAAATTCGTGTACAGGTGTAGATGATCACGTTTGCATTTTTTCATTCAATTGTAGGACATTTCGCTATGAACGCTATTACATTTTGACCGAATGGTTTTGAAAATTAAACAAAATAAGGCGCATTATTTCGTTCTCAAAAGCATTGAATTGTATAATAAGCGTCATTGTTGAATAATGATGAAACCAGACGGTAGTTCAATGTGCATTACAATAATTATTAAACAGACACATGTGCATAACAAGTGTATCGCACATAACATGGATGTTATCTTAAACACGAAGTTGGACGATATATATCTATACAAAAACGGATATTATCTCAAAAGGAAACACGTATCACATACCTATATTTTTAAAGCAGTAAATGTGTGTGTTCATAATTACTGTAGTTAAATATAAACAAGGTTGCCATTGTCACAAAGATATGTCAGTCGAAGGAGCATTCTTAAGTTAAAGATTCAACCACTTAAGAGAGAAAATCAATCCATGCTGGACAAATATATGCTCTGGACGAATTGCTAAGGATTGCTTTCTCATATTTCAACTTTGACCTTCAATTGTGACCTTAATCTTGGGCCTAGGGACCTAGTTCTTGCGCGCGACACTCCTCACCACGCTTCTCACTTCTACCAAGTTATTTGAAATTCCATCCACGCTGGGCAAATATATGCTCCGTAAAATGTGGTAAGGATTGATTTGTATTATGTGACATTTGAGTTTGAATTGTGACCTTCAACTTGGACCTAGGGACCTGGTTCTTGCGCGTGACATTCCGTCTCTCCATGCTTATCACTTATACCAAGTTATTTGAAAATCCATTACTGCTGGACAAAGATATGCTCCGGACAAAGTGGTAAGATTTGATTTCTTATATTTGATAGTTAACCTTAAATTGTGAACTTGAACTTGGCGCTAGGGACACTTCTGCCACGGTATTTGCAAACCCGTCCATGCTAGATTAAGATATGCTCTGGACTATGTGGTAAAAATTGATTACTTATATTTGACCTTTGACCTCTAATTGTGACCTTGGCCCTGGACCTAGAGACCTCTTTTTCTGCGCGCGACACGTTATGTTACTATGCTTATTACCTCTGCCAAGTTACTTGAATATCTATTCATACTAGACAAAAATAAGTTTTCACGACAAAGTGGTAAGTATTGATTTCATAGTTTTACCTTTCACCGCGAATTGTGACTTTGACCTTAAACCTAGAGACCTTGTATTTTGAACGCAACACTCCGTCTCACAATTTTTATCACATCTTCCAAGTTATTTGAAAATCCATTCATGCTGGACAAAGTTATGCTCCGGACAAAGATCTTCGCCGCCCGACCGCCCGCCCGAAACCGTTAAGATTCACCCGTTTTTCAATCGGGCATATACAAACTTACTTAAGACAAGACTAGTATAAAGTTATAATAGTGTAATTACATGCCTATTAACAACTATAGCCGTTTCTGCATGCCATGTTTTGTAATGAAGTGCCGCTAAATATGTGCAGTATTAATATTATATTTAGGTAATGATGAACATTACTTGGCAGATATGACAATTGAACTTAATTTATTTTTAATATTGCAATGGCGTACATATTAACCACTTTCGCAAATGCGTGCCAAAACATTAACTGAAGTGCAATTCCTCGTATCGGCTATTTTTAAAGCATTGAGAATGCGTGTACAACTGTCTGATATTTTGCGAAATTAGTTACGGATAAGGTTTATTATTATTTGGTATAGCCAACGTAGTGCATTCAATAATGGTAGCTTAACAAGCCAGTGGTTACGAATGAATACTTTAAATTATTGTTTGGTTTATGTAAGTTGCCAGAAAATAATTGGCAGATTTATAACCTTTCAGGGATTCTAACATGCTTGCACTTCCCATGTCCTATCGCTAACTGTATAGCAATGAATATCCAATGTGTATTTATAGGCAAAACTAAATCTAATCATGATATGACCGCGAATCATATTTCACATAGCAATTTATAATCAATGTTCTAAAAGAGTATTCAGTGATTCAAACATTGCAAGCAAAATGGTGTTATGTTTCGCTGTAAGCTATTATGCTATGGAACAAATAACTGTGGGTCTGTTCTTAAGGGTCTCTTAAAAGCTATGATATTACTGTTGGATTGTCGTTCCTGTACCCCTTATTTTATAACTGTAATATTGAACTTTGATCATACGCAAATTTAAAGATGTGGAAAATAAAGAGATAAACCCATTATAATAAGCGGTGTGTTTATTTAACGAACCAGCAAACGCTTTCCGAATTTAACGAGTGTTTTAATATATGAAAATGATCGAGTTGGTTATCATTTTTTCCGGAATTTACACAAATTCTGATTGAACGTGCTCGTGTCTTATACAAGTTTCCACGACAATATTTAGTTAACGTTTAATACTCTCACATAAGAAAGAGTAGATATAATTAAGCTAAGAACGAAGTGAAAGCAAACGAACTAAATTGTGATCGCTGATATTATTCTTCAGCGATCAATGTCACATGCAAGCACATACTATTTGTTTATGGAAAAAAGTCCGTTTTATGTTATAGTTTCAATACAGTGAAAATATAAAATCTTATATATTTACTGCTTCAACAGTGAAAATATAAAATTTTATTTCACCAATAAAAAAAAATACCACACAAAAGTAAAATAACGCACCAATTCAAATATAGAAATACAAATTAGTAATATGTATTCAATGGTTTTGACTATTGTTTACAAGTCAGAGTTTTCCAATGAGATCTTGTTCTTGTTCTCGAAATATATTGCTTATTGGATTATTGTTTTTGGACACATATTTAAGCCTTACCGCGTTTAATATATCAATATGAATACTGTATGCAATACTGGTTTTATTTGTCTAAATCTGAATTTGGTAGGAAACAGACTATTTAAAATGTTTTCCCATGAAGGAAATGTAATGATATATTCAAAACGATAAAACTTTGCAAACGCATCAATCTAAAATATTTTTAAGACTAGGAGAGACGTATTACCACAACCAATTGGTTTGATGATTGTGAAGTTAATGAGTGTAAAGCTTATCTCGTTTACATCAAATTGTATTTACTTGCTTTTATGAAGATATTATAAACTCTGATAAATGTCATATAGTGTTACATAACTATTAGCATATACAGAACTACACAGACATATTTCGAATCAATATATGGCAATAAAACCGACACTGTTTCCACTGTTACCAATACCACTTAGGGTCATAAACATCTGAGGGTGACAATTTGACTGTGAAGTTATACAGATGCTTTTCCTTTAAAGGTACCCCGCACAAATATTGTAAATCGAAAGGCTTATTGTAAGTTAAATATAATTGTGTTTTGGGCCGGCCTTTTTAATATTCAAGTCAGCAAACGAAATTCTAATGTTCAGTCAATTTTCTTCCATAAATATTGGTATATAATAGACTTGTTTCTTGTCTAAAATAATAACATCAATTAACACCTGGACTACATATCCATTTACATGCAGGCGGGATCCGTGGACAGAGAGGTAAAAATTCTCAAAATGTGAGTGCCCAACTCCTCGCTGATATTTCAGATAAATCGTTTTCATCATATCCAGCAAGCACACCGCCAATAGCTGTATCCTTGTAAACTTTCTGGACTACCAAGACTCGTAAATGTTTTCTAATTTGCAAAAAGGTTAAGAGGCTCTCTTTTTAACGGAGACTTTCCAACGAAAATAACCTAAGCATGGAAAACGCCCTGGCCAAAATAAAAATACGATGGCCTTGTAGCTATATGATAATGTGATGTATACCATTGGACAGTTTGACCTTTGAAGGACAAGCATGGGTCGTGTACGCGACATATCGTCTGGTCATGGGAAATGATTATGTGAAGTATTTAATAATAATAAATTAATAATTAATAATCATTAATGATTATGCAAATATGAAAAATTAGACCTTAAATTGTGACCTTGACCTTTGACTTACAAACATGGGTCATGTACGCGAAATCTGGTCATGAGGAATAATTATTTGAAGGATTTTAATATAACTTCAAATATTAATGGGGTTATGAGAAGCAGCCACTATTTCGTTCAAACTTTAGTAGATTTATTTACTGGTAAGAACATGTAATAAAAGTATGTGATTTGCTTTTTTGACGTTGAATTATTTCATATCTGAAATATACTATTTATTTTCAATCACGGTCAGTAACAAAATCTTTACCAACTGCAGTACCAATGCTGTTGGACTAGTCAACAAAACATACATTGTTTCAAAGTTTTAAATCTCTTATTATATTTCATCTATATGAAATAATGTGTGCATCATGTATAATGCATGTAAAAACAACAGAGGGAAGGATTACAGTAACTTACATGTTATATGCTTCTTCATAAGATTCAGAAAATTACATTCAGGCTTACTGTCAAATAAATTTGAGCCATAATGTAAGTCCCAAAACTTTAAACGCAGCTATGCTAAGCTGTCGAATCAACTAAGTCTTTAAATACATAAATAAAACTATACCCAATTTAATTATGGCAGCAACGTATTTTAATGCAATATACAAACATGAAAGATTCAAATTCCGATCCAACTAACTAAAACAATAATGATACGATGACATTATAACAGTTGCGTATTTGCTGCCAGTATTATTTGGTTCCTTAAAACACTATTTTTATTGCCGACATCATTCGGAGGAAATCATTTACTTTTACTTATATACAATGATAACAAAACCACTGACACGTATTTTGTCAAATAATGTGTTCAATTAATAAAGCACGAAAAGTGTTATGATTTGTTTATTACAATATAATTTACCGTTCAGACCGCATATCTTCATGATAATAGCAACATAATAGCATGTATCCCGCATATACCGCCATTGCACATTGTATGTATTAACAAACAACACTTTGAGAGTGTTTAATCACGCACACGCTCACAAACACTATACACATTACGATTGTGCATACATGCATTCAAGTTTTGTTGATTTATTTATTAATTTTGCACTTTATTTTGTTTTTAATTGTCTTGTTCACTGCATGTGAATTTTAATTTCTTTGAACAATATTTGTTGTAAATGTTGACACGTGATAGTACTGTAGTAAAGTAAAGTTGTATACATTTAGGCGATGTACATAAATGGATGTTTAAGTCTTCATAAACTGAGTGTGATGCTATGCTGATACTCACATTCGATCAGACCGATATGTAAAGCTGATACTAGCATGTTTCTAGCTAGTTGCCTGCACATTTTTCATAATTTAACACTGGAGATTGTTTGTGCTTAAAAGCATGAAACTGTCGAATAATTGATATTGGTGAATAATATCAATCATTACACGTAGACAGTAGAATGTGTGCATGTAAACAATGACAACACTAATGAGCATACAAATGTTAATAACAAGTATATGGCACACAAAACGGATCTAAGCTTAAACAGGAAGTTGATATTCACCTACAAATATATGGGAGCGATCTAGGAAGGACACAAATAACACATACCTCCATTTTAAAGCGGTTATTGTTTGTGGTTAATATTATTAATGTAGTAAATGACTGTCGGCACTTCACAGACATGATAAGTGAACGTTGTAACGCTTTTAAGAGAGCACTTCTATTTATACTAACCGTAGACTGCCGTAACCGTATTGGACAAAGTTGTATTGAAGTGCAATTGAACTCATCGACTAGTTGAAAGAAAAAGTATTTAATTACGCTAACTATAATATGTGCGATTATTACATGGTATGGCTTGTTGTTATTCGACAACCTCGACCAATCCATTTAAATGTGTTGACTAAACTAAACCGGTAGCTCCGAATAAATTATTCCAATTATGTGTTGCTTATTCATCAACAGCATGTGTAGGTTTCGAACTTGAACAGATACCGCGCATATATGGTTTCTAAAGTTAAATGATTGTATTGTGTATTTAAGAGCAACTGCTTGTAAAACATTTTGACATATATCTCTTACCCGACATTCTGAACAAGTTTTGTTTTGGCTTCATTCTATTGCATGTATTCATCACTATCTAAAAAATTAATTATTATCTATATATGTACGTATAATTTAATATAGAATTAGATTTACTTCCTGTAATTTTAACGCGTGTTTCTTTTTGTATTTCAGACGAATTGCAGTAGAAAGACAAAAAGGCAAGTGTATAAAGAACCCGTATGTCTTTTAACATATAACCAGTGACAATGTCAGAACGTAATTGCCACAGAGTACTATATAATTAAGTGTAATAAGAATTCGATTAGTGAGCAAACATAACAATTTGATCTTTGTCAATAATCTTAAGCGATCAACAAATGAAAATGACAGCTAAACAAGTATACGGTGAGTTGCTCTCATTTTCATTACATGAAACCTATAATTGGCAGGATGATCTAGCGCCCTGCAGCTATACTGTACAAATTACTTAAACGGTAGAGAATGCATCATTCACAGCGGCGTCAAGAAACAAGGCTTAATGCGCTGGCTGCATTTGGCGGCGTTGACGTTTCGAGCGGATTCGCTCAAGGTTTGAACGGGGCGAAAGGTCAGAAGTTATATTCCGCATGATGATGATCAAGATCGCAAGTATTGTGAATGCAATATATGCATTTTCAGGTGTAATGTGAAAGATGCACTTGTTTAAGCTTAATGACAATTAAGACAATATGTCAATACATGTCCGTAGTATGTAAATGCCAGCGCTATAGCTCGGTAATTAGATTGTATCCACTCGTGGCCCAAATAGTATGGACAAGTTTTTGTGTTAAAGCTAACGTTGCACAAAAAGGAAAAGACGTAAATCAAGGCAACGATTTTATCCTCACAAGGAGATCTCATATCCACTGACTGAGATGTATTTATATTTCTTCGTCTCACATATTGATATAAATGTTATTTCAGCAGGCCAAAGCAGGACCTCGATATATAACTTATTCGCAAAATTTAATCACACCAGACACATTTCATGTACTCCACTTGATTTCCCGGCAATCGACAGGCGCAATGCAAATGCTCGTGTGGCCTTTCAAAACCGGTGTATCATTGTGACGTACATTTAGTCTAACATCTTAAGTTATATTTATGATACATTACCATTCGGAGATACCATGTCTTAGTTGCTTTGATCTCGATTATTTCTGTATACTGTCGTTTAGTAATAATTGGTATTTGCTTTAATCTCCGATATTAACTTAATAATTATCAACTCCTTCCTCAAGGGCATGTTATTATTCACAAACAGACCTTGATGTAAATTCCACCCACACAATCGTAAAAGTTTGACTTTGAACACAAATAGTATAGAAACATAATATCAAATGTTAGACTCGTTGATCGGATTGTTCAATGCTTATAAGATAGCCTTGCCTTTATTGATAACTCTCCTAACTTTATGTTTGTAAAAGGGATGAGAAAAACGTTCGATTTATTAACGCCATGGTCTTTTAGAGTTGTTGCAACTTTTTTTATATTAGAATATCTTAGATTATATATTTGATACTTTAAAAGTGAAATAATAGTATTTCAGACCGGGCAAACACTGTGCTATAAACAGGAACAATATTTCCGGTCAACGGAATCCCTATATAAGGGAAAAACAATGAACACTGATTTTAAATTAAGTTAAACTAAGCTAAATACAAGAAATGTGTCCATAGAACGAAATTTACATTCAACCTATATTAAACTAAACACTGTGTTCGTTATGAAATAACAATGCTATGCAAATACCTATGATAACAGTATTTGGAATAGAACACGGTCAATATGTGTCGTACTTATAATTCACAAGTAAATAAGATTAAGCAGACGAAACAGACTTATCTGCACGCATTGTACATAAAACATACGTGAATCTTGGCTAGAGAGATTCTAATTCCAGGATCACTGTTTGCACTTTCTTATTTCTGGTTTATATACACGGGCTGATTTTTGTCTTCTGAATGTCCCCCTGCAACATTTATAGATGTTTTGGCAATTGTATACATTCCTTGTAATGCATATACCCACTTGTATTGGATTGTGATTGTGGTGTATATAAGATATGTTTTTGAGAATAAATGCGAAATAAAAGTGTTTTTATATACAAAAATAACCAACTCATTATTATTTGATCATTACAGTTTTTGCAACACAATTGCTAATTAGAGTGCTAGCATATGGTATTCATTTAGGAAAATAAATTTTACAATGTTAAATGCAATTAGTGTTATGTTAATTGGTAACTTAGTAAAACAACTGAATTCAGAGGACTTCTCATGAGTCGTCATTTGTAGACCTTCATGTTGACTAATTGCGTCAACTGACGGCGCCAATGTGTCGTATGTATTTCCAGAGGTACCGTCACTGCAGTTGCTAAATTTGAAAATGTAGCAAGCCATGATATGTGTATAGATTAACATACCTCTACAACCATAATGATATATTTATTATATAACGAATAATGAAGCCGGCAATGAAAATATACGAATAAATTGTTTAAATGTTGTGTCTGCGAGTAAATGATTCTATGTTTCACAAACAACGTCAAATTATCCAAGCAGGTTGTACTTACCGGTCTTTCAGTCTCTTCGTATATATCATATCTAAGACATTGCAGACTATGACACAACCATGTACTGATGACAAGGCAATGGTTACACCTAACGACACTGTACACGCATTGGCATCGCCCTGGCTTGTATCTTTACTGTCTAATGGCTCTGTGTAAAAATAACGGTAATATGAATTCCAGAATTAAACATAATACATTTCTACATTAATGATTTAACATAAACTGAACTCTCAATAAATGGTTTGAATGAGACCAGATACACTTGCTAGAATCAGTGATAATAAACTTCAATGCTGACTATGCATGGGAACATAGTGTATGTAAACATAGCGCAGGTGATCATTGCAATTGATTGCATCATTTACAGATAGAGCTTTTAGTGAATGTATAAGAATCGTGTTTGCTGCCTTGGAAGGTACAATAGTACAATATGAAAATATTACAAGATAATAAAATTATGTTACGTAGTAATTAACGCTATAGATTTTATACTCAAACAAATAGGAATATCTTAAACAACCAGCTGCATCAGCAGTACACCAACTTTAATTAACATCCTAGGTAATGTCCTTATAGGAATTGGCCAATTGAAAAGGCAAAACATTAGTGTTCAAACTGGTTTTAGTTTAAATAGTGAAGATGAAAGAAACTGACAGCCTTATATAAATACAGGTAAGTTACGTTTATTGCACGAGACTCCAGTCCATCCGTCTTGACATCTGTCCGGTTCACATCTACCAGTTACAGCATCACATCCTCCGCAAAGACAATGGCATTCCTCGGCGCAGTTAGGACCATGAGTTCCGTTAAAACAATTTGACCAGGCACAATAAAGACGTAATGTATAAACACAAGCAAAATGAATAAAATATGTATGTCAAGGTATGTAAAACATGAACATTCACGAAACACACCTTACTTGCAAATGGTTTGAACGGAACCTCAATGGATAATTCAACTTTAAACAAATATAGTATTGAATAGACAAATAGTGTTTTACGTGACTGAGTCATTGACGACTTTGTTCGTTAACCTTAGTGTGAAAAAACTTCAGAAAGCTTTCGGAATTGATTATAATAAATGATTAACATCTGTACAATGGTTGTGTTAATCACGACATTGGTTTACTTACTTACGAATTAAATGTATATTTAATGTTAAATCACCGTGTCAAAATTCTACTGTGAACACTATACAATCCACCTGCAATACCGCTATATTGCATAGGTGATACAAGGAATTATTCATTTGCATTTAAGTATCTGTTAATTACTAGTCGGTTTACGTGTATGGATGTATGTAAGTGTGCGTCACTGATATGTTGTGAATATAAATCATAATCACATCATTACCACTTGTCTTGTAAAGCTGTATCTCACATATTGCCATGTATGCGAACTCTGCTTTGTCATATATGTGTCCCGATACCAGAATAGTTTGTATTGACATAGGTGGACTCAGCAGAGTCTCTTTAACAGTGGTGTTGTCTGATGTAAAACCAATATTCAGTGGTGGACCTTCAAGACTCCCTACTGACAGGCTGAGTGAACCAAATTGGCCAAATACTAAAGACTGATTATAACTTCGCTATTCATTTCATGAAAATCGTTTATGATTTATGGTTTTATATTTATTTCTTTATTTTTATTTTTATTTATTAAAATTATGTAATTATTATATGTGTACATAGCAACACTGTTCTTTCCTTAAGACGTATGGCATATCTACATGATTCAAACATTGATCTGTGCGTACTAATACAATACTTCGTTTCACAAGATAACGTTTGGTCAGATTCAGCTGAATTCAGGCCGGTCTTTTAATAGCAGTACAATAGTTTGTACTAAACTCTCCATATCCACCGTCCACAACCATGTCAGCAACCGCACCTGGATATGACGTGCCATTGGATGTGACCGACGCATTAACCAATTGGATAAGGGTGTCCTCTAAACGCATATAGAATATATAATAATGACCTGATATACTCGTAAACAATAAATATATACAGCAGTAATATAATTTAGTTTTAGGTTGAGTGGTACAGGAATTTACTAAAATATTTATGTAATTTATGATACTTATCAATGGCTGTCATTTGAGTAAGGAACGATCAATGCATAAACATGTTTTCGGATGAATATCAGATAAAAAGGCAAGTCTAATATACATTACACATTATAAATTGCGAACGAATTAAGAACATTCCGGCTTAATGTGTGCCCAAGGAGCCCGAATTAAAGAGGTTGCAGTATAGATGAAACGATTTACATATTGTAATGCAAAATAAATATATGCGTGTTAACAACGCGAACATGAATAACAAATTACGTAACAACATCAATTTTAATACTATGTATTGTCTCGTTCTATTTACATATCAAATGAGTGTGGAATATTTAATATCACATTAACGTTTGCATATAATCAATTATACATGTTAGTTCTCACATATTAACCATTATGTAAATATAGTTTAGTTTGTTACCTTAAAGGCTGCATATACTGAGAAATAATCCAAAGAAAAATGGGGATCGTCCCTCAAATACCGTCATTTTTTTTCTGTTATACATGCTACATTAAACCTTTTTTATCAGCGTACACACACAATAACTATTATTATCTTTCTAAAAATACAAACAAACTTTTAGTGCACAAGGAAGCATGGTAATTAATTAAACCAGCACGGGGCGGCGATAACAAAATCAAATAAAAATCGGGTACAACAAATTTTAACAACGTTACGCGTATGAATGAAGGGCACTACATTGCAAACTTGCAGATACTAGATAATTAAAGGCACAGCGTCCGCTCTTATTGACCATGATTTCAAAAATAATAACAAGAGCACCGCGTACGGGTGCTGGACGCTCGACTTTCTCCAATTTGATAGTATTCTGGCCTTGTGTTAATAGACTGGGTTCATCACTGTGATGAAGTGTGTTGAATTTCATGTTCATACCTTTTATAGATATTGTGAAATTTGACCTAAAGCGAAAATTCTAAGTTGAAAAAAGGGCAATTAAACAAACGAAATCCTTGATAGAGTTCCCTCCTCTAGTCTACAGATTAAATTCATCACTGTGATCGAGTACTTTGAGCTTCAAGTCAATACCTCATACAGGTATTTGACATAAAGCAAATAATTAAGTTAAAAGGGTAATAACTCCAACAAAATCGTTGAAAGAGTTTCCTCCTGATGTCTGCAGAATGGGTCAGCACCATAAACAAGTATCTTGAGTTTCAATTTAATGTATTTGATAGTCATTGAGAAATGTTATATTTAACTAAACAATTGTCAAAAGTTCAAACAAGGGCAGAGAACTCTGGAAATACAAACACAGGGTTACCTGCCTTGTTGTAAAGAATTACCCTTTTGACAGTGTGCAAGTATTGAAAATTTCAAATGGATACCTCTGAAAAATGGATCTTGACAAAAAAAATAACCGAAAAACTTATTTAACGCAGACGCAGTCGACAGTCGACGACAGTAACTCGACTTTTTTTTCTTCAAAAGGTCGAGCTAAAAATCTAATTGTATTCCGAATTCAAGTACATTGAAAACACATTCCATGCCTTACCATACTGCGAAACAATTTGTATACGTAGTTTACCTTTTCTGAAAATGTATATTTTGTTGAAACTGTAAATGATTTTGACACGGAATGCTATTCTCCATTTAGTGTATTTAGTGTAAATATCCGAATATTTTGGTTTTGTAGCGACAGCACGCGTTGCTAAGGATTACATGAGATGAAACACAATGTTTGCAAAATACATGTGTGGCGTGTCGTGGGTAAATCGGGATCAATGCATGTGCGTAAAGTGTCGTCCCGAATTAGCCTGTGCAGTCGGCACAGGCTAATCCAGGACGGCACTTTCCGCATGTTTGGTCTTTTCAATGAAGTCTCTTCAAAACATAATTCCACTGTAGGCGGAAAGTGCCGTCCCGGATTAAACTGCGCGGACTGCACACGCTAATCCGGGACGGCACTTTACGCACGTGCATAAAGCCCGGTTTTCTCACGACACTTCTCATGTGTTTTCCGATTAGGACAGTTCAGCGTGATTGAACATTATTCCGATATGTAAACAAACCGTGTGTTGAGAAACAGTTTACATGGTTGTAATCGCGTTACGATGAGTACTCAACATTGTTGTATACATAGTTTACTTTGTACATAGACAATTTGTATATGTCCGATGCGTATGTGTAGTCTTTGTAGGATCATATTTTTCACAAATCATATTTTTCACACATCTGTGAAGAATAGGATCTCATTTGTCACATTTGTAAGTCTGAAGAATGTGATTGGTCCAAAACGGGGTATGAGTGAGGATCACAGAAAAATATGTCTTCATTGCATTGCATACCTGTGAAAAACGAGAACTTATTTTTCAAAGATGTGACAAATATGATTTGTGAAAAATATTGTCCTACAAGGCTTTAATGGTTTGATGTATGTATTCGTTAAATAAATTCACACCAACTATCAACGGACAAATGTGTGTACTTTGCAACCGACAATTCCCGTGTATGATTGCAATTCTCATTATACATTCTGAAAATGTATAGACGACCTCAGTTTTGTCACTGCATCATCGAATGTTTACACATTTCGCAAGATTTTAAATTTTTTTTTTTTACAAGTTTACAAGTGGTACCTATAAAGTTATATAACGGTTCCAGGATCGAATTGCTCTGAGATGGTCTGAATTGTTGAAATTGCTGTTATGAACACTTAGACTTTCTTCATATTAAAGACTTGAATTACAGTAACTGTATGAAAATACGGCTATTTTTAAGAGTATGTTAATTCGTATCGTATGTGACTATCATATGGACACAATAACTATGATTTAAGATCACCATCCTGTCACAATAGAAGTACTATGGATTTTTTATTTAAATGTCTGGTGTGCATTTAAAATATTTGTTATTTCAAATTTTCCTGTAAAGTATTCAATTGGTCTAATTTCAGTCGATGGAAATCAATTATAACACAGATAAGATTTTCATCAGGTCATGATTCCATGATTATATCCCATATAAAAATCCCACCATGTTGTTGAACCAGGTTGCCAAATGCACGAATTTTAGTGTAAAATTTGTGCTATATAGTACAAAATATCAGCTCAATTTATGTTATAATAATCTGCCACTCTTGCATTCGTTCACCACGAAATTAAGTCAAGGAATCTATTTCGGATGACCCCATGCATTTTGTTGTAATTTTATCATGTTTTATCTACCTGTGTACGATTATTACCTTTAGCACCTGAATATTCTGATAAAGGTCCTTTTAATTATTAAGAAAATAAGTCAAAGTATTGATATTCAAACTGAGAGTTCAGCGCGGAAACCAACCATTTATTTTTTTTGGCCTTACGTGAAATTTGCACTTAAAGGAGCCTGTTCACACATTGGTAAATTGCCAATTTTCAACAATGTTGTCATAGATTCCAAAAATAAATTATACATTATGGAGCTATTTAAACAACTAAAATAACACTCATGACTAATAAATATTTCGGAAATATCGTTTCGTGTATGGAAAATCGTCAATCAAAATGGATAAAATTATAAGGCGTTTGGAACGCTTTTCGTAGGTATTTTGGAAAATGCTTGCATCATTTAGATAGCGATAAAAATACGCAACCAAATGTATAAGTCCGAATGGCCGAGTGGTTAGCGCACGAGATTTTTTATCTCACAGGTCCCGTGTATGAGTCGTGGCGAAGGCAAAATTTTTAATGTACTCTTTTTTCTTTATATAATAGTTGTTTTATATTATTCCAGATGCTGTAGTGTTTGCAGATAAGACATTAAATGACATTTTTCAAAAATAAGAAACTCTGTGAACAAGCCCCTTTAATGTAGTGACCGTAAATGAAGAGGACTCGAAAATATTCATGAAGATTATGTATATTTTCATTTTAAGTTGACACAATCTTGAAAATCCGTAAAATGTATCTATTTTTTTTAAGGAGAAGTTTACCACCATTCAAAATAAAGTTGCAAGCTAGCAGCCTTGCTAAATTTCATAAGCTCTAATCAAAACCTGACTCTCTCCCGAAAATTTAGAAACACAAATCGAGTAATCGTTGTTTATCGGCCAATAAACAACGGTTTTGAGTTATGATGCGTAGGGCTTTAACCCGGAGGGCGTTAGTCCGAGTGGTTTAAAAGCCACGTATCAGAACGCCAAAAAGTTGTTTATTGGTCGATAAACAACGATAATGCGAAAATTAGTTTAATTCTAACATGATCTGACATACACTTTTGCAATTGTTATGAGAACTACATTTTACTATACTCCGCTCAGAATCAGGACTACTTTTTGCATTGTTTATTGGGTAGTTTAACAACGAGTATTTTGTTCATTCTCTAGAGTATTATTTTAGAATAATGCATCAGTCATCCAAAGCTGATACACTGATATTATTCGCTGAGGAAAACGTCAATGTTATTGTGTGGTTAAAAAAATATCGATGTTTAGACAGTTTTACGGAGGCGTACGCCCCTTTCACCTACCTGTAAATCCGCATATGGTCCCCAAACAACTGCATCTGGTCAAAGGGAGACATCACGAACAAACGAAAGTACGGACACTTTGCCCCAGTTAAGCCCCCACAAATGGTTCATCCCCACTTAAATCTCCAACGAAATCTAGGAGGGGAGGTAAAATATAACTTGTTTTCCTGTAACATTTTTTTCTTCACCGCATATTCACCACACAGTTTATATATATTGGATTACCTGTAAAATTATTAGATGTCTCCAAACAAAGAAACTGTACCTTAACTATAAATAAGCTAATAGAAAAAGAGATTTCTGGCAGGAAATTTCTAATATGAGCGAAAACTGCTCTTTTTTCCAAAAACTAGAAAAAATTAACTGGTCACAAACTTAAGATTGTATCGGTTTTCGTGCACAAAACGTACTCGACGAATTTTTGAAATATTTTGATATTCGTTTTGCTATGAGAAGACATTACACAGATCTGTCAATTGCCATGTCGCAACAAAACCTGTATTCGTGACATCAGTTATGACGTTTGAAAATCGACTTTGAAATGACGTCACTTTAATTGCGCAATTTCGTCATTGCAAAAACATGTGGATGTTATTTTGTTAGCAAGGCAACAAAGGGATATTATCACGTCAAATGGATTTAAAGAAACAAGTTAGTAATATCGTTTATATTTTAACATTATCATCGCAATTATTCATATATGGATATTTAAAATAGCATATTGTTCGACAGAATCGAAATGAAAACATGGCGCCATTTCTGTTCCTAACCCTTCATGGACATTTGTAACGATGGTAAATTATGTTATTTTCAAACGTGTAAAAATGATGCCATGTACGTACATTTTATGACTTCTTTTTAAGGGTTCTTTATTTAATGCTATCATGAAATTACAAACTGAACTGAATTTATGGTTTAAATAAATTAATAGCAATATGTACACATGACCTTGTAGAGCGTAGTGCATGTAGATTCGGACAAATACAATTTTCGGTAATTGTTTATAGGAATGTGACTCGGTTGGCCCCAGGCATCAAATCAAAGTGTTTTTAATTTAATAAAAGTACAAACTATTTTACCGATTAGTACATACATATACATCTATACAATATACATCGGAAACGATAATTTAGTTATATAAATCTACTTTAATTAAATTATTTATCATAAAGACTATGTAGTCTATGAAGAATAGTAGCTTGTCATGCAACGCAGGTTTTTTTTTCAATATATAGTTGAGTCCTATAAAAGGCTACTTTACAATCTTAAATATGTTACAAATGTGAAAATAAAATTTCGCAAATCAGAGGACTATCCAAATGCAAATGTTAACTTTTAAATATTTTAATTTTAAATATAAGTATTTACATACAAAATTGATTGATTATTTAATTTTATGTAAACAAAACATAGATAATATTGAAATAATACAAAAATCGTTAAATATGCAATACAATGTGCTTTTAAAATGTTTGCTCATAATTGAACTAAAACTGTGCATTACATTTTTTTCACAATATACTATTTTATTGCGCTTATATTTCACAAAATGAAAAGGCCTAGGCCACTTCATAATTGTTCCAATTTTCTACTTTGTGTCAGCTATTTTACGTTTTTGTTATCCAGTTCGATTTCATTTTTGAAGAATATAACACCACCATGATATGTATGGATTTTTTTTAATTAACTGTGTTATTCCTCAATTACTTACAGCAGTAAGTGAAACTTTTTATATTCAGTAATTTAAGATATTTTGTGTTTAATAACAAATTCTGTTCATGAAGGATTGTAATAGTTATTGAACTGCCTGACATACGTAAAGGAGCCATAGCACATTTTGCTAAGAGAATTACAATAAAATTATTTGAATCCGAACAGTCATACTTAGAATTGCTTTTTTTATTACAAAATGCATGGTTTTGAATTCATACACGATACTGACAGATATATTTAAATTGTGTGGACCACAAATCAACGAAAAAAAAGCATTACCGCTGATTTGGGTGTTGCTGTGTCTTTGGGTGTTTTTATTATAAGCTATACCATTAAAACTATTATAACTATTTAATGTAATATCACCATATACGTGTGTGTCATGATTGGATTTGCAATGATGTGGATGCGTGCATTCAACACATTGACGTTATATGAATTACGATTTGGTGTTATTAAATTTCTACTTCAACATTGGGACCACATAGATGCTGTCTTTGACTAAATTGGTAACTATGTTAAATTTACTAATTAGCAGCAAGATTGCAGAACTGGCGGTTGTATTTCGTCTTATAATAAGTTGTAACAGCTTCCAAAGAGAATGTGTTATTACTGCGTGCATTGTTGAATGTTCGCATATATAGCAGCACTTAATCAACAGTATGTGTTTTGTTTCCATTAACATTTCTTACAAGTAATTGTCAACATAAATCGGTGGTATTACGTGTTTGCTGTTAAAATTTAATTACCGTGTTCCTTAAGAACATGTACAGAAAAGGCGCCACATTAGGAGAAGTGCATGTCAAATGTAAAAACAAAATATAAAAATGGTTGGAACTATTAGAAGAATTCTGTCAATTCTAAGTTACTGTATTTCGGTACGATGTGGATGTGCTAGTATTTATAAATAGTTGACACAATGTCTTTCTTCAGAATGTATCCGTCTTCTGAAGTATGACTGAATAGATAGTTAGATAGAAGTGTTGTATTTCACATTTTGTGGTTACAAATCTGATATCTGACATACCAAATATTAGTTGTACACCGATATAAATTCAGTACATTTTTTCGTTGGATATGAATGGGATATAAGTTAACCAATCCTATGTGAAATACAAGCAGTGTAAGTTTTGTATAAATCTGCGGATTGTTGCGATGGAAAAAATGCGTACAAATAATTAATAAACAACGCAAATGAATCCTTGTCTGTGGTTTGTAAATAATTATAGCTATGTGGTCTTCACAACTGCAATTGTTTTAAATACATCTCCAAGGTATGTCATTTATTGTTTTATCAGCCTTACTTATTCGCATGAAACAGTTTTAAATCTTACTAGTTGTACGATCATTTGATATAGGTTTGTTATGATGGTATTATTAATGTTTCTATTGGTTAATTTAACCAAAAGCATTATTACTATTTTAATATCCATTCTAATGAATTATTGCAAACTGTAGCAGTTTAAACTTATAAATGTACAATGAATATCATGCTTTCAGAAAAAGTCAATATTTTAGCATATGGTTTCTAAGCAACAATTTAGAACTGGTCCACTTTATAAGACATACTCTAGAAAAGAAATAACTCCAAACAAATGAATACTGATGTAATAATGAGTTGTGTTAACAAATTAGTTGATTTTTAAAACATTTTGAAAGAGATCTTGATTATACAGCTAGTATAGAAACAAGTGCGCAATTTACAAACGTTGCGGTCGGAAAAAAACTCCAGCAGTGGAGTTATTCAAATGACAATGTCTTTTTGATATCATTTAAAAGGGAAGATCATTGGCTTCGCTTTTAATCCAAAAAACTAAAATCGGAAATTTTGTCATAAATACAGGTTTTCCCATCACACGGCTTATAGTATATATTCACGTAAAGATATAATACTACTGCGTTATGGTATTTGCATGATAACACTAAATGGAATTTAGTAAACATTATCTTCATTACACTAACACCCCGCTTTACGCCACCTCGATTTTACGACCACCTCGCTTAAGCGGACACTTTTTTAAAGACCCGATTGTTTCCCTATATATTTCAGTGGTCGCAAACCCCGATTATACGGGCACCCCGCTATTCCGCATTGCGACCACTAATCCCAGACCGAAAGTACCAAATAACGCTCAAAATAACCCCGTTATAGCGACCAGTTTCATTTGGTCGTTGACACTTTACATCACTTAACAAAATAAGCCGTGGAGATAATTAAAAGGGGTGTGTGAAAAACAATGTGACATTATGTTTTAATCAGGGATTAGCACATCGACTGTGTAACAGATTACGTTAATTGTTACTATCTGACAGATATGGGTAACACTGCTGAATACTGAATTAGAAAGTCTATATGCGGTCTTAGTTAATGATTTTTTAATTCAACTTCCGACATCATGTAAAGTGTACATCCATAACTATAAGTTACAAAATCTATATGCAATTTCACATTGTATAGAATCAAACTGAACATTTCGTCATGTATAGAGTATTTATTATTTTCAAGAAAACTTTAAATAACACAGACACATGCATGTACTGACTCAGTGATTTGCCTTACCTCGATAAAACGACCATCCCACTATTAAGACCACTTTAATAAAGACTCGCAAGTGGTCGTATTAGCGGGGTTTTACTGTATATTAAATATCTTGTTGCATTTTCTTAATACAGAAACGGATGCAGACAAAAGAACAATTGAAAGAAATCCGTTTTAATCGGATACGTTCCGGACAAAGTAAACAACGTATGGATGAATTGGGTTTCATGAATCAGCCCCTATTACATTGATTTTGTACCAGATTTATTTACTAGTGAGTAAAGGTAAACAAAAACTATTAGCATATGTACCTTTAAATACTGCATATTAGACAATATGTGATATATAATACTTGTGTCCAATCAACGCCAAAAACATAACCATTACCAACTGCAGTACCAATGACATTAGACTTTATTGTGTGTTGGTCTAAACAACAAGCATACATTGTTATAAAATTGCTTTAATGTGTTTTAACTCATTATATTACATCCATATTAAAGAATGTGGACATAATATGCAGTGCATATAAAATCAAAAGACAAAAAAGATTTCATTAACTGACATGGTTTGCCTCTTTATAAGATTTAGAATGGAATTTCAGTAAATTAGATTCAGATCTACTGTCAAATACAGTTGAGTAATACCTTTACTATGCGTCAGAATAACTTTAAAAACGCAATTAAACTGTGTTTCGTCAGATCAAATAAGCCTACCCACACATTAATAAAACCATTCTCCATTTTAATATGGTAACAACGTATTTATATGCAATCTACACTCGTAATAAGGTTAAATTCCCAAACTAACTAAAACAATAGTGATATGATAATTTTAACAGTTGCAAATGCGCGTATTTTTTGCCAGTATTATCTGGTTCCTTAATAACCTTTTCTTATTGCCGACATTGCTCGGAGGAAATTATTTACATTTATCTATATACAATGATTACAAAACCACTGACACGTATTGTGTCAAATGATATGACACGCGGTGGAGTAGTGGATATGGTGTCCGCCTAGCGATCGGGAGGTCCCGGGTTCGAACCTTACTGGGAGCGTTCTCAAGATCTCCCCAAAGACACCAAGTACTGGTTCTACCCAGGAAACGGACTCGAGAGTGTCTCTATAAGCCTTCGGCTTTCGATGCGATCGAGCTAAAATAAATAGGTTTAAACTAAATGATAAAGTGTTCAATTTAAAACGCACAAAAAGTGATATACTTTGTTTACAACAATCTAATTTACCATTAAGACCGCATATCATCATGATTAATCCGCAATAAAATAGCATGTATCCCGCATACACAGCCATTTCACATTTAATTTTATTTAAAAACCAACAACTTCAGAAAGTTTTATTATGCACACGCTCACAAACATTATTATCCTATAGGAATCAGACAATGCCCGTCAACTGAATATAACAAGGAAATTAAGAACGGGTTTAAAATACGATTTCAACCAAATTATAAAAACTGCACGAAGCTCTGCTGGTAAAATCGATAAACATAACGTAAACAAAACCTAAACATACTAAACGTAATTGTGTCCCGCTAAAATACACATTACTAGTATGCATACATGCATTTAAGTTATGTTGATTTATTGTATTAAATTTGCACTGTATTTTGTTCTATGTTGTCGTTATCACTTCATGTGAATTTTAATTTCTTTGAACAATATTTGCTGTAAATGTTGACACGTGAAAGTACTGTATCTAAATTGGAAAAATATTTAGGCGATTTGCATAAATGTATGTTTAAATCTTTATAAGCTGAGTGTGATGCTTTGTTGATACTCATAATCGATCAGATCGACATGTAAAGCTGATACTAGCATGGTTCTAGCTATTTGCCAGCACGGTTTTCATAATTTAACACGATGGCGCGTATTACTTGAGTTTGTTTGTGCTTAAAAGCATGAAACTGTCGAATAATCGACATTGGTGAATAATATCAATCATGACACGTAACGGTAGTTCTACGTGCATGTATACAATGACAACACTATTAATCATACAAATATTCGTAACAAGTATATCGCACACAACACAGTTCTAAGCTTAAACAGGAAGTTGATATTAGTCTACAAATGTATGTGAACGATCTTGCAAGGACACAAATAGCACATACCTCCATTTTTAAAAGCTGTTACTGTTTGTGATTATATTATTAATGTAACTAATGACTGTCAGCACGTCACAGACATGATAAGTGTACGTTGTAACGCTTTAAGAGAGCAATTCCATTTCTACTAATGACTGCCTTAACCGTATCGGCCAACGTTGTATTTTGAAGTGCAATTGAACTCATCGACTAGTTGAAAAAAAAGTATTTAATTACGCTAACTATAGTATGTGAGATTATTACTTGGTATGGATTTTTGTTACTCGACAACTTCGAATAATCCATTTAAATGTGTTGACTAACCTAGACCGGTAGCTCCAAATGAATAATTCCAATTATTTGTTGCTTAATTATCAATAGCATGGGTAGGTTTCGATCTTGAACAAATACCGCGCACATAACGTTTCTAAGTTAAATGATTGTATTGTGTATTTAACAGCATCTGCTTGTAAAACAATTTGACAAACATATCATACCCGACATTCTGAACATGTTTTGTTATTGCATCATTCTATTGCATGTATGCATCACCATGGAAACAATTATAAGTATATATATATATATATTCTTTAATATAGACCTTAGATTTACTTCTTGTAATTTTAACGCGTAATCCTTTTTGGTTTTCAAGAAACGAATTGCGGTAGTAAATAAAAAGGCATGTGTATGAAGAACTCATGTGTGTTTTAACATATAACCTGTGACAAAGTCAGAACTTAGTTGTCACCGAGCACTATATAATTATTATAATAAGAAAACGATCAGTGATCAAACATAATATATTGATCTTTGTTAATATTATTAAGCGATTAGTGACCAAAAATGACAGCTAAACAAGTATACGGTCAGTCGCTTACATTGCACTTATTTTATTTTTGGCAGGATGTTCAACTAGCGCCTTGTTGAATGCATTAAGAACCCTACACAATACATACACATATAATTAACAGTGGCGTCACAAAATAGGCTTAATGCGCGGACCGGTTATGGCGGCATTGAAGTTTCCAGCGGATTCGTTCCGGGTTTGAACGGTGAAAAGGTCAGGAGTCACATTCCGCATGCTGATGATTGCGTCAACTTGGATCAATGCTTTTCAGGATCTAGTTCGTTGTATTGAAAATGCACAATATGCATTTGCATGTGTATTGTTAACGCTAAATGACAATAAATAAAATATGTCAATACACGAAGTCAGTTTTAGTTTAGTTTAAATGTTCCAATAATTTGTCATTTACTTCTCTGACCGGACCGAACATCAAACAAATCAGTCGGGTTATTATATATAATTATGTCGGCCTATACGCCGGCTGGTTTCCGCCAGACGTCTGACAGACCTCCTGACGACCTGTCCGAAATTGGACAGACCTCAAACTGTTCACGGCCTACATGGTGCCGGATTCCGGCTGGCATCCGTATGACGTAAATGACGCTCTCACAGCTGTTAGTAGGTGAAGTCTCGTCTGCCATTTCAATTCAATGGCAAACGGCAAATATTTCCACATGCATCCAGATTTGTTTTAATTATTTTGCTGACTGTTACACATTTCATTTGAAAATTTCCATGTTTCTTGTTAACAGTTATGGACATTTGCTGTTATGGACCTTTGATTGTTTTTTTTTACAATTTTGCATCATCTGTATGCTCCTTTGGTATAGTTGTGGCATGCTTACATTCAGTTTTTATGTCAGATTTGGTCCTGCAGGTCTATTGATTTTTAGTCGAAAAAAAATTGGGGGAGCATCGCCACTTTGTCTGTCTGTCTGTCCGTCCATATGTCCCGAAATGTTGTGGACTCAACTCCTCTTTGTCTGCTTGACGGATTTCGCTCAGACTTTCACAGCTGACGAACCTTAACGTTTAGGTGAATCTTAAAGGAATTTTGGCTGCGACCAATTTTGGCAGAATGTTGGCCCTTTGTGATTTTTAGCTCACCTGAGCACGTAGTGCTCTGTGAGCTATTGACTATTGTTATAATGGACCTCCTCCGTTGTCTGTATGCCGTCAACAATTTGTTCATTCTTACGACAGAGACTTCATTTTTTATCCAATCTTGACGAAACTTGTTTTGGGGTCAGATCGCACCAGGAAAATACTAGAATATGGCTAAAAGTTATTGCCCCTTTTTATGCAAAATGCCTTTTCCAACCTATATACTTTTTTTTTCTTCCGATTTAGACCAAACTTTTAGTTCGTGTATGACAATTAGATCTCAGCAGAAACAAGCTCAAAATGCAAACACTTGAATTATTGCCCCTTGTTTTGTGGAAAATAATAAGAAAGAAGGACTTTATTCAGAATAGAGACTTAATTTAACATCCAATCCTCACCAATCTTGCCCAGTTTGTCTATTACCATAACATCATAGATCATGTCAAATATTAGCCGATAGGATCAGAAACACCAGAGTTGTTTTGCCCCTTGTTTGTGGAAAAAATATCCATATGTCATCAAAAATTGGCTTTGCGCACGCAAGAGAGAGACTTAATTTGTATGCCATTCATCGAAGATGCCGGGGTATATTGGTTTGCTAATTATGGTCTGTCAGTCGGTAGACCACTTTTCGTTTCAATTCTCTAAGCTCAACAGTTTTCATTTCATCTTCACCGAACTCCATGAATATGTTTTTAGCCATAATTTCGAGGTCAAGTTTCATAATAAGCCAAATCGCCCCAGGAATTGTGGAGTTGTGGCCATTGAATTATCTAGAATTGTCATTTTAGCCGTGTTCGTTCTCTAAGTCCAACAGTTCATAGCCGATCTTCACCAACTTTGTTGAACATCATTTTTTAGGTGTATTATCTCAGGTAAGTCCAATAAACAACCAAATCGTCGCAGTAACTGTGGAGTAATGGCCCTTGATTATTTAAAATTAGCCTTCTTAGCTAGTTTAACCAAGAAGGGGCATAACTGTTTTACAAACAGCTCTTGTTTATACAATGTTGACCACACTTGCACAGTTTGTGTATGATTATAAATATAAAATCTTAGCTGGGATAATGGACCAGATTTCACCAGGAATACTAGAGTTATTGCCCTTTATTCATTGAAAAAAAAATGCAAACATGACTTTTGTGATCGCCTTTTGTCCATCGTCCGTTGTGCGTCGTTAGTCGTTTGTCATCGACATTTACCTTGTGAACACTCTAGATGTCACATTTATTGCCCAATCTTCATGAAACTTGCTCAGAACATTTGCCCCAACAATATTTCGGACATGGGTTATGTGGGATCAAAAACTAGGTCACTAGGTCAAATTGAGTAATAAAAAAGCTTGTGAACACTCTAGAAGTCACATTGTTTGCCCAATCATCATGAAACTAGCTGAACATTTGTTTCCATCATATCTCAGCCGGGTTTGGAAATGGTTCTGCTCCATTGAAAAACATGGCCGCCAGGGCAGATTTCCCTATATGGCTATAGGAAAGGCTTTTGAACACTCAACAGGCCACATGTTTTGCCCAATGAACATGAAATTTGCTCAGATCATTTGTTCTGATGATATCTTGGCCGAGTTCGAAAATGGTTTGGCCCCGTTAAAAAAACATATCCACTAGGGGGCAGGGCAATTTTCGTTATATGGCTATACTGAAAACTGTAAAAAGCTTGTGATCACTGTAGAGGCCAACTTTATTGCCCAATCTACATGAAATCTGCCCAGAACATTTGTTAGCTCGACTTTTTGAAGAAAAAAGGTCGAGTTATTGTCGTCTGCGTCAGTGTCTGTGTTAGTTAAGTTTTTTGGTTAAGTTTTTTGTCATAGTCCATGTCTCAAAATCTATCAAAGGTATCCATTTGAAACTTTCAATACTTGTTCACTATCAAAAGGGTAATTCATTGCAACAAGGCAGGTAACCCTGTAATTGTATTCCAGAGTTATCTGCTCTTGTTTGGACTTACAACTTAGAATATTTTGACATTTGTTGTTAAATATAACAGTTCTCAATAACTATCAAAGACGTTAAATTAAAACTCAAGTTATTTGTTTATTGTGCTGACCCCATTCTGCAGCCATGAGGAGGTAACTCTTTCAAGGATTTTGTAGGAGTTGTAACCCTGTTTTTCTACTTACAATTTTCTCTTTACTTCAAATTTCTCAATACCTGTATGAGGTTTTGTCTTGAAACTCAAAGTAATTGATTACAGTGATGAATTTATACTGTAGACAAGAGGAGGTAACTCTATTCAAGGATTTCGTTAGAGTAATTGCCCTTTTTTTCAACTTAAAATTTTCGCTTAGGTCAAATTGTACACTAACTTTAAGAGGTTTTGATTTCAAACTCAAAATACTTGATCACATTTATGAACCCATTCTGTAGACAAGGTGGGTAAGGTAACTATATCAAGGATTTTGGTGGAATTATTGCCCTTTTATCAACTTAGAATTTTAGCTTGAGGTCAAATTTCTCATGATCTATAAGAGTTACTAACGTGAAATTCAACACACTTCATCACAGTGATGAACCCATTCTATTAACAAAAGGCACGAATAACATCAAATACAAGAAAGTCGAGGTTCCAGGCGGTGCTCTTGTTCTAGTGATATCTCGGACGAGTTTGAAACTGGGTCATGTGTGGTCCAGACCTAGGTCACTAGGGCAAATTAAAGGAAAAGCTTGTGAACACTGTAGAGGTCACATTGTTTTCCCAATCTTCTTGAAACTTGCTCAGAACATGTGTTTTAATGAACGAGTTCGAAACTGGGTCATGTGGTGTAGAAGAAAGGTCACTAGGCCAAACTAAACAAAAAGCTTGTGAACACTCTAGTGGCCACATGTATAGGCCAATCATCACGAAACTTGCTTAGAACATGATGACAATTTCGAAACCAGGTCAAATGGGGTCAGAAACTACGTCTCCAGCCCAAATTGAAAAACAACAATTTGTGAACACTCTTTAGGCAACACTTTTAGCCGAATCTTCACGAAACATGCTCAGAACAGTTTAGTTCCTTAGTCCCTCAAGTGAGCAGCCTAGGGCCTTGTGACCCTCTTGTTTAAAATACAGACCTTATTTTCATCGAATCTTGACCAATCTTCCAAAGTTAATGTATGACCATACGGTCTCAGTAGAAGTCAAAGATGGGCTTGGTCTAGCCACAAACACCAAAGTTATTGCCCTTGCCCCTTGTTGTGAAAATATGCAAGAATGGACTTTATTTGGGATAGGGACTTCATTTTTCATCCCATTTTAACCAAACTTCTACAGTTCGTGTGTGACGATATGGTTTGAGCAGAAGCCAAACATTTTCAATATCAGATCACATACATAAGAGCTATACATCATGTTTGTGATGGAAAATGCAAATATTTAAGTATGTTGAATAGAGATTTCATTTTCATCGAAGAATTGGTGAGCTTTCCTACTCACCCTGGCGTCAGCGTCTGCGTCTGAACTTGGTTAAAGTTTATTTTCAAAAGTATTGTAACTTCAAAGCTACCGGTTAGTTATCCACATGAAATTTGGAATATACCTTTGTCATTAACTCCAGCATCAGGTGCAACATTATCCATAACTATTTTTTTGTTGTTGAAAAAGTGATGCCCCTTTTTCACAGATTTTCTGGTTAAAGTGTATATTTAAAAGTCTATTAACTTCTAAAGTACACAAGTTACTCACTTAAAATATGGAATAATATACCTTTGCCATCAACTTCAGAATCATGTGCAAAATTCGCCATAACTCAGACTCTGTTTTTTTGGCATAGTCCCTTTTTACATAGATTTTCAGATTTAAGTTTTTATTTAAATGATTTATAACGTCAAACCTTGATAGGTTATTCACTTGAAACCTGGAATATTCCTTTGTCATAAACTACATTAGGTGCCACAATCCACATAAGCCTAGTTTGTCATCAACTCCAGTATCAAGGGCAACATTCCCTATAACCCTGTTTTGTATTTTGACAGAGTTATGCCCCCTTTTCATAAAGAATTTCAATGTAAAGTTTTCAATCCAAAAGTCTTATAATTGCTAAACTACAAAGGCTAATTACTTGAAACTTGGAATTCATGTTCGTAATCAACTCCAGCATCAGATGCATCACTACCCATTACTCTGTTTTGTACTTTGACACAGGTATGCGAACCTTTCACATAGATTGTGGGGTTAACGTTTGTGTTCAAAACTCTTATAATTTCAAAACTACATTAGGTATTCCCTTGAAACTTGGAATACATTGATGATTTATAACTCAGCTTTTTTTATTTCAACAAATTTATGCCCCTTCCATTTTTCAAAATACCAGTATGTACTAACTGAAATACTTCGAATAGTCAAGCGCACTGTCCTGACAGCTCTTGCTCATCCAGTCATGACAACAAGCATGCTTGCACTGTTACCATTTTGTTATTGCAAAATGAGTGACTTTATTGAAGCTGATAACAGATCACAGAGTTTTGCATTTACATGTCATTGTATAGTGGTCCTCTACGAAGATTGTTCAAATTATGCCCCTGGGTTAAAAAAATCCACGCCCCAGGGTCACATTGTTTCTATAGACTTATCTTAAGTGGAATCTTCTCCTGGCAAACCGCAAGGCCCAGTGGTTTTGTATTTGGTATGTAGCATAAATGGTCCTCTACCAAGTTTGTTCAAATTTTGCCCCTGGGGTAAAATGTGGCCACGCATTGTGGGTCACATGGTTTATATAGACTTAAATAGCAAAGTGACTTTAAAAATATTCTCCTCTGAAACTGCAAGGCCCGGAGGTTGCCTATTTGGTATGTAACATTGTATAGTGGTTCTCTACAAAGGATGTTCAAATTATGCCCCTGGGGTACAATTGGCCATGCTCTGGGGGTTATATTGTTTCAATAGACCTATATGGCAAGCGGGCTTTGAAAATCTCTAATACTGCAAGGCCCTGAGGTTTCATGTTTGGCATGAAACATTGTATAGCGGTCCTCTACAAAGATTGTTCAAATTATGCCCCTGCGGTAAAATGAAGCCACACCCCGGGGGCACATGGTTTCTATAGACCTATATGGCTAGTGAACAGTAAAAATCTTCTCCTGAAACCGCAAGGCCCAGAGGTTTAGTATTTGATATGTATTTTTACATAGTGCTTCTCTACAAATATTGTTCAAACTATGCCCCTCCGGGAAACAGTGGCCATGCTCTGGGGGTCACTTGGTATAGACTTAACTAGCAAAATGACTTAAAAAGTCTTATCCTGAAACCACAAGGTCCATATATTTCATATGTGGTATGTATCATTGTAGGGTGGTCATCTACAAAGATTGTTCAAATAATGCCCCTGTGGTAAACTTGGCCATGGCCTGGGGGTCATATTGTTTCAATATACTTATATGGCAAGTGGGCTTTAAAAATCTCCTCTGAAACCGCAAAGTCCAGAGGTTTCATGTTTGGCGTGAAACATTGTATAGTAATCCTTTACAGAGTCTGTTTAACCTTTTCTCCCATACATATCTGGCCAGATTAGATAACCCAGGCCTATACGGACTCTGCAGTATTGATAAGATCTACTCCATATATTGCTGATAAGCCTGACTACACCATCTCCATAGGGATATTGGAAAAAATGTTACACCCGTCTAATTTAGGCTTAATTTTCAGTTATTTATACTTGTGTGACTTAATTGTGTCAATATAAAGTATTGAGATAATTTAATACTCTTTTAAACCATATAACTTGCATAAATATTTTATTGAAAGACCCAAGCTACAGTACAATAAAAACACGGAAGACCATAGCAAGTTCAAATAATGTATTTATTCAATTTTATTTTTCAATCAACAGCAAACAAAAAATGTAGTTTATTCAATATTTACATAATTTTAAAACAAACAAAAACATTATACAAATAACATTAGAACAGTAAAGTACATAAATATTTAAACATGTTTATGAAATGAAACCATCATATCCAGCATAATATTTTTGTGAAACCCGATTAGAAACAAAATGTTTACACTGCAAAAATATTTTGATCTATTATTTACATTAATCTGTGTAAATTTAGAGAGATAGTATGAAGCTTTAACGAAAAACGACGCAAAAAGCGTATACAAGTACAATGAATACCGTGTAATCTATGATAAACCATTTGTACAATGTTTGTCTCATGAGTCATGGCTGCAACTCACATGCTGTGGTACCTGGCAAAGCATCCATCTCTGCATGGACTCCTCATGCTGAACATCCAAACTGTGTTATTGCGCTGTTTGAGGTAACGTGTATGGTATTTACATGTCTTGGTCTTGTCCGAAGTTTCGTAGAATAATGTCCTCCCATGTTCTCCTGCTCAACCAGTCCATCTTGCCCCCTGTGTTCTGGCGCAGCTCTCTTTCTCTTACAGAACCCGCCAACCAGCTCGCGGATCAACTCAAGGCGAAAGTCGAGGTATGTGAAACGCTGCTGGGTAACTCGCCTGCGGGAGGTCATCTTGTAGAGAAGAAAGGCATTGACGATACAGCATTTAATCAGGAACTAGACGAGGTAGCGCCAGGATTTCTTCGACTTCCGTCCGACATCGTACTTCGCCCGATACTGGTAATAAAGGTCGACACCGCCCATAAACTTGTGGTAAGCATGCACACTGTATGGCTGTTGGAGCTGGAGTATGTTGGCCCCCGATCTTCGCTGTGCGTCCAGAACAATAGCTGCTATAGTATGACAGGATATCATGATCACTTCGACTGTTTGATTTGGTATTTTAGGTATGGTTTTATTATCACTGCAAAAGAACGCTAACCAGGTAAGCAACTGAACCCTATACACTCAAATATTAACGCATGTGTGTTTTCAGCTAAATGCTAGTACTACTTGATTTGCAAACAAACGCAAATATGCAGCAACCCAACTATTTTCCTGTGAGGAAGTGAATGTTATTTAAATCGATTGATGGTCCATCTTTGATCAGACAAAGAAGTTAATATCAATTTTTAGTACCATTCTGTGAGTGTCATGATCGGATGTGGAAATACCAGAAATGCTATATCAATGCGTTTAAACAATGATGATTTCACAGCATTTGTAGCAAGATATGGTCATATATTTTGCTAACTTATTTAGCTGCGTGCAAATCAAAAGGGTTGTTGGAGGTTTTCTCTTGCTAAGCAAAATTAATTGCTACCCAGGGTAAGCGTCAAACGGAGTAATAACCAACTACTGGGAAAATGTTGAGCCATGCATCTCAGACTAGTTTTCCCGAAACTCTGATAATGTTATTTTGTCAACATTGTATTTTGTATATACATTTTATGTTACTTTAGAAATTGAAAGAATGTGTTCCATTAACAATGTTTCTGTTTAACATGATTTTCTTTACAATGAAACAAATATGAACTTAGCATTTTATGACAATCTGTTTTTATAGAAATTACGAATACTTTGAACCTTTTTCTCTAAATACAAATCAATTGATGGTTTTATGACAGAGTGGAAAAACTGTATTTTCCATTAAGAACTAAGAATATATTTGAAGTCCAGGGATATCATTATATAGAGAACAACACTGTCCAGTGTTTGTTAGTTTTGATTCATAATGGAAATGCTGATCACGGATTGAGAAAACATTAGACCCTACGTTAAGGTCTACATTGAGTGTTCATTATATTAATATGTGTTTGTTATGAAATCACAATGTCAATTATGAAAATGGCTTATATAATTACATACATTGCATAATACAAGTATACGACAAAATCTTGATGGTATGTAATCTGTTACCACATGGTATACAACAACAAATAATAAAAACATGTTTGATCGTATTTAATTCCATTATCAGTGAGAACTCCTGGTTAATTGCTGCTGCTGTTCACATGGTGACTTATGTCTCGTGAACCTTCCCCTGCAAAAGTTATAGGTATCTGTGTAATGGCATTCATTTGCAAAATAAATAAACATGTTTATTCATTTACATTCTATAATAAGGAAAAAAGGAAACTGAAAACTACTTCATTGTGTACTTATATAAACGTGTTTCAAAACCTTTAATTGGTAGATAACAAAACATTTTACATCTTACTATATGACACAGTTAACTAAACTAATCATTCTGTCAAATAAGCTTAAGTCAAACGTATACTTTACTACTGGTTCTCTTTCACAGGATATTTATTAAATAAAATATGCGTTTAGTCAAACTTGTGTTAGGTTATTAAATTTATAATAGACGAGCAATAATGAATGCAGCAGATTACTCACGAGTCGTCATTTGTAGACTTTCATATTTGCCAGCTGCGTTCACCGATGGTGTCAGTGTGTCGTAAGTATTTCTGGAGGTACCGTCACGGTCGCTAAAGAGCGCATTGTATCATTAAAATCTATGTCGACATTATTAATATTTTAGTAAACCACTTTTACATTTTTATTCATTATGTACCAGTTTCCAACAGTTATTTTAATCAGAAATCATGATTGCCTTGATGTAATTAGTTAAATGTTCGCAAGCATCAGCCATTGCAATCTTGTTGTACAAACCTTGATTTTCTCCTCTTTAAGTAAATCATCAACACCAAGATATCGCAGATTATGAGCAAACCGAACACCGATTAAACTGCAGTCGTAACACCAGGCAGCACTGCAATTGTTTCAGACTTTGTTGTTTCTTCACATTTAACTTTTGGCTCTGTATTCAGAATGATACCATATAAATGTAGAATAATTCAAATAAAAGCTCATAACTTCAAGCTCAACAACAAATTAACAGTTTTGTTTACTGACTTAACTATGAAATACTAATAATATGGATGTTTTAATGCACAGTAGTTTAAAAAAAAAAAAATTAATATAGATAATTGACTGTTACTCAATATTTAATGTGAAAAAAGGCACTCAATTGAAATATTGTATCCACATTGTCACACAATTACTCCTTCTATAAATTCAAACAAAGTACATCAAAATAAATAACCTGATGTAAATAAAATGCAAATTATCATATACAGCAAACAGACAATTATGGATTATTTTTCATTATGCCCTTGAAGGAGGATATATATTAGTCGCACAGTCCGTCTGTGGAATGGTGGCTGGGTCCGTCCGTCAGGACTTCGTTCCCGCTCTGTAACTTTTTAATGCCTGGATGGAGTTTAATATAACTTCAGATTATTATACCCCATGAATAGACGATGTGTCGCGTACAACTCACGTGCTCATCGGTCAAAGGTTAAGGTCACAATTCAAGGCCATAGGTCATGCATTTTCGTTTCCGGTCCATAACTTCTAATCGCCTGGATGGATTTTAATATAACTTCAGATTATTATTCCACATGACCAGACGATGTGTCGCATGCAAATCCCATACTAGTCGGTCAAAGGCTAAGGTCACAATTCAAGGTCAAAGGTCATGAATTTTCGTTTCCGCTCCATAACTTCAAGATATTTGTCCAGGGCATAATATTGTACTCTGACATTGTTTTGCCTTCCTCTGACAAGCATATGCTTCGGGGACATATGTCACATCCTGTAACAAGCCTTGTATATTGAAATAATGAACGGCAACACTCGTAAACAACTGCAAAATCGTTCAATTGTTGTATAATATTATTAGTTAAATGAAGTAAGAGCTACTGATACTGTTATACAAGTATGGGCATTTCAGCTGTGCATTATTATACAAATATTTCATTGGCATTTGGGAACAGTCTAATTTTTTTCCTGAAGTATTGGGGGCAACTTTTGAACTGTTGCCCCAAGGCCACTAGGATATGAAATAAATCTGTTTTATTACCTACTTCTGATAACAAACAAGAAACAACAACAACAATTAATCAAAATTGATCCACACATTGATATCTCATATTTTTTTCTGGTTATATATAATCTGAAACAGTACCGAGTGTATTGAATTCATTTGCCAAATATGTACATACGTATGCACAGTTGGTTTTCCATTTTGAACCCAATATGACAATGCCCAGACGTCATACACGACCCATTTCCAATATATTTCAGGCAACATTTTAAAAAGAAATGTATCAATTTACGAAAACAAAATAGTTTAAAATAGCGTTTAATATTTCGTTTAAGTCGACTACTGGACGTCGAATCAACATCGCATCTTTAATATCGCATACCCAACAGAGGTAGTCTCTTTTTAAGGGGGCAAATCGTCAACGGTAATATATATTCGGCTTTACAAATTACTAAGAGTACATTTAACTATGTTAGTTCTGCCTTACTGGGCAGATGTTTCAAAATATCAAAATACCTATTGGTTAATAATATCATTTAAAGCTAGTACTAAAAATTGTAATGTACCTTATGCATATTAAATCAATTTATGAAGTTCGGGAGAGGGCTTCAATAAGGACCACCTTTCATCCCAATCCCATGTCGACTTTGTTATTATATGTTATGTTATTATTTCCTAATAAATATGTTTAAACCAATGTATGAAGTATTTAAAAAGTCTTCGCTTACTCTTACAAAAGATCTGAATAATAGTAATAATATTGCTAAAAGTAAGAAGACAAAAATATAGGCATAAAAATATGGTGTCATTATTATTTTTATGTTACTGCATATTCAAATATAATTGTCTTGAAAGGTGCTATGTATAGTTCATGCATACATTAGCATCTTCTTTGGTAGAGGTTCATGCGAAAAAAACTTACTATTGATGTTAGTTCCAAATTGATTGCTGATTTGATTACCAAACCAACTGGGAATGAATTCATTTGAAGTAAATCATACTTCGATTGTTAAGTATTAAACAAAAGATTCTAAATTTGCAGCACAGCTTTCTCTCTCGAATGTTCGTTATCATGAACGGTTTCGAGTCAATAAAAATGACGGCTTAATGCAAATTGTAGCGAAATTAATAACGGACTTCACTATGTGCAATTTTTACAAAAGTCATGAAAGGAACATCAGCCATTCATACAGGATAATCTTCTGTAAGAAGTATGTATCTCTTACAAATTTCGAATATATATCGGAGTTACAGTTTGATTAGTAACATAACAATAACCATTTGAATTGTTGCACCGTACCCGGTATACGTCGCAATGAAAATATTTTTAACGAGATTTAAATACTATTTAATAGATTAATAATTCCTAAATCGAAATAATAATACGTTGAACGAAATTATACCATTATCAAACTAAATGTAAAAATTGTTTGGCATTGAATTAAATACAAAAACGCTGCACTGACCAATGAACTCAACAAATATTAATAAAAATACGTGTATTGCATGCGTCTCCAGTCCATCCGTCTTGGCATTCTCCCGTTTCACATCTGCCAGTCACAGCGTCACATCCTTCGTGCAGACAATGACATTGCTCAGTGCAGTTAGGACCGTATATTCCATTGCCGCATTCTGATCATAAGAATGATGTGGGTAATGCACGTTTATATACATAAACGATAACTTAGGTCATTTATACGTAATCAAATAACACATTTGTATTGCTTGATTACTTACGAGTTGCGCATGTTTTGTTCGTATTGTAGTCATATCCGTCAGAACACCCATCCATTTATGTGATTGCAAACGCAGCTGTTTCGGCAATGTTCACTGCACTTCAGGGAGCAATTGAAGCCATAAGAATTTAGTTTGCATGCTGAAAACGAAAACAATAATTCAAAAATCAACATGGATATATTATAAATACGCTTCAAACAAACGTGAGGATATTACTCAAATATTGCATAGGTTTATACACTCTGTTTGCATGAAATGAAAACAATAATTTAACAAGCAACATATATGTTTTGATATCTATGACTTAAATTAAGATAAGGATATATAATTCACATGTAGCTTACGTTCGCACAAGTCGTTGTCCATTTGAAAGCCAGTATCACATTCCTGATTGTAACGCGCACATGATCCATTGACGTAATGGCATTGGTTGCTATGGCAGTCCATGGAACATCCATGACCATACTTTCTTTGGTCACATGCTATAATAATTAATATTAACTAATATTAACAGATCATATTCATTCAAGCAATTAATAAAATGGCAGATCGGAATTTATAAAACCGTAGTTGTTGTTATCGTATTTTGATAATCGTATAATTAAATTAGTAAAATACAATTATTTTGCGGAGTGTTTGTTTTCATTAGAACTATGAATTATAATGCTATATTTATCTGTTACTTTCATAAATCGGATGGTTGAATTACAATTTCCGGTATTTGGTTTTCTTTAAAATACACGACGTGCGTTCTTACAATGCAATATTCAAGGAGACCGCGCATATCAACAGTAATATGAATTCGGATTTACAAATCAACAAGTATACATTTGACTTTGTTAGTTCTGCGTTACTGGGCAGATGTGTCAAAATATCAAAATAGCTATTGGTTAATAATATGATTCAAAGATAGTACTAAATAATTATGATGTACCATATGCATAGTATATCATTTTTTTTAAGTATTTCAAATAGTCTTCTCTTACTCTTACGAATGATTTGAATAATATTAAATATATTGCTAAAAGTAAGAAGACAAAAATAGAGGCAGTGTGGTATCATTTTTTATGTCCCTGCATATTCGAATAAACCTATTTCCATTCGCCATTTATGTGATTGCAAACGTAGTTGTTTCGACAATTTTCACTGCACTTCAGGGAGCAATTGAAACCATAAGAATTTAGCTTGCATGCTGAAAACGAAAACAATAATTAAAAAAACCCAAGTCGCATTATAATAATACATTACACATATGATAAGGATATTACTCAAATACTACATATGTTTACACATGTCGTTGTCCATGTTGATACGTTTGTCTTGTTGCTGGTTATAAAACGCACATACGCCGTTAACGTGATGACATTGGTTGTAATTACAGTCCATAGGACATTTGGGACCATATAATGTTTCGTATGCTACTTTTTATGCTGTATTGGTAATATCGGTCGAAGACCAGATACACATCCCACTCTTTCGATCGATGACACCAGTACTGCAAGCAGAAGTATACGAAATTGTGTACAGTACCATTTGAAAGTGCGTGTATACAGAGGATGCTACATTCATCAGCTATCACAACATATGATTTTCCAGTTCTTTCGACTGATTTTGTGATTCGAAATGTGTTCTTGGTTTGGCTATCCTCATTTTACCACTATCAACAAACATTGGGAGAGGTGCTAGCTCATTGCTGAATTCATCCTTTAAGTCAATTGTTCTATTTGCCCCATTAATAAAAAGTAACATATCACATGGACTCTTGTTATTAACTTCATTCTTTTATTCATAAATAACACATACACACAATAAATATTTTCTCAAAACATCTATAAACCTCTTACAAATACTATTTTATGGGAAATAATAGATTTTGGATGCCATTGTATCGGCCATATTGGATTGTTCAACTTGTATTTTCTTGCAAATGTTTGAATACAAGTTTGGCATGGTGTTTCAAACTATAAACACAATGTATATGCTTAAATTGTTACTGTTTTCTCATGTAATTTAGAAAAGATGTCGATTTTCAACTTGGCAGCCATCTTGAATATATCAAAATAACAAAGTTGCATCATTTGGTTTCTCAGACGGGACATTTGAAATAACCAATAATGCAAAACACATTGTGAGCGTACTATTTTTGAGCGGTCAGACCATTATTTGGCATTTGGCATACCGACTAATACTTTCTTTGTTCACATGCTACCGTAATTAATAGAAACTTATGTCTTAAGACAAAAATCATATTCATTCGATCATTATAAATAAGATGGCGGATCGGAATTCATAAAACCGACATAGTGTTGTCGTATTTTGAGAAATCATTTGATTAAATTATTATAATATAATATTTAGCCGATTTTTGGTATTCATTAAACTGTGTACATGTTTTATAATGCACTTTTATTTGTACTCTTAGAAAATGCATGTTTTAATTTTTATTTCAGGTATTCTTTATAAGCAATATTATATCACCTTATGTATAGTATATAGAGAATAACAGGTTACGTTATAAGTAATGTATCAGGGGAGGCTTAGATTAATATAACGGCGAGGTTTGCCGAGCCGTTTGCGCCGAACCTGATATACTACACAAGACCAGGCAGTAACCCGTTTTTCTATTTATCATACCACGGTTTTCTATAAAAAAAAAACGAGCTAAAAAATATTTAATATATAACTTAAAAGCAGCGCTGATTTTGCTGAGCCGGCTTTTACACGTTTACGTACATGTAGTTATAGATTTCTAAACGTTGACTGGATAATACCTTTTTAACATTTCGTAATTGTGAATGAGCTGTTTTTACTACGAATACATACATTACACAAACGTTCATTCAAATAATATTGAAAATGCACGCTGAAATGGATTGCAACGATCAATTTCATCAGTGAACACACGTCGCCGATTTGTTTGGATACACCATTTTGGAGTCGTGTATTGAAATTGACATTTTCAACATCGTGTCAATATTGACTATATCATGTTTAATTTTTGGTAAAAAATCTTTCAGCCAACCTGTGTAGTGACTTTTAGTGCATTTTATATGGAACTATTGAAATAATTGTGTATGGATGAATTATTGTTCCAATAATGACGTCATATCACTACTAAAGTGCGGGTTTATGTGAATATTAAAAAAATAACGTGTTTGTGATTTATGACGATTTAAAATAATAAACTATATACGTTTTTGGTATCAAATTGTTTGTTTTGTTGAATCTGGTTTATTATTACCTAAATGTTGACTTTATAGTTGATTCAGAGTAATGTGACGTACCTCCAACCATTGACTGATATAAACGCTACTGACCTGATATAAAAAAAAATATCAGGCACCTTTGTTTCAGGCCGATATCAGCATAGTGGTATGATAAATAATTTTATGAAGTATTTTATTCATGCATAAAAACCTTAAGGGCCTGTCACACTGTGGCGTATTTGAGCTATTAGTTCTGGCGTATTGTAACTCGCCACAACTCGCGTGGTGTCGTGTAGATTTTGTATACATGCCGTTCTTTGTCGCAGTGATGTCTACTTATGTCTACTTATGTCGCCAGAACTCGCCAAGTAGCGACGAGAATTTTAAACTTTTTATTCTCGTAGACATGTTGAAGACATGTCGAAGGGATCTCGCGCACTCTCAAACACACTCGAACACATTCCGTAGACATGTCTTCCCCTTGTCGTAGCGTTTCGCAGTATATTATCGTTCTACGACATTACACGAGTTTTCTGCGAGTTTCGGAGACTTGCCTACTACATCTGCTCTTCTGTTGTTCGTAAAATGTCGTCAGAAAATCGTGCTCATGTCCTCACCAGTCGTACAGACTCGACAACACTCGTACTTTATCGAAGACAAGTCTTCGATTGTCGAACAGATATCGTACGCATATCTCGACTGAACTCGTGATAAAAATGTGATTATCGTACTTGTGTCGTGTCAATATCGTGTCAAGATTGAAGATAACTCAACAAATGTCGTTTTGGCACAATTTCGTTACCAACTCGTCCACTTTACGGCGAGTTATAACTCTCCAGAACTCGTACAGAACTCGAAGCTCAAAGTCGCAACAGTGTGACAGGGCCTTTAAGTATGCATCATGTATCCCATAAACAATCAAATAAATAAAAGGTTACAATTTGCATAAAAACATAACAATTATGATTTTAGTTATAGCAACGTACTCAGTATAAGTT
The DNA here is from genome assembly GCA_027627225.1 of Congeria kusceri. Lineage (NCBI taxonomy): Eukaryota > Metazoa > Mollusca > Bivalvia > Myida > Dreissenidae > Congeria > Congeria kusceri. The sequence goes on from CM051025.1 coordinate 11,074,837, forward strand.
GTCATAAAAGTATACCTAATGAGATTGTATATTATTTCATCGATTTAAAAATCCTAATTTCGACCTTGTAGTATGTTGCAACGAAAAAATAACAAAGTAAAAGTACACTTTTTATAAATATAAATTACCTTCTAACACGCTGAATATGTAGGTGCACTGACCATTTAAGTACTAATATAAATAAAAGTACGTGAAGTGCATGAGGCTCCAGTCCCTTTTCACATCTGCCAGTAACAGCGTCACATCCTCCATGAAGACAATTACATTTCTCAATGCAGTCAGGACCGTATGTTCCAGTGGCGCAATCTGATCATACGAAAATGTTGGTTATGAACGTACATAAACGTGTTAAATAAATAAAAGTGAAATATGTGTTGTTACATTGTTATAGCTAAGGTGTGAAGAGTATTTGATAGAAGGAAAACGGAACCATATGTGTCGGCTTAGTTGTAAATAAACGTTGCACGACAAATGCCAACACTACAGATTGGGTATCATTAACTTCTACCCCTGTTTCAATGTCGCGGATACCTATGGATAAGAAACAGCCAGCTAAACGTGCAGTCTAATGACGCCATTTGTATGTTTTTGATGTTGTTCATGTTATTTAGTATGATTTGTTCCGTTAATCTCAAAAACAGACATTTATGGGATAAATATGATATTAGGTAAGTGCTGAACTCGCATTGGCTCAAGGTTAAGGTCCTCTAAGCCTTGCTAAATACACGTATCTCAATCTAACATTAACATAGAATATCCTTTACAAAAACAACATAATTCCGACAAATACGGGGAAGTAACAGAAAGCATATACGCCGTTGATAGCGATAGCTAGCCGTCCGTTTCGAATTATGTAGACAATATGCTGCAAAGCGGCAAAGATGATACTATTCAGGATAGTAAGTTAAAACTTTTAACTTTTAACTTAAAAGAAAAACATAATTATGTCACAGAAGAAGAGGATGAAGACGTCGTAAAGTGCTTTGTTAAATAAAGATTCTATTCTATGCAGTAAATGTCAGCATGCGTAAAAATGAAGTAGTATGCTATATTGGATGGCCAGCCACTGAAAATCAAAGAACCCGTGTATAAATTTTGAGTTATCTAGTAAAGTCGGGTTAACGGCGTTTTCACTGTATTCTTTCACAGATAGTAAATAACGAAATATACCGTAGAAACCCGCAGGTCATAGGGCCTGTCTAAATCTAACATTGCCCGTGTGGATATGGTGTGTATGTCGTGTAGTGATCTTTACCTACTACATGTAGTTTAGAATCTTCCTAAATTTGCAACAATGTTGTAGCTCATCCGTTCAAGCAAAAACTAAATATATTTTTTATTTTCAAAACCGTGCTAAAAATCGGCGAATGACGGCGAGTTGCAATGGGCAGCATATCGCCGCTATGGTCTTGGACATTGTGACAGTGGTATCAAGATATATAGAGCAATACTGTTTGATTATTTAAAATGTAAAAATACCGATTTAAATACTCAATATTTAATACGTTCCGTTTTTATTAATCTGCATTTTAAATTACATTGTGCATAGCGGAGCCTTGTTGGTTAGCACTACATTCATTTGGCAATATTGAATTCCAATAACATCATTGATTTATAATATTGCCATATTGACTGTGTGCCATTAATGATTAAACTGTACTGAACGAATACCATAAAAATTGCATTACAATTCTGCCGGTACACCTCTACCTCACATATGACCATGTAGGTGTCTTCAGCTTTGATATAATTCAGTCCCAAAACCCGAATACCTTGCATCGGCAAAGGTGGACTAAGCAGAACCTGTTTCACGGTGTCGTTGCTTGAAGTAAAGGATAATTCCAACCGAGGCTCATCGTTACTGCCTACTGACAAAACAAGTGCACCAAATTGGCCATATGCTACAAAATATGTATTTATTTATTTATTTGTTTATTTATTTATTTATTCATGCATTCATTCATTCATTCATCGATGAATTTATTTACTAAGTGGTATATAATATCGATCAAAATTAAAACGAGCCGACCCGGTAAAACTACTATTCGAAAAGCGTTGTTCATGATACGCATATTTCACCTCCATATGTGCGTCCTAATAGTACGATCCGCTCCACAAGATGAGGTTTTGACAGATTCAGCTGGATCCAGGCCGGTCTTTCAGGCGCCGCACAAGAAGATTCACTAAACTTCCCAAATAAGCCGTCAACGACTCTTCCAGCCGACGCTGTTCTATATGCCGTACCATTTGATGTAACCGATTCAGTGGCAACTTTTATTTGTACTTCTCCTGTATTAATATTCAAATGTATACCAATACAAAAACATATCAATGTATATAAGTTAGTCTAGAGACTGAGTACAGAATTGATAATAATTATTATATTTGAACATGAATTTTCAGTAATTCATTTCTTGTCAGATTTTAAGTCTAATTAGATCATTATTAGGCTTCAGAATGGCATGAAAATAACGCAGTTAATAAACATGAACACACAAGTTGAGAATTACATATACACAAATGCATTCATGCCATGTTTCATATTTCAATCTAAATGCAACCCTTCATACATTGCACACGATTTTAATACTCTTAAACACGGCTATATAAAGCTCCTCTTAATTACTACAATCAAATACAGGAACTATTATAAACTTATACGTTAAACTTATAAACTAGCAAATACCGCACCGTGGTCAATTTTCAAAATTGATTACGCGATAAGAATGCAGTAAAATAGAAAAATGAAATCTCTGTCAAAATGACGTAAAGTAGCGCGTTTAAGTGCATTCATGCAAAGCTACTGGGCGTGTCAATAATGAACGGACATATTTTCGTTTAAAAGCTACTACTGCACAGATGATGAGAGACATATATAACTGAGGTCAAAACTCTTGTTTATAATGTAAATGTTACGAAAATGCAATCAATTAGGCACCACTTTATAGTATAATAACAATACAAATAATAGCGGACTTTACGACTCGTTTGGGAAAGCCCTTCTAAAAATAAACTACTGCTGTTAGGTGTGTGATATTGAAGATGTGATGTTAATTCCGTATGTCGGAATACTATTAAAACGAAAGATTATATAATATTTACTATACCCCTCAAAATGCCTGTGATATTTATTTTATTATACCGAACAAAAATACTGTAATTCAAAGAACAAAGTAGTCGTTCTTAAGTGTAGTGTTGGAAAAATAAGCGCTTATTGACACTTACTTTTTAAATACATTTTAATAAGCGCCTAAGTATGATCATTAATACGGCTAATACGGATTTATCGGAAAACCCAAGTTGCTTTTTTAGGCCCTTGCGCGGGGTATAATTTAGTCACGCGCGGGGTATATTCAAATTTATATTTATAAATTTATATAATTTATCGGTGTATATTACTTTCCTACGCCATGACATATTAAAATTATGCAGGGATGGGTATATGGGATTTTACAATGTGAACACGAAGTGAGGTATAATAATAGGGTTTGTACATCAAAAATCACTATTACTAGTTTTCCTCACCCGTATGATATTCTCTTTCTTAATATACAAGCAGGTTTTAACAGAACAAGGAAGCAAAGAATGTCTAAAGATTGTTGCATTTTTTAACTGCACAGGGCTCCAGTTACAAACCCGATTAGATATCGGATAAGACAAACTTTAACAACGTAACGGTTTTGAATGATGCGCATTATGTTACAGACTTCGACAGAATAGGTACTTCTTTCGATTGCAGTGTGTATTCAGTTAAATAAATGATCACCAACTGTCAAAGGACAAAGTTACCTTGTATCCGACATTTCCCTTGTATGATTACTATGTCTTATTATGCAGTCAAAATTTATTTAACAAAACCTCAGTTTTCTAACCGCAACGCCGGGTTGTGGAATTTTTACATATTTCGCACTGTTGCAAACTTTGAACGTAAGTAACTTTTCTAATAGAAGTATTACGTAATACCGGTATCAGAATTTAATTGCTCTGAAGTCGTCTCAAATTTCTGATAAAAAAATTTAACGATTAGAACATTGATCGATAGTATATATTCTATTGTAGACATGAATCGCAGAATAAAATATAATTAAAGGGGCATATCGACAGTATTTCCCATTAATATAGACGCATAAAAAGTCATGGAATATTTCTATTTTTCTCGAATATATTTTTCTAGTAGCAATAATATATTGATAGAATCGCTAAGACAAACATAGAAACAAACTAAAATAATGGGATACATGGTTCCAGCTGTATTCGATTTCACATCTACAAAATCGCGCATTTCAATGAAAACCTCCTAAAGTTACACATCACATGTATATATTATGTATATGTCAATATAGCCCCTAGGCCATCACATTTAACAATACTTTAATAATATTTTTGTTTAATGAACTTTATTTTTGCAAATGTTATGTTTATCGACCTTCGATACGCCCCTTTAAGATTTCCAGTGCGTGTATTTTTCAAGAATATATTATTTTTATCGCATGTGTCTTTGGTAACATTGTGTCGGTTTTCGTGCACCAAACGTACTCGACGAATTTTTGAAATATTGATATTCGTTTTGCTATCAATGAGGAGACAAAACACAGTATTATTTCTATTCACGTAAAAAATATAATACTACTGCGTTATGGTATTTGCATGATAACACTAAATGAAATTTAGTAAATCATTGTCTTCATTATATTAAATATCTTGTTGCATTGTCTTAATACAGAAACGGTTGCAGACAAAGAAACGAACACATCGACAAAAGTGAACTGTAAAGAAAAAGAAAATAACTAACTATGCCTATTATTTTATTTGTAATACAAGTAATATAAATTCGTTTTAACCGGTTACGTTCCGGACAAAGTTAACAACGGATAGATGATTGGGTTTCAGGAATCAGCCCGTATGACATTGATTTTGAACCAGATTTATTTACCAGTGAGTACAGTTAAAAAAACTATGAGCTTATTTACCTTTAAATACTGCTTATTAGACATATGTGACATATAATACTTGTTTTCAATTAACGCCAGAAACATAACCATTACCCACGGCAGTACCAAATGATAATAGACTTTATTGTTTGTTCGTCTAAACAACAAGCAATCATTGTTGTAAAATTGTTTCGATGTGTTTTAACTCATTATATGACATCAATATTAAAGAATGTGTACATAATATGCAGTGCATATAAAATCAAAAGAGAAAAATGATTTCATTAACTGACATGGTATGCTTCTTTATAAGATTTAGAATTTAATTTCAGTAAATTAGATTCACTGTCAAATACAGTTGTGCAATACATGTACTATGCGTCAGAAATTTTTTAAACGCAATTAAACTGTGTTTTGTCAAATCAACTAAGTCCACCCACACATTAATAAAACCAATCCTCATTTTAATATGGTAACAACGTATTTTAATGTAATCTACACTCATAATAAGGTTAAATTCCCAAACTAACTAAAACAATAGTGACATGATGATAATTATTACAACAGTTGCAAATGGCGTATTTGATGCCAGTATTATTTGGTTCTTGAATAACCCTTTTTATTGCCGACAGTATTTGGAGGAAATGATTTACATTTACCTATATACAATGATTACAAAACCACTGACACGTATTTTGTCAAATGATAAAAACGCACAAAAAGTGTTATACATTTGTTTTCAACAACTAATTTACCGTTCAGACCGCATATTTTTATGATTAATCCGCAACAAAATAGCATGTAACCCGCATAAACTGCCATCTCACATTTTATGTATTTAAAAACAACAATTTCGGAGTGTTTTGTCACGCACACGCTCACAAATACTATTATCCTAAAGTAATCAGACAAGGCCGGTCCACTAAACGTAACAAGGAAGTTAAGAACGGGTTTTAACAAAAAACTTTAGGAAGCCGTGTTTGTACAATCGGTAAACAGAACGTAAACCAAACCAAACACAGTAAACGTAAATATATCCTGTTAAATAGACATGACGATTGTAAAAACATGTATTCAAGTTTTTTTATTTATTGTATTAATTTTGCACTGTGTTTTGTTTCAAATTGTTTTGTTCACTTAGTGTTCATTTTAATCTCCATGTATAATGATTGTTGCGAATATTTACACGTGATAATACTGTATCTAAAATTGTATATATTTAGATGATGTACATAAATATATGTTTAACTTAAAATAAATTGTACTTTCTGCTATTTTGATACTCACATTCGATCAGATCGACGTGTATTGCTTATGCTAGCATGGTTCTAGCAATTTGCCTGCACGCCTTTCATAATTAAACAAAATGACGCCTATTGCTTAAGATTATTTGTGTTCAAAAGCATTAAACTGTCGAATAATCGACATTGGCAATAAAAACAATACACGGTACTTCCATGTGCACGCATACAATGACAACACTACTAAACAGCAAATGTTCATACCAAGTATGTCGCACACAACACGGATCTAAGCTCAAACAGGACGTTGGTATTTGCCTACACATATATGGGAACTATCTATAGCACAATACCTCCATTTTAAAGCGGTTGCTGTTTGTATTATTAATTTAGTTAATGACTGTCGGTACTTCCCAAACATGATAAGTAAACTTTGTAACGTTTTTAGAGAGCAATTATATTTCTACTTACGACTGCCTCAACCGCATAGACCAACGTTGTATTGATTTGGAATATAACTCATTTACTAGTTGAAAAAAGCCTTTAAAGGGAGGATTTCAACAAAAGAGCCTCAAGAGGGTAATTTCTTTTAACAAATTTCAAATTAAGATATAAATAATGGCATATAACACAGGGTGAAACTATGAATGTGTGTTCTGCGCGTTATTAGAATCGTGACCAATCCAGAATTGCCCTGCGCGTTTTTGGAATTCCAATAATGTCCGGCAATTCTAGAATAGTTCTGCGCAATTCTGGATTCGCGCAAGCCTTTTTATGTCTATATTTTGGTATTTTTTCTTTAAATTAATTATGTTTAATATTTTATAACGTTATTAAATATTTCGAATTAAATGATTCTAGTATGGTCGTATGGAAATATGACATATTTTCGTATTTTAAGACATGTCCTGTCAATTCTTTAGGCATATATTGTTTATTTGTTTTCTAAAATTTTATTTTATTAATTATTTCATAGCGTGATTTAATTTCTTCAGTACTAAATATTTATAGTATTATCGTTTGAAAAATGAAAATATTCTCTTTATAACATTTAAAAGATTAAAACGTAGCCTCTGTCAGGGTCTCAAAACCACCACCTACCGATCGAAAGTTAGACACGCTAAACACCAGGCCACAGGGGCTCGTATATAAAGGATGTTTTATTTAAACACCATGTCATGATTAAGAGAGTTTTAAAAATATGGACGAGTGTGAGTAGTTTATTAGTATCAAGTGCATCGAGATTCTCTCAGGAATAGTTAAAAGGTTAGGGTGTAGCGGGCCTTCGAACCTGCGACATTTTCGTCGTGAAGCCAGTGCGTTACCATTAGACCACGAATCCGACGAAAAGCGTTACACACGCTTTACATTTTTTGACATTTCAAACTGTATTTTTTGGCTGTCCGGCTAGCGCAGTGGTTGGTACTCTCGCTTTTCACATAGGCGTCCCGGGTTCGCTTCCCATCCCCAGCGCATGTGGGTTTGGTTGGTGGTCACTATGCCGGACAGATGCGGTTTCCTCCGGGTACTCAGATTTCCCCCCACAGCACAAGGCCACACCAAAATTAAAATATTTCAGTAAAAAATGAATAGCTGGAAATTGCAGCTATGGTTCAAAATTCGTCCCAACTTTAATGAGTTTCTAGTAAGCCAATTAGGCAGGGGTGCTTGGACACACCCCGGGTCCTCACATAATGCAGCCTCAGGCGCGGAAGGACCTCATTAATTTCGAAATACACATATACATAGGTATGTTTCATAAAATACACATTATTTCGAGTTCATTTCTGCATTAAGAGTGATATCGTTAATTTGTTTATATTGTAGTTGTCGTTTTGAAATCGGTGAAAAAAAGGAAATGGTTAATGTGCCAATCTGTTAATAAGTCCTTTGAACATCACAAGGGTGTGATATGATAAATAAAAGAATTATTACAAGATGATATTTTGACTTAGTGAAAATTACAGTTTTTAGCACGGTTAGCTCTTGATATTCGCAAACGGGTTTCTTTGCAATACAGTTTGGCACATTTTAATTATATCCATCGTTTTAACTAATTAATACCTGGGTCTATATAAATGCTCTGTAGTAACCGAGCAAGTAAATATTGTGGCGGATCCGTGATCTAGTGGTAACGCACTGGCTTTACAACTCACGGATCGCAGATTCGAGCCCCCACTACACCCTAACCTTCTAACTCGTCTTTCGCATGAGACGTTAAACCGAGATGCAGTGTACTAGGTGCTTCACACCGGGCACTAAAAGACCCAGGGTCGCCTCTGGAACGGGGCGTCTCCTGTATCTTGCACTATCCCCCGAAACCCAACTAACAAGTCTTCTGGGGGGGAAAAGCCATATGGGAGAGAATCCCGGTGCACTAGATAAAAATGTACTACACACACACACACACACGACCAATTAAATGTCTTTGTCCTTTTGTGTGAGTGCTATTATATGATTCTTTTTTATTAACTGATTATGTATTTTATTTACTTCGAACGTGTTTCTCCTTTGCATGCGCATACCTTATACAACATGTAGTACTCGTACGTATATTTACTATTGTTGGAATTACTACAACATTTTACTTAATGTCATTGTTCTTAATAGTCATCGCGTGATTTAATTAATATGCATCGTACATTGTACATGCCCGACAGCTATCACAACTACAAACGCGAGCAGTTATTAATTTTAAGAAATGCACTAGAGCACGCGGTGCATGTGCTAATTGTGACTGCAAGAAATATCTGCACACAATTACATGTGAAACATAGTTACTAGTGTATCTTGATACACGCTAATGCATAATAAAGCTTATTATAATTTGCACATATATTGAGATTGTCAATTTTTGGTTAATCGTGACACGTTGGCATTTTACGTTAAAATTAAACGTTTTGATATGTTCTGTCTTGTTGTTCATGTATGTCACAAGACTCCACGTTATTTGAATGTATCCGGACATCGGTTCATACGGACATTCGTTCCTACATATAAACGACAATTTCTCGTGTTTATTGTGCAAAATATTAGTTCATAATAGTTTATACTTAATTGCTTGCGTATGAAAAGTGGTAGAAGTAATAGCAATTGTGGTGGTTGTAGTTATAATAGTAAGAGAAGTAGTAGCGATAGCGGTAATAGCAATGGCGGTGGAGGTTTTCAGTATGAGAAGTACTTTTTGTATGAGAAGTAGTAGAGGTAGCCGTCACAATGGCGGGGTGGATTTTATATCTTAGTCTGTTGCGGTAATAGCAATGATGCTGGTGTTGGTGGAGGTGATGGTGGTGGTATAAATGAGAGAAGTAGTAGCGGTAGCTGTCATACCAATGACGGTGGTGGTTGTTGAAATACGGACAAAAGCCTCCCCGGACAAAAGCCCGCTCAAGGTTTTTAACACTCCAGTCATAAGCCCGCTCGTTATTTTAATGTCCCGGACATAAGCCCGCTGGTTAGAAACATTTAAATCTTTAATTATAATTATCATCCACAGTTAGTGGGTAATTAATTATAATTAACGCCCAATAACAGCGCATGCTGTGATTCAAGCAGGTTACATTTTTTATTCATTTTGCCGCTAAAAAAACAAACTGTTACTTTTCTGTGTATAGATGTTGCAACACATTTGCTGAAGTACCATAATCAAAATGGAAATTCTCACAAGCAAAAAAGGCTCGATAAAGCTTCTCCAAGAGGGTTTACCGTACACTTAGAAGAAGACAAAAAGTCAACAATACGCTGGGAATGCTCGAACAGACGCGCACAGTCTCGTAATGGCGCGCTAGTTAAGGCGATAATTAATTAAAGAATTAACGAGCGGGCTTTTGTCCGGGGTGTCAAAAACATTGAGCGGATTTAAGTCCGGGGGGGGGGGGGCTTTTGTCCGTAAATGTGAAATGCTGGTGGTGGTGGTTATATTAGAATGACAAGTAGTGGTGGTGGTGGTGTGATGATGGTGGTGGTAGTGGTGGTGGTAGTTTTTATATTATAATGAGAAGTAGTAGCGGTAACGGTAATTGCAATGCTATTATTGTTGTTGTTGTTGGAGGTGGTGGTAGTGGTGGTGGAGGTGGTTATATTAGAATGAAAACTAATAGCGGTAGCGGTAATTGCAAAGGTGGTGGCGGTTGTTGTATTGGAATGAGAAGTAGTAGCGGTAGCAGTAATTGCAGTGGTGGTGGTTTTTACATTATTGTTTTAGTAGTAGCGGTAACGGTAATTGCAACGGTGGTAGTGGTTGCGGTTTGCAAAAATGATCAGAAATACTTGGAATTGTATGTTAGTCTCTTTCGGCAGCGAACCATTTAACAATTGTACAAACAGGTCTACTGATTTAATTTAATAACATGTACGTATTAGATTCTAGTACGTGTTAATACAGAAAAATCCCTCAGCAGTCCAAGTTATTGTCATTGAATAAGCAATATTTGTCATGGGAATTAGGATTGTTAGCATCACCAAATTAAATAAGTTTCGATGTTTCGTTGTTCAACGATTTAACGATTAAAGTTCTGATGCGTTAGGAATTAAACCACGAGGGCGTTATCCCGAGTTGTTTAATAGTAACGCATCAGAAATACAAAGAGTTGTTTAATGGCCGATAAACAACGATAATGCGTAAAAATTGTAATGTAACTATATCTTACTAAGCCCCGCTCAGAATCAGGACTTATTTTTGCGTTGTTTATTTTGTTCTTTGTCTATAGAAAGATTAGCGAATGTCATATTATAATTACTAATAACTAACGTCTCTGTTTGGTGATTTTCATTTTTGTACATACCGAGTCAAAAATACAATGTCCTTGGAATTATAAAATTGTTTTTAATCGAAACGGAATTGATGAATTTATAAGTTTGCACCTGCTAATTGTTAACACATTGCACTGTAATACTAGAACATTGATTGATGAAATTGTCACAAATAAGCAGTTTATTATTACTAAATTATAGATCGTTTTGGACAGTTAACAGTATGTTTCTTTGTACCATTACAATACATAACGTGATTATTTCAGAAATCTTATTAACAAAACCACGCTGTTGAAAACGTGTATTTATTTAATCACGTAGGAATGCGATCAATACTGGACACCCTACAAGTGAGGTATGCGTGACACCTTTGTGCTGTACTGTCGCCGAATATACGGTGTACTACATTTTCGGTCTTATCAGAGCCCACGTGTCAACCTGAATTAGCAGCATATAGAGACATATATATTTTTGGTAAAACTGGGTATTATGTCAAAATGCATTTCCTGTATTGAACAGGATAAGGGGAAACAAGTTTTCGCACTCTGAGATAAAAATCAATTTATGACATGTATCGTGTTTACTTGGCCCTTGTCATGTTTACATTTTGACGTCAGAATTGTTAGTATGCTGTAAAACCGTATTAGCACGCTGCCTACTGTTATTTCTTCGTATGGCTCCTAAGTCGTGAGATCGAAACCTTCTTGGGGTTTTAATTTTTACAAACATTTTTGCTGATTTGTTTTTATCAAATATCTTATTATGTATTGTATTGTATTACGTATTATTTTGTTAATGTACATGTCTTAGTATAGCGCATTTCTATCATCTAATATCATAGTGCAATAGGAAACCAATTGTTCGTTAACATAGTCCCTTTAATTACGCTAATTATAGTATGTGTGATTATTTACTGGTCTGGCTTTGTGTTATTCGACAACCTCTACCAATCCATTTAAATGTGCTGTCTAAACTACCTGCAGCTCCGAATGAATAATTCCAATTATTTGTTGCTTAATTATCAACAACATGTGTAAATGTCGAACTTGAACAAATACCGCGCATATATGGTTTCTATATGTACATTATTGTAGTGTGTGTTTAAGAGCAACTGCTTGTAAAATATTTTGACAAACATCTCATACCCGACATTCTGAATATGTTTTGTTATGGCCATTCTATTGTATTTAATTTTAACGCGTAATCCTTTTTGTATTTCAAGAAACGAATTGCGGTAGTGAATTCAAAGGCATGTGTATAAAGAACTCGTGTGTGTTTTAAAATATAACCTGTGACAATGTCAGAACTTAGTTGTCACCAAGCACTATATAATTAATATTAAAATAAAACGATTAGTGAGCCAACATAATATTTTGACCTTTGTTAATATTCTTAAGCGATGTATGACTGAAAATGACAGCTAAACACGTATACGGTCAGTTTCTCTCATTGTTATTACATTACACCTATTTTATGTTTGGCAGGATGTTGAGCTAGCGCCCTGTTGACTGCAGTAAGAACCCTATATAATACATACACATTTAATTAACAGTGGCGTCAACAAATAGGCTTAATGCGAAGACCGCTTCTGGCGGCGTTGACGTTTCCAGCAGATTCGTTCAGGGTTTGAACGGGGAGAAAGGTCAGGAGTCACATTCCGCATGCTGATGATTGCGTCAACCTAGATCAATGTTTGTCAGGATCTATATCGTAATATTGAAAAAGCACTATATGTATTTACATGCGAATTGTTTACGCTTATGTCAATACACGCAGTAAGTTTTTTTTAGTTTAAATGTTCCTATAATATGTCATTTACTTCTCTGACCGGTCCGAACATCAAACAAATCAGACGGGTTATTATATATAGTTGTTTCGAGCTATACTCCGAAATTGGACAGACCTTAAACTGTTCACGGCCTATATGTTGTCGGATTCCGGCTAGCATCCGTATGACGTAAATGACGCTGTCACAGATCTGTTAGTAGTTGAGGTCTGGTCTGACATTTCGGCCAACGGCTTGTTTCTGTAGTATGTACATACCAGCGTTATAACTCGGTAATCAGATTTTATCCGCTTGTGTGATAAGAAATGATACTGTCGTTTACTAACAATTAGTATCTGCTTCAATCTTCAGGTCTTCTTCGATAATCACTTCAAATCACCTCAATCACTTTTGCACAGAAATAATTAACTCCTTCCTCAAGAGTATGTTATTGTTTACAAACAGATCTTGATGTAAATTGCACCCAAACAATCGTAAAAGTTTAAAAATTTAAAAACAAAAAGTACAGAAACATAACATCATATGTTTAGCTCGTGGATCGGATTATTTAAATGATTTTTAGATAACCTTGCCTTTTTTCATAACTCTCCTGACTTTATGTTTGTCATATGGATGAGAAGAATGTTCAATTTATTAACTCGATGGTCTTTCAACTTGTTTATATTAAAATATGTATTTGATGCTTTAAAAGTGAAATACAAGTTTTAATTTCAGACTGGGGTACCACTGTGCTATAAAGAAGAACAATATTTCAAAAATCCATATGAGATGAGAAACACTGATTTTAAATTAAATTAAACTAAGCTCAATACTAGAAATGTATCCATAGAACGAATCTACATTCAACGTACATTCTATAACATACTGTGTTCGTTGTGGAATAACAATGCAAATACCTATTATAACAGTATTTGGTATAGTATACAGTCAATACGTGTGTAATACACAAGTACATAATATTAAGCCGACGAAACAGACATATTATCTGCACGCATTGTACATAAATATACGTGCATCTTGGCTAGAAAGATGACTAATTCCAGGATCACTGTTTGTACTTGCTTATTTCTGGTTTATGTACACGGGCTGAATTCTGTCTTCTAAATGTCCCCCTGCAACATTTATATATGTTTTAGCAATTGTATACACAGTTTGTAATGCATAATACTATACCCCTTTTATGGGACTGTGAATGTGGTGTATATTAGATATGTTTCTGAGAAGAAATGCGAAATAAAAGTGTTTGACACAAACACAAAACAACGTTAGTTTGCACAACAAACTCATTATTAAACCCGTATTATTAGAAACGGTGACAAGGATCATTACAGTTTTTTTTCAACACAGTTGCAAGTCAAAATTACTTAACTACATAGATTGCTGTCATATTGTATTTATTTAAGGAAATACGTTTACAATGTTAAATGCAATTAGTGCAATTAGTGTTATGTTAATTAGTAACTTACTAAAACAACTGAATAAAGTTGACTACTCACGAGTCGTCATTAATTGTTGCAGACCTTCATATTGACCAATTGCGTCAACTGCGGTGCCAATGTGTCGCATGCATATCCAGACGTACCGTCACTGCAGTTGCTAAATTCAAAAATGTATCAAGCAATGATATTTGTATAGAATAACATACTTCTCCAACCAAATCGACATATTTATTACATAACGATCGATAATGAAGCCTGCAATGAAAATACACGAATTATTAATAAGTGTTTCAATATGCTGTCTGAGAGAAAAAGATTCCATGTTTCGCAAACAACGTCAGATTTTCCAAGCAGAATGTACTTACAGATTTTTCCTTCTCTTTATATGAATCAGATATAAGATATTGCAGACTATGATAAAACCCAGTACTGATGAAACGGCGATGGTTACACCTAACGACACTGTACAATAATTGATATCGCCCTGGGCGGTATCTTTACTATCCAATGGATCTGTGTAAAAACAATATACATTCCAGAATTAAAAATATATTTCTACATTTATCATTTAATGTAAACTAAACTCCCAATAAATGGTTTGAATGAGACCAGATACACTTGCTAGAATCAGTGATAATAAACTTCAATGCTGACTATGCATGGGAACCTAATGTATGTAAAAAAAGCGCAGTTTATCATTGTTATTTCTTGCGTCATTTACAGATAGAGCTTTTAGTGAATTTATAAGAATGGTGTTTGCTGCCTTGGAAGTTAAAATAGTATAATGTGAAAATATTACGAGATAATCAAGTCATATTAACGCCACGCATTTAAACCTAAACAAATACAAAGATCTTAAAACACCAGCTGCATCAGCAGTAGAACAACTGTCATTACCATCCTATGTAATGTCCTTTAAGGCATTGGTTAATTTAAAAAGCAAAACATTCGGGATTAAACTGGTTTAAGTATAAAGTGTGAAGTTGAAATCAACTGACAGTCTTATATAAATACTGTAAGTTACGTTTATTGCAAGAGGCAACAGTCCATCCGTCTTGGCATCCTTCCGGTTCACATCTGCCAGAAACAGAATCACATCCTCCGCGAAGACAATGACATTCTTCGGCGCAGTTAGAATCGCATGTTGCATTGAACCAATCTGATCAGGCACATTAAAGACTTAATGTATAAACACACGCAAAATGAATAAAACATGTCGTTCAAGGTATGTAGCACATGTAATGCACGAAACAAACCTTACTTTGCATATGATTTGAAAGAAATCTCAGTGGATAATAAAACTTTGAACAAACACAGTATTGAATAGATGATTAAAATGTGTGGTTTTATTTTTGAGAAGAAACAGTGGTGTTGACAAATAACATTTTATGGACAGAACAGTACGTAAATTACATGATTCAAATAATTATTTATACATATATGTATAGTGTATTACTTGATTAAGTCATTGACGATTTTTGTTCGTTAGCCTTAGTCTGAGAAAGCTTCAGAAAACTTTCGGAATTGATTATATTAAATGATTATTCATCTGTTCAATGGGGTGTGTTAATCATGACATTGGTTTACTTACTTACGAATTTAAATGTATATTCAAGGTTAAATAACTGTGTCAAAATTCAACTTTCAACACTATACAATACACATGCAATACCGCTGTATTGCATAGTTCATACATGGAAGTGTGCATTTGCATTTAAGTGTCTGTTAATTGCTAGTCCGTTTACATGTATCTTTGTGTGCGTCATTGATACGTTGTGATTGGGAATCATAAACACGTCATTACCATTTGGCGTGTAAATCTGTATCTCTCATATTGCCATGTAGGCAAACTCCGCTTTGTCGTATATCTGCCCCAATACCAGAATGGTATGTATTGACATAGGTGGACTCAGCAGAGCCTCTTTAACAGTGGCGTTGTCTGATGTAAAACCAATATTCAGTAGTGGATCTTCAAGACTTTCTACTGACAGACTGAGTGCGCCAAATTGGCAAAATGCTGAAAAATGACAACGTTTAATTAAGACTTCGCATTTCAATTTATGAAGATCTGTCTGTCTGTCTGTCTGTCTGTCTCTTCGTCCGTCCGTCTGTCTCACGAAATGGGACTTGTGGGACTTCATAAAAGTATGTTTAGTCATTATGTGACTCTTTGGGTTTATGTGACTAGTCTCATATACCCATTTTCTGGTGGGTATATTTGAGCTCTATGTGACTTCTTACAGCCACCTAAAGAAAGGTCACGTAAATCGACGGACATATTTTATCCGTTGTCCGTCCCGTGTCCTTTACACAATTATCACGATTGTTTCCCTTTGATTATAAACCAGGCTCGGGTTATTCCGGCGATGTACGAGGTCATCCGAGAACTCCCCGCTGAACAGACATGCCTGATGACCAATCGAATCACGCTCGGTTATATCCTTATCTTCCCGGAATCTGCGCGAACAGATTGGCCCAATTTCTCACACCGCCATTACAGCATCGTTAGGCGTTTTTAGAGAGAATTTTTAGTGGTTAAACACATAACGGTAAGTCCATTTTTTGTATTAATATGTTCTTGTGGGGCGTTTGTTATTCTGGCTTCTGTCCGTGCATTAGTGTTCTTTGGAATTGAACTTCAACAAGTAACTCATTTTCGCGACATTGTCATCGTCCGTTATTGGGTTCTGACAAACAAGTTTCCTAAACATGGAAATAGAAAATACATTGTTAATTGTTACTTCTTCTGATATTGTCAGTTCTTATAACGATCACAGCAGATATTTTGTCGATTACCCTGAACTGGGACAGATTGTTTCACAGCTGGAGCCAAGACTTGCGTTAGAACTAACACTTAAACAGCTGAAACAACAAGAATATGTGCACGATTTTTGTTACAAATTCGCTTTCATTTCGGACTATGTTAGCTGAATTACTTTTAGGTCCAACGTTTTGTTATTTGATAGTAGAAGAAATGGATGGAATGATAACTACAGGTTTTATATTTTTTTCACTTGCTGGTGCGGAAGAATTTGTGGACAAATGCAAAAGCAAAGGCAATCAGTTTTATTTGTATTTTGACTGGTGATAACACGTCGGAAATCGGAATGTTTTTAAATTGACTGATGAATTAGAAGGATGCAAAATATATGTGTTCAAATGCCATTGCCAAGCTGTCCAGGGGTAAAGCTAGTTTGAAAAATCAAACCTTTCAACGTATCTCTTCGATAGGTGAGTACCATGTCAATCTCTACTCTCTACAGAATATTTTCATTTAAAACTTGGTTAAATGTTTTTGATGGTTAATGAACCACTTTCTCCATATTTGTAGCAAAGCTTTAAATTGATTCTGGTTCTTAATTTTATCTCGGAATTCCTGTAAACCCTGTCAAGTATATTTGCAGCATAGTTACCATAAGATAAGTACCAAATCACCTCATGGAATTATAATTTTTTGTCTTTAACTTGATTAACAATTTTAATAGTCACTTAACATGGACATCCCTAGTCGCGGTCATTATGGAGGAATGTCACATGAAAATGGACAACACAATTTTAGCATATCTATGCATAGTATATTTCCGCTATAGTCACCATTTGATAATGACAAAAGTCACCTAGACACAGACGTTTAATACTTTGTCTATTTATCTTAAGTAACTTGTTAACAACTTCAATAGTCACTTAAACATGGACAGCCCTAGCCACTGTCATTATGAAGGAAAGTCGCATAAAAATGGACAACATAATGTTAGCATATGATCAGTATCTAGTATATTTGCAGTTTAGACGAATGTACAAATGTCAATCATATTCAAATTATTCTGCAATATTATTAAATCATCGCACTTAGATATCATGTGGTAAGCGGTTATACTATTTCATACAAAAGAGCATTTGCATATTGTTTGTGATATTCAAACGTGGTAATGTTTGTGATTTTGAATGAATGGAAATTAATCATTTAACAATAGGTGGGGACGAGTTTCAACTATTCGTGGCAAAACCCGATAAATTCGACAGGGACAAAAGTCACCTAGTAGTCATTACAAATAGAGAAACAGCAAAAACAGTCTATAACAAGAAATATTTAAAACGCCATCTTTGAAAAAAAGTGAACAGTGAAACTGATTCACAGTTTGTGGATTATTCGTAATTTTGGATTAGTTTATGATCGTAAAGGCTCTCAATTACTGTCACTGTCAGGGTTGTCATTATCAAATGAAACATGCCATGTTTTTACTTTTTTACTAACAGATAAAAATAGGGAAAGATATATAGTTGTTCATTAGCGGAATGGCAAAAATTGCAGTAAAAAGTCCAGAGTATGTGCACTTGGTACTGGCAAAGCGCTTAGATCGGCTAAGTTTGACCAGGAAAAGTGTGAGTAGGTAAACTGACCGCTGTAATATGACGGAAATACTGTAAAAAAAAGCGAAAAATCCATCAAACAAAACCAAACACTGGCAATGTTTGGATATGACTGACCATTACTGTATAGTGGTTTCTGACTAGTTTGTTAGCTAGGTTCCGGAATTGTGGATATGATCCCTACTTGGACAGAAGTAAAGGTTCTCTAATTTAACATTTAATTTATGTGTGTGTCAGTAAAGGCAAAATGTTTACATAATTATGAGAGACTATAAAAACTGAAAAAATCTTAAATTGCTGTGTTATTTCAGATAAATCATGGATGAGTCGGAGCTTTTTTGGACCAGCCATCCGGGTCTTCAAAAAAAGATGGCCTATCAAGCTTACTGACTGGGGTGAGGGCAGTACAGACATGGTAACCATCTACTGCCGTAGAGTAAGTACTTTTAAATAAAATCATTTTTTGAACTAGTTATTATTGCACTTTTGGACAGTATCATATCATATGTGGAGGTCTCTGCTAGGATTTCATTGATATGCATGACGTGTGTTAATCAGTGCTACAGATAAGCATCGTGTTTTCGTTGAAACGAATTGATTTTCTAGAAAAACAATTTAATTTTTAAAAGTTATAGTTATAAAAACTAATTAATATTTAAAAAAACGAATTGCAACCACATTTTTATCATTTTTGTCGACAAGGATTATTTGCCTGAGTTAATAATTACTATAGCACAGCATCAAAATAGAGACCGTTTTGACTTGTCTTGTTCCCTACTTTTGCGTCATTATCAACCAGATATTCAGAGTAGAGTGTAAGTTATAAGAATTGGGAACCAGGCGTGTAACCGTTTTGACTCGGAACCAGTATTGAAAGAAAAACATGGTTGAATTGAAAATCAAAAACAAACTTCTGTCTATCAACGTTGATTTTGTAATTTAAATATTGTTCAAAGGCTAAATTCTCCATTAATTGTTCATTCATTACAGTAATTTGCAATCATTTATGAAAGAGTTAATTAAATTTGACAGCTTTTCAACAAGAAAAAGTGTAATGGACGAAAAAAAGCTGATTTTTAAATTGTAAACTATAGACTGAAAACTATTTAAAAATTGATAAAAACTAATTAGTCTTGAAGGTGGTCAGTAAAAAAACGAGTTGATTACAAAATTAGGAAGTGAAAAACTGTTTGCCTGAAACATCATATGAAGCACTGTAATGATATAATTAGGAAATACATTTCGATGCTGCGTTGTCTGTGGACATTTAGATCACGGTTTCTTGCTCAGGTGCATACACATTGATTTGTCGGGCGTTTGGCCTTCATGCTCAAATTACTAAGCGTAACTATAATAATACATCAGGGCACAATTCTTCTTTATACATTTAAAGTTAACTTGATAATGTTAGGGTTTTAGAACTAATGGTAGTCCGCTTAAATTAAAAAAGCTGGTAGTCCGCCCGGGCAACTAGCTTTTTCAGCAAGGTGCGCTCTAGAAGCAGCTAGCTGTTAACACTCGATCTTCTATGCAGTATTTCACTTTATTTGTTATTTTGGTGGCAGATTAAACTGTTCTATGAATGAGATAAATTGTTCACAATTTAGAAGGAGTGTTTTCATGTCTACGCAAATACATCTGCATAAACACATGAGTTAACAATGAGCGCATAGAATTATGCACTGAGCGATTTGATGCGGATGCAGAAGTCTTAGTGCAATACCAGTCTTCACGAAACTCGGTCGGGCCTACGGACCTGACCGACTAAATTTTTGAAGTCCGAAAGAAATTTCAAGTTCGTTTATCCAGAATGTCCGACTAAAATATGTTCTATCAAATCGAAATTTAAACAGCACACAATCATTATATCATCTATTTTTAAATTCAGCGGAATTACATGATGCGTATTTCTATTGCAATTTAGAAACACTGATGACCTCGTATCAATACAGTAAGGACGCCATAAAATTAAGTGTTAGATTCTAGGATGCATCCATTTCCGTTTGGTAATGCATGTCTATCAAAGACAATGAACGACTACTCGGCAATTAACACACTCCCCTTCTGCACAAGTGTATCAATTATCCATATATTCTAGACGCAGGAGGAGTCAGTTTTACTACAGCCAAATCAGTCAGCCAATGAGAACGCGTAAATTTTCCAATATGCATATGAGCGTCGTCGATAGAAAGTTAAGCACGCCCTCAGTAAAGGGGCAAGCGATTTGTTACACTATTCCCGTTAGGTATGCGTTTGTGATGTGCATGCTTTTAACTCCCATGTATTTAATAAATTAATCACTTCAAATTAAAATGAAGGCATTATAATTATTACTTTTGCGAAATGAACATTATACTAATTATGAGAATTAATATGAAGTTGTGTAACTTGACAAATTGCGAACGCCGATCGCGTCAAAAGTACGTCTTCATTTGTTAAAAAAATTACATCTACTAATTACTGTTCACTATTAAAAGTATTATTTCAAATAATTCATGGACACTTATTATATGCAACAACTTTGGCTGAGGCAACATTTGAAAGTTAGCGAGAGTATTGGCAGTACATTTGTCGAAAGTGAAAGTAAATAAATTCCAATTCATCAATAATGTTTTGTTGTTTCTTTTTAATGAATAAAGTCCTTTTAAATTATTTCATTACCGGTATTAAACAAACATTAAGATTTTCGCCACAAAGCGTTGTATTTTTGTAGTTTGTGATTAAGAGTGGTGGGGGGTGAAGCAGGGACCCATTTTAAAGGTCCCTGGGTAAAGATTACTTGGACGCTAGCTTTTGCTATTTAAGGTTCATTTCTTTCCTTTATCTTTTTTAACCACTAGGAACTACATTTTGTTTTTGGACTATTAAAATATTACATTGTATAAACTATGTAAAATTATATACCAGACTCTATATACAAATAATAATAGGATTTTAAATATAAACTGTATTGAGTGAAATAGATCTACGTATGTGTTAATTAGACTTAAAACATATTGGGTCTTCCCCGTTATAAACTCCCATGCATGCTTTATTGGGTCGTGACCCATAGTTATAGGGATAACTTTTAAACCAGCATTAATTGGGGCTCTAAACCTAGCACTTAACCCTAACCCTAATGTCACAATAGTAAAAAAAAACTTTTTAGGTAGACACAATATGTATGTGATTATAAAACTATATATTTATGTATTTTGTTGTATTTTTTTTTTAATTTAAAGTGTGAAAAATTAATTGAAATTAAAATGCAATATGAATAAATAATGTAAACCAGTAAAAACATTTAAATAATTCCAAAACGTGTTTGCGTTTGGTCTGACAAATGTGCAGCAGGTCTGACAGATTTTTCTTGTCAATCAGACCAAATGTCTGACTGAGGACCTCCGAGTTTCGTGAAGACTGCAATACACTCTCAATTAAAGCACTTTTTGTTTAGCCATTTTATTATTCGTTTTCAATCGACCATATAAGTGTAATTACAGTGATAATTAATAACTCTTCAATTTTTGCCACACCTTGACATTTCTATTTTGTTTACACATTATATAGTTCTAAATGTATGTGGATTCATGAAAACGATGTTTTGCATTTTTATGAACAAGCTGATAGGTATGTCTATGAGCAAACATAAACACAAGGCCTTATTCTAAGAATAGAGAAAGGTATTGCACTGACCTCGTCATTGGCATTAGCGTTTGTTTACAAAAATTGGAAAAAGGACATAAAACAAATGCCGTGAAACTTGCAGAAGTTTCTAAAGGCCAGTACAAGAATTTTGGGGGAAAAATGCCCACTGGCAGGTCGAAAAAGTCAATGAAAACGCGTAAAATTTCCGATATGCGACAAGGTGTATCTGTAGAACGTTTATCACGCCCTCGAATTAATTAGCGAAGGTGCAAATAAACAGGAACAGGATTTTCGTTACGTATGCTTTGTTAACGGCATGCTTTTTGCACCTCATAAGAAAGAAATGACTACAAATGAAAAGAAGTTAATATAATAAATATTTTTGTGAATTAAACAGTGTATGAAGACTATGACATGTGTTAACAATTTGCGTATACTGACCGTGTTTAGCATGTCACATCAAATGTTCATAGAGGTACTCTTATATCAAACCAAAAACAAATTGATCTAGATCTTCTGTTTTTTCTGAATGAAAGAGCTGTTCAAAATCTTCACTGAACACTGATTAATTAAAAAAACTAACGCTCCAATAACCCTTTGACAAAGAATTGGAAGTCAAGTTCTAGTCGAAAGTGAAGGTTATTGTAAAATGTCAGCGTCTTTTTGTTCCAGTTCATTGATTAATACACCAGCGAGTGAGCTTGCATTGTTCAGATATGTTAGTATCGATTGATGATACAGTCCTCGTGTCAATCGTGTAACATGTTTTTTATACTTTAACCGCAGTTCGACTACATGTCAAAGACATTTGAATAAAAACTGACCCCATTGCTATGGGTGTTCTATCAGCCAGAAGTATGAGATAAAAAACTACTTCATGACATCACGCTAAAAAAGACTAATTCCAAGATATAACGTCTCGTGTTTTTCATGGACTTCTTTGTTCAAATCAGGAAAATTGAAAAGTAATCAGAACAATGGTATGATGTTGTAGAGAATGTTATATGTATAACATGCGTAATTACATACAACAATTTTTCAGGTGGGTGGGTCCTAACAAGACCCCCCCCCAACCCCCCTGGGCCTCCTAGCAGTTTACATTTTCGTTTTGGGCTATTCAGTCAAAAGTTATTGATAACCCTGATGTCTTCGGGGTTATTATATATGTTCACTGGCCAAGGCCCATAACTGAGACCAGCATTTTAGCAGAATTATGCCCCTTGTTTGTACTGACAAAGGCCCATAACTCTGACAAAGCGATTTTAATACTTTCTCAAGATTATGTTCGCCGGTTTTGTAAACCATAAAATCACAAAGTCATGGCTTAAGTAATGGTGAAATATATTTATGTGACAGGGACATGTCCCATTGCTCGATTAGTAGGGTTCTGACGTTTATCATTACAATGGGTATGTACCATCGATGTACATGTATAAAGACTTTATTATTATTACTATTCGGATGCATGGCTATTTAATTCGTACGCACCAGAACTTCAAATTGTTGTTTCTTGGCTGATGACGATTAATGGAACATTATTTCTTAAATAATACAAAGATTAATTCGACTGTTGCCATGGACATAGAAAATATTAAGCATCTCTATCAATTTCTTATATAATTCTCTTTTCAGGTGCTCTAAAGAAAAGAAAGGACACACTGAGGGCATTTCTAGATGACATCAAATGGGCCCAAGGCAAGTATAAATATTTAGCTGCTTATTTTTAGACTGTTCTCCTGAACACAAAAATTACAGGCTTTTCTTTTTGGCCTTATTAAGAATTGTGCATGTCTAATGACAATGGTACTTGAATGAAACAAATATCAGTCTCAGGGTTCTCACTTGACTCGAAGTCAAGAATCAAAACTGACTCGTAGGCTCACATTTCTGAGAGTCAGTCAGATTTCAGTGCTTTTTTTAGGGCGAATTCCCTGCTTAAAAAGTATATATCTACCCCCTATATTTGCCTCAAAATTCCCCTCAGAATGCAAACTTTATTTTGAAAAAAAAAAAGTTCTGAAAATATAAGAGCCAAAGGGTACAAATGAGAGTCAAATAATAGCCCTGAGTCTATTATCCATAACAACTTAGGATTAATTTATACAAGTCCCATGCGTTTCATGTATCACTGTACTTCTAATAGTAATATCAATAGTAATTATCACTCATAGTTGGGCAAGTCATTTTGTTGTACAAATATTGCTTGTTTAACAATGTCTTTGTTATAATGCCCCCATCGAAGATGGCGGGGTTCATTGGTTCAGCATGCCCACATACTTTTAAAATTGGGGCTACATGTACCCAAAGCCTTTGAAAAAAGTGGGTACACAATACAAAATAAACAACTTATTGGTTTTCGTATGTACCAATGTCAAATTTACATATACATGTATACACAATACTTTTGTTTTGCTACTGAAAAAAGAAAATAGTTATTATACTCATGTGTCACATCTATAAATAAAATATTTGAACTAAAAAAATTATACAGTAATTAACATCAAACTCCGGTTTGGCAGCGCATATACCGTAATTATATTGAAATCCGTAACACATCTGAATTTATACACACAAATTCTCTTTCCAGCTAGTAGGCACATGTATGTCATGTAAACTGTGTTTTTGCAAGAAAAACGCGTGGAAATTGTGCTGAAATTTACGTCAGGTCATCTGCATGAAAAGAGTGCGTGTAAGGACCATAATATACAAATTTCGTAGCGCAAACAACTGTGAAATCTTTACTTTTGTATAAAAGTTTCTTAGCGCAAAACAACAGCATTAGGTATCCGTATCGCAAACGATCTGCGGTTGTGTTTATCGTGGTTACTTGATCTTTGGTTTACAACATAAACAATTCCTCTAAAATGTTTAACATATATGCTAAAAAATTGGGACCCACGGTCAACGTGTATCAATATCCGTGAATAAATACTCTGACGACAGAAATTGTCAGCCTGGAAAATTTAATCAAGATTTGGACCAGACATTTTTTATGTGCGCATGTACCCCAACAGTCTGAAGATTTTGTGTGCATTATGATTTTTTTGCGGATTTCACACAGTGAATGGGCATGAATGGGCAAAATAATCATTAAAACAATACCATTTGCAGTTTTATGAATGAGTATGAACATGTTAAAGTTATGAGACTTCATTATGGATAGGTTAATGTGACTTCAGATGGACAAATTTGTGAGACCAATGTTTAGGACAGGTTTATGAGACTTTATAATGGACAGGTTAATGTGACTGCAGATGGACAAATTTCTGAGACCAATGTTTAGGACAGGGTTATGAGACTTTATAATGGACAGGTTAATGTGACTGCAGATGGACAAATTTGTGAGACCATTGTTTTGGACAGGTTTATGAGACTTCTGTATGGTTAGGCTAATTTGACTGCAGATAGACAACTTTGTAAGACTACTGTTTAGACTGGTATGTGTGACTTCAAACAAATTAAACTTAGGAGATCTCCTTATGGACAGGTTAATGTGACTGCAGATGTAAAGATTGTGAGACTAATGTTTGGAACAGGTTTATGAGACTTCATTATGGATAGGTAAATGTGACTTCAGATGAACACATTTGTGAGACTAATGTTTGGACTAGTATATGTGACTTCAAAGAAATTAAACTTAGGCGACTTCATTATGGATAGGTTAATGTGACTCCTGATGGACACATTTTTTAGACTTGTCACTAATGTTTAGACTGGTATGTGTGACTTCAGTCAAACTGTAGAATGAAATTTGCTCCATTGAGAATTTATCAATTGTCAAAGAAAAAACATGAAAGTTTCAAAATTTGAGCGGAAATTGCCAATGCTGGTAAACCAAAATACAAAAGAATGACCACCAAGACTGTCAACATAAAAGGTGAGAACAAGAGGAACAATACTGGCTAAAGCTATTTTCATTGTTAGTGTACCTTGTTGATAATATAGTGTTCATATCAGTGCTTTTATGGCAAATTTTGCCTTTTTCAGCCCCATTTTCCTCCTTAAAAAATTATATATTTTTCACCTTTTCTAGCTTAAAAAATCCCCTCAGACTTTAAACTAAATGTAGTAATAAATTGACCTAAATCAGAAAAAAATGTCTTAAGACAGAGTAATGTTTGTAAATATTTAACATTTGTGTAGCTCACCTGAGCACAAAGTGGGGGGCACATAAAGAGGCCAATGGTGACGATGTGGAACTCTGTCGCAACAACGCTGTATATTCAAGTCCCAAGCCTTCTGTTGACCTGAAATCTGTTGGAGCGCCCTGCCAGAACGTCACCAGAGATAAAGCTGGCGCACAAAAAGAGGCCAGTGGTGACGTAATGGAATCTTTCACAACAACACTGCGGATGCGAGTCCCACTCCACCTACTGTTGACCTGAAATCTGTTGGAGCGCTCTGCCAGAACGTCACCAGAGATGAAGCTGGCGCACAGAAAGAGGCCAATGGTGTCGCAGTGGAACTCTGTCGCAACCCCGCTGCGGATGCAAGTTCCACCTCGCCTTCTGTTTACCTCAAATCTGTCGGAGCGCCCTACAAGAACTTCACCAGAGATGAAGCTGGTGCACAGAAAGAGGCCTGTGGTGACGCAATGGAACCCTGTCGCTACAATGCTGTGGATGCGAGTCCCACCCCGCCTTCTGTTGACCTGAAAGCTGTTGGAGCGCCCTGCCAGAACGTCACCAGAGATGAAGCTGGCGCACAGAAAGAGGCCATTGGTGACGCAATGGAACCCTGTCGCAACTACACTGCGGATGTGAGTCCCTGCCCGACTGCTGTTTCTGCCAAGGTCGCCACCAGTTATATATTTGGGAGTGACATTGGGAATCAAATTTTTGATATTGATAGTAGTGAACTCTATGCTGTGGACGATGACATAAACACTATGTTGGACATGGAGCAGGAAAGTGATGTTTATGTTATTCCTGCAAGTGAAGTTGAACCAGAATCTGAATGTGAGAATGTAATGAAGATTGACAAGTTCTTAGGATACAAGCATCCTGTTGCCCATGCTTCTGGAAACTCTGATGCAGTAAAGATTGATGTTGAATCTGAAGTGGATGACACTGGAGGTTGTAGAACTAAGGAAAGGGGGGCTGTAACAGAGAAGGAAATATTAAGGGACATTGAATACCCAGAAATTTAAATCAGAAAGCATTTAAAAAGTTTAGACTCTTCAAGGGGACAAGCGTACAAGAAGAAACATACAAGAGTTTACAACAACTACCATTGCTATTACTATTGTGGAGAGATGGTTTTACACATTCCCGTCCTCATGAAAGTTCACAGAAACATATTAGAAGTTGGAGATGAACTTAGGAAGACAAAACCTCATTTTATAACACTGAGAAAATTGGGTGATGACAAACACAACAGGAGTGTTATTGATTAGAAAAAAGGAGAGCTGATTATATCTCGAAAATCGAATGATGAAATGTTGGATGTCACCAACTACGGGCCTTGTGTGAATTGTCGAGAATGGTGCCTTTTGTCAGGGTTGAACAAGCATCACAAAAGGTTAGCAAACGGCGTGAAAGAAGGAATAAGAAAGAAAGATCTTGTGCTTGCAGCTCAAATATTAGCTGGTCATATCATAGGAAAACTTTCCAAAATGATGTTGGAGGAAGTGTACCGCATTATGAAAGATGATGATTGCACCAGGACTGCTCAGAGGGACATTTTGATTCTTAGTCTTGGTGAGAGTTGGCTCCGCCGGAAGTTTGACAATGTAGAAAAGCGGAAATATTATGCCAGTGGACGTATGAGGCTCTGTGCTAGATTGCTAAATGCCCTCAAAGCCCAAAGTCAGCAAGGTGAACCAAAGGAGAATGAAGACACTCCAGAGACTATGTGGGACTTTTTAGACCTTTCAAAGTTTGATCAGTTTGTAGCTGCGTCACTCGCTGTTAGTATGCCTAACATGGATGACGTGGAGGATTTGAGGGCGCCTTCAAATGCGTTGAAGCTCAAATATGATATTAGACGACTTCTAAATGCGAAGTACGCATTTTTGCTGAGAGCAAATGATGTGGAATCTGTTAAACTAAAAGAATGTAAACGCTGTCTGACATTGATGGAAATCGAACGGGGTGAAAGAGTAATAAAGGTGGCAAGAACCGTTTTACAGACAAGACAACTGACAGAAAAAAACGAAATCCCAGCCCCCGGCGATGTTGCGAAATTAACAAAACACCTTATTAGTGAACTTGTGACAACAAAACAGACCCCCAAGAAGTATGGAAGAATAGTTCAACTCTACCAGACCAGACTTCTGTTGTCTAACAAGCGGCGCTCTGGAGAACTAGAAGTGTCGGAGTAAATTTTTATAAGATTATTGACTCCTAAACTTCACAACAAATTTACTTTAGATAGTAAAAATTATAGAAAACTTCAGATGTTTGATGTTTAGTTAAAGCAAATAGCTATATTTAATGACTGACTAAGCTTTCATTCTTGGCAACACAATCTGAAGAAAAGTGGGAGCATTCCTGCTCAACTGGTTCATGCTGGTTACCAGTGACAATCTTTGAATCTTACCCAATTTTGGTCCAATTCTCATGGCTAGTATGAATTATTTTCACAGTGAAACCTTGGCCCAGATCAAAACTGGGTCACACAAGTTAAGCTAGGTCACTAACTAAAGGCAAGTAATAATGTAACGCAATGACTATGCGTAGGAATCTAGTGCCACCATTTACATTTTTGACTAAGCTTGGATATTTTGAATTCTCGGTTTAGCCTCCAAAGCTTCCTACAGCGAAGCAGGAGTCTCAGCGACTTAGATGCGTCAGTCTCAAAAGACTTGACAGATGTCGAGTAACACCTTCTCGAAAGTCATGTACTTGTAATGATAAGAGGGAAGGTACAATTTTAGTTTTTATATCAAAATTTGTATGCAATATTAAACATTATCTTTGAAGTTCCCACGTAACTCAAACAAAAGAGTCCTAAACTGTCAAATTTTGAAAACTGCACAATGTCAGTCAAATTTGTTTTGCTGGGCTATTGATATATGTCAACTTTGTATAGATCGTTCCATTAGACCTGAGACTACGCTTGCAATTTAAATCCAATTTACTTTCTGTTCATTAACTTGGTTAGTGTAATTGGAGTAACTGAAGCATGTCATGTATTGATCTGGGTCAGGGCAAATCAAACAAGTTAAATACTTTGGAAAGAACTGTAGTTGCTATTGCAACAAAACTGTGAACAATACATGGAACAAGTAAGGCATATAATGACAATAGTACTGGAATAATTTATTTAAAGAGATAAAAGGGATTGATGTACCAGTGTTGGGCGGAAACTGGCATTTTTTAGGAATGCAATTTGATTGTAAACTGATTGCAATTGCAACAACAATAGTTGAAACAAATTAGTAAAAGCTAAAACAAATCAACATCAATAATCCAAGAATTTAATAATATTTATTATTTAAGAAATTATGTGATTTTATTATTTAAGAAATTATGTGATTTTATTTGTATTTATTTTTTTATTTAAGAAATTAATGTAATTTTATTATTTAAGAAATAATGTGATTTTATTTGCATTATTTATTGATTGATTGAAAATATTTCTTTAACAGTACTTTTTGCGTTTTTGTTTGTTTGGGGACTTGTGTTTGTGTGAGTAGAACGATGTGGTCCAAGGGATGGGGGTAATCATGGGGTGCCGACATGCCTTCAAGAATTCCTGCGGGAAACCCTGGTACTTGTAATTTGAGAATTATGTTTTATTTTGTATAAGCTTAATAACAGGTAGTCATACATATATCTTGCAACTTAAGTTGCTTGTTTTTATGCATACTTCAGCGGGGTAGACCAGTGCCAGTGATTGTACAAAAGGATGCCAATAAGCCCCTGGAGTATATTACGAATGCTGAAGTAAGACAGGCTGCAGGGGTGCAGAGGGGCAACCAATACCTGTTTGCTAATAGAGGTAGGTGAATAACTGTGAACATTCAGTTATTTTTGATTGGCACTTGCTGCTATGATTTCTAGTTTATATTGAGGTTCATTGGCCATTGAAGAAATAAAAGCTGATGTGATAGCCTGGTTGGCGTTCGGTTAAGTTTTTTATTTAGGTCCACTTATCTCCCAAAGTATCAAAGCTATTGCTTTTAAATATGCAGGACGGGTATCTCGAGACCTTTATTTTAGAAAGAAAATGCTACTGTTTGTTGACTACATAATAATGATTAGCAATGGACAAATATTGGTCACCAATTTCAACATACAAATTATGGTTTTTGGACTGTCAATGTGTTGCATCAAAACAATTCTTGAATCTGATTCTGAAACCAAACTTAAAAATCCCTTGCTCGAACCCGCAATATCCTGCTTACAGTTGATGGAAATAAATTCCCTATTTATAACACAGAGTTACACGCATTCAAATTAAATAAACAAACATGTAACATGTTGCAGCTTTTTTTCTTCTAAGTTTTAATTTTCTCTATTATTATAAAATTGGTGTTTCCTTTTTTTACTATACATCTTTATGATAATGTAAAATATTGTCGAGTTATTGTTTAAAAAGTATGTATGTAAACAGACTCGTTATAAGCGTCTTGCATCTTTAAACTTGAAACACTTCCCAACTTTCATAAGGTGACTGTGTAGTGCAAGTAACATAACACTGGCTTATATTTTGAAATAATAATGGATTGTTTTGGATTTAAAAAGCTGAAATCTTGGCTGTTTTGTGTTTAGGTCCATTTTTTTTTTCTAAAGAACCAAGGCTATTGCTTCCAAATTTACAACACTTTCCTACTATCATTAAGTGAGTATGTATCACTAGTGAAATATATTTGACTTGTGTTTTATAGGATTTTAGCCCATTTTTTAGACTTAACAAAACTGAATTCTTTGTGTGAAACGCATGAGCGCTCTGCACCAGCAAGGAGGTGCTCTTGTTTTACATTTTGCCACCCATGGACCAAGTTATATGCATTTTTCTTTCATTTTGCCACCTAGGAACCCAGTATGTGCGTGCATACGACAGCCTAAAAAGTGTATGCGACGAAGTTGATTGAAAGCACCTGCCAGAATAAGTAGCATGTCAATGAGGAAATACATGGCAACTCTTACACAGGTTAGAAATTTCATCTGTAATACAAACTGAGTTTTCTTGTATCAAATTGTGTTTATAGTTTATTGTTTAAAAAATCAACTTTTTGTTTGCGTTAACACGATCTCAGTTGGTAGAGGCTTGAACTGTCACTCCTGGGGTTCGTCACATAACTTGTGTGGGGACACGAAGTTTAGGGGAGGGGGTATATAGGAGTGAGCTTGTCGGTCAGTTGGTTTTTCGTTTTTGGATGATAACTTAAGAAAGGCTTGACATATTCAAATAATTTTTGGTACACATGTGTAACATCATAGAATACAGGTCAAGTTCGATGTTGGTTACAAACCACTAAATTTTGACAGAGTCATGGCCCCTTTTTGACTGAAAATTCCCTAAAAACATGGTTTCCAGATGATAACTCAAGAAAGGTATGGCATATTCAAATACAGTTTGGTACACATGTGTAACATCATACAATACAGGTCAAGTTAGATGTTGGTTACAAACCACTAAAGTTTGACATAGTTATGGCCCCTTTTTGACTTAAAATTCCCTAAAGACACGGTTACTAGATGATAACTGAAGAAAGGTTTTACATATTCAAATAATTTTTGGTACACATGTGTAACATCATAGAATACAGGTCAAGTTCGATGTTGGTTACAAACCACTAAATTTTGACAGAGTCATGGCCCCTTTTTGACTGAAAATTCCCTAAAAACATGGTTTCCAGATGATAACTCAAGAAAGGTATGGCATATTCAAATACAGTTTGGTACACATGTGTAACATCATACAATACAGGTCAAGTTAGATGTTGGTTACAAACCACTAAAGTTTGACATAGTTATGGCCCCTTTTTGACTTAAAATTCCCTAAAGACACGGTTACTAGATGATAACTGAAGAAAGGTTTTACATATTCAAATAATTTTTGGTACACATGTGTAACATCATAGAATACAGGTCCATTTCGATGTTGGTTACAAACCACTAAAGTTTTACAGAGTTATGGTCCCTTTTTGACTTAAAATTCCCTAAAAACATGATTTCCAGACGATAACTCTAGAATGGCTTGACATATTCAAATAATTATTGGTATACATGTGTATCATAAAATACGGGTCAAGTTTGACTTTGGTTACAAACCATTACATTTTGACAGAGTTATGGCCCTTTATTTGACCTAAATTCCCTAAACATCATAGTTTCCTGACGATAACTCATCAGGAGCTTGACATATTTATATAATTGTTGGTACACATGTGTAGCATCATAAAATACAGGTTAAGTTCGACTTTGGTTACAAACCACTAAATTTTGACACAGTTATGGCCCCTTTTTGACTTAAATTCCCGAAAAACATGGACACTAACTCATGAAAGGCTTCACATATTTAAATTATTTTGGTACATAGGTGTATCATCGTAAAATACAGATCAAGTTCAGCTTTGGTTACAAACCACTTAATTTTAACAGAGTTATGGCTCCTATTGAAAGTAAAGCATTCACTCTCAGTCCTTTCTTTCGAATGGATGCCATAGTTTTGTTACAAGGCCATATTGTGGGGTATATCCGTCACTCATGTGACAATTCTAGTTTCTACGGCCATTCTCACCCTACCTCTGATTCAAGTAGTGCAGTTGTCAGTTACTTGGTACTTGTAAACCGCTTAGAGCGGCTAAGTTGCCCAGGAGTTAAATATATTAATATATATATAATATACTGTTATATAACTGAAATACTGTTGAATACGGCGAAAAATCCAATCAAACTAAAACACAAAACAAACAAGCAAAACCATACTCTGATCCTCATAATAAAAAAAAAAAGAATTGCCGACATACCAACCCTAATTTAAATGTCAACAGTCTCCGCGAAAGTCCAGATCCATTGCTGGCCATGAGGTCTGGTAATCTCTTAACTATTACTGGCCGGAACTCCTTATAACTAGCCATTCAAAAACATTTAGCTTGCTATTAGATACCTGACCAGAATGTTTCACCGGCCACAAGGACAAGTGTTCTGGTAATTTTTCCTGGACCTCGTATAGTTTTACTGGCTTTGTCCGAGGTCTGACGGATTTTTGCGGAGACCGTGTGAAGGAGACCAGAAACAGACATGTAGAGAATTCTAGGTCAGTGTTGAATAAGATAAGTTTAGTTAGCAAGGCTTAGAAAACCTGAGATGAACTCTAAGTTCATCAACCACGTGCCTTGGCCAGCGGTTCACGTTTTCGTGACGAGCAAATAAACACTTCTACAATTCTATGTATTTATTTATTCATTTTTATTTTTTTTGGAAAATAAATGAAAGGAAACATAATAAATAACACGAAAAACATAAATTGATGTCACGAAAATAACATAAAATGTTATTTTTATTTTAATATTTCTTTCTTTTCTTTATTTATTTTGAAAATAAATGAAAGGAAACCTAATAAATAACACGAACAACTTAAAATGATGTCACAAAAACAACAAAATGATGTAATAAGGCTCTGCGTGATTGCTATATTCCACAGTGTGGAAATACAGCTAAGTTTATTCCACGGGGTGTTATTTTGTCAATGTTCGCACGGTGATGCGATAAATTTATTTGGCCTTATTCTGACAACAAACAAATGAATAATATATATTATCTTCTGTTATATTTGTGCACTCAATCATGCATGAAAAAAAACAGCTGAAAATTGGCCTTACAATGTTCAGCGCTGATGTAAAGTGAATTGGCAGTCATGTTAACCAATGAGTTTAAAATATTTTTATAATTTGTTTAGGTTCTTTCAGCTCATGGGTCTAGACAAGTACCAGTTGGATTGGGTGTGCAAGCACCTGGGGCATACAAAGTCTGTCCACAACACCGCATATCGGCAGATGTCGGGGATGGTAGAAAGGGTCTACGTCTCAAAGCTTTTGATTTTACAGGATCTCAATCTCACTGGAAAGTTTACAGGACAGAACTTGAAGGATATTGACGTAGCTGGTGAGCCGCTATTCAAAAACTGTTAAGATATATTAATTTCGACCTATCAGTACATGCTAGTGGTGGTTAATGCATTTATATGACAAAGCATTCCTGTGACAAAGCTTGAGGGGGTATTCGTCGCTCCTGTGACAAAGCTTTAGTTTTAGCTCACCTGAACACGAAGCGCTTGGTGTACGTGATCGGTGAGCTTTGGTATAGAGGACCTCTCCTTTGTCGTCAGTGTGCGGTCAACAATTTGTTTCGTTATTACGAAAGAGACTTCACTTTTAATCCAATCTTAACAAATCTTGCATAGTTTGTGTACCAGAGCTCGACAATAACGATTGTCCGATCGCCTGTGGGAAGTCAAATTGGATCCGAGCAAGTTCTTTTAAATTCCAGTTGTCCGATCGGGCAAGTAAAAAAAACAAAAAATATATATAAAAGTTATGGTTTTGTACTAAATTTGTACAAAAATGCACTATGTCCTGTTAAATTCACGCCAATCTTTTAGTTCGGCGATTAATGTTGTTTACGGAAGTAAATACTAGATAATAGTTATGCGCATGCACGTCTCCTCTGGACTTCCATATTATTTTTATAGACGCTAGTTTGGAATTGAGAGAGAACAGTGCTCTTAAAAACTAGATTCATTTTTTCTTCTGATCAGTTGCAGATACTTATCTTTTTTGCATGTTTGCAGACACCAAACAAAAGGTAGCGCAATTAAAATTCAAATATGCGGTATTTTTAATTTAAATATTATCCGTTTACGACTGTTGACATTGCACTATTGTTCATATGTTCGCAAATGAGAATTGTCGAATTTATTTCTTGTACGGACAACAAGATTTTAGGTCAGGGCAAGTACTTGCCAGACAGGACAAGTTGGTTTGAAAGTTTATGAAGAGCCCTGTGTATTACCATAAATCTCGGATGGGATTTTTATTGGGCCGGATCGCACCAGTAACACTAGAGTTATTGCCCCGTTTTCATGCAAAAAAGTGTGAAAATTCCTTTGTCTAAGATATGGGCTTTATTTTCCATCCAATCTTAGCCAAACTTTCACATTTTGTGTATGACCATCAGATCTCAGCAGACACCAACAATGGGCCAGATCGTGTTTCAAACACCGGAGTTATTGCCCTTTGTTTATGCAAAATAGACAAAAATGGAATTTAATCAGGATAAAGACTTCAATTTTCATACAATCTTTACCAATTTTGCAACGTTTGTCTATGACCATGAGATTACAGACGAAGTTGAATATAAGCATGATTGGACAAAAAACACAGGAGTTATTGCCCTTTGTTTGTGAAAAAAATGCAAAAATGAAAAATAGTTAGGATAAAGACTTCATTTTTAGCTCGACTCTAGTTATTGTCGTCGCTCTGTCGTGTGCGTCAGCATCTGTGTTAGTTAAGATTTTTGGTTAATTTTTTTGTCAGAGAACATTTCTCAAAAACTATCAAAGGTATCCATTTGAAACTTTTAATGCTTGTTCATTATAAAAAGAGTAATTCATTACAACAAGGCAGGTAACGCTGTGTTTGTATTTCGAGAATTATCTGCCCTTGTTTGTACAAACAACTTGGAATATTTGGCTTGTTTTTTGTAAAAGATAAAATTTGTCAACAACTATCAATGACATTAAATTGAATCTCATCATACTTGTTCATGGTGCTGACCCCAGTCTGCAGACATGAGGAGGTAACTCTATGAAGGATTTCGTTTGAATAATTGCCCTTCTTTCAACTTAGAATTTTCCCTGTAGGTCAAATTTCAGAAATACCAGTATGAGGTATTGACTTGAAACTGAAAATACTTTATCACAGTTATGAACCCATTCTGTAGAAAAGATGAGGTAACTCTACCAAGGATTTTGGACAAGCATTTGCCCTTTTTCATCTTAGAATTTTAGCTTTAGGTCAAATTTCTTAAAATCTGTATTGACTTCAAATCCAACACACTTCATCACAGTGATGAATCCATTATATTAACAATAGGCTAGAATTATATCAAATACAAGAAAGTCGAGCGTCCAGCAACCGTAGGCGGTGCTCTTGTTCATCCAATCTTGCACAGTTTGTCTATGACCATAAGATTAAAGGTCATGCTGAAAATAAACAAAATAGGGCCAGAAACACCGGATGTATTGCCCTTTGTTTGTGACAAAAATATTCAAAAATGGACATTATTCAGGATAGAGACTTCATTTTTCATCCAATCCTTGCAAATTAGGCACAATTTGTCTATGAATGGAAGAATACAGGTGAAGTCGAATATAAGAATGATCGGGACATAAACACGGAGTTATTGCCCCTTGTGTGTGGATAAAGCATCAACAAGTTATCAATGATTGGCTTGCACACAAGTTTTTTTATTCAATGTTGACCAAACTAACACAGTTTGCGTATGCCCATAACAATTGATAAAGTTAGATTTCCAACAATTGCAAACCTTACATGCAGTTATTTTTACGTGCATCATTGGACAGAAAATTATCAAACACAAAGCAAAACTTGAAATTATAGCACAGCCATCACAATTATCGCATTGCAACTAGTTCTCAAAAACTGTCTGCGAAAAAGACATCAAAATGTACTGTTTCTGCATTTTCCAGAACTGTCACTGACTTAATGGAAAAGGGTCAGGTAAGAATACAAATGTATCTAGAAAAATAATTTAAGAACCATTAGCAAAAATACCGCATATCCATTACCCAACTCGTACTTTAGTTAGCCCATTGCACTAACCATTGTTCAAGTCATACCGATCGTATCCCTGCGGAAATAGATGTATTTTTCAGATACCTTAATTTTCAAACATGTCACAACAGTAAGGTCTTCATCTGTGCCAGTTCTCAGGTGAGCGCTTTTGGCCATCGTGCCCTCTTGTTATAGTTTTGTAAATTTCCTTTTGAATTTGTTAAAAAAAAGAAACTTTGCTGTGAATTTAACTTAAGTTTGTCCCTATATTTAAAGTTTGTCCCTGAACTGGTAAATATATCAAGGGTTTCAGGGATCAAGTTAATCCACTTAAATGGCGTCTTTTCTGAGATTTTTCTGTAAATTAAAAATTAAATGCTATACATTTTGTACACTGTACTGCTTCATAACCTCAAAACACAAAGAAGACAGTCACATTATGGAAACTTCATTGTCTCCGAAATCGCCTGAGAAAAGGCACATGATTCACGGTTTTATTGTTGCTACTCATTGTTTCAGAATTGCTAGCTGTGCATCAAGGTTGGACCCCGGAGTCTGATGCAGTGGCAGAGT
Organism: Congeria kusceri; assembly: GCA_027627225.1. Lineage (NCBI taxonomy): Eukaryota > Metazoa > Mollusca > Bivalvia > Myida > Dreissenidae > Congeria > Congeria kusceri. The sequence goes on from CM051025.1 coordinate 11,112,306, forward strand.
CTGATACAGTGGCCTGTGGTGGCACAGCCGATGGAATGCAACAGTGGCAGTGATGTTGAAACTTGGTTAGCTGGATGCTTTCCCATTGCACTTTAATGCCACATGCAATTGTGGCCGTTGGAAATTGTATGAGTGCAAAACATTTATTTCAATATCGATGACAGTGACCTTTTCAGCTCACCTGAGCACTTTTGTGATGGCCAATGTCCATCTTGTTTACAAAAATATTTTTTTCAAATAACATCCATTAAACTGCTTGGCCAATTTTAATGAAACTGCATAGGCATCATCCTATACAATAGTTATACAGGTAAGGTTGTTCCGATTTGCTGCGAAAGTCATGGGGACGCTAAACATAGAATCAAATTTGTATGGCCTTATCTTACATAAACATTTTTTGAACTTCAGTTTAAAATTAAAGCATTCTCAGCCTTGATCTTGTCTGTTTTCCTTCTTTTTCTATCTTTTCCATAATTTGGTCAAGCACAAATGCAAAGAAATGCCAATCACGACAATTTCCCTACAAAATGTTAAATATAAAACATATTCACATTCAATTTGTTATCAGTACTTGAGCACTTGCATTCTGTTGTTTTTTTCAGTACATTCGAAGAATTATTTATCATCTAAATCAGTAATTACTTATTATCTGCTTCTGTTTGTGCACACAGAGCTTCGTAGACGCAGCCATGTTTACAGTTTTAACATTTGTAGATAAGATGTGATTGGATATTGACAGACTAAACCAATAAAACATATACTTAGCAGACTTCCGTATGGTGAATGATACTCCACATTAAAACATTGTAAGACTTATGTTAGACTGGTATATGTGTCTTCAAACAACAACTCTTTGGAGACTTCCTTATGGTCAGTTCAATGTGACGCCAGATGGACAAATTTGTGAGACTAATGTTTGGGACAGGTTTATGAGACTTCATTATGGGTAGGTTAATGTGACTCCAGATGGACAAATTTGTGAGACTAATGTTTAGACTGGTATGTGATACTTCATTCAAATTAAACTTAGGAGACCTCCTTATGGAAAGGTTAATGTGACTCCAGATGGACAAATTAGTGAGATCAATGTTTGGGACAGGTTTATGAGACTTCAAACCCAAAAGGAAAGAAAATGGGATGCATATGGTGTATATTGGACTTGGTGGCGCTGACTTCTTACTAAATTTTAAAGCTATTATATGGAAAGATGTCCTGTTGCAAGGCAGTGTTTATATTGCTCGCTCTGTAACCCTACTAGTGTTCAAAGCGATGTTAAATCCTAACGGAAAAATACAAACAATAAATCCCAACTTTCATATTTCATGGGAAACGAAGAAGTGTCTTCAGGAGATGACAGTGAAGTTGAAAGCCCGCCTAAGAAGAGAAAAATGTCCAAAACCACAAGACAGAAGTGGAGTGTCTATGCAGTCGCCGAAATACAAAAGTACTTTAAGACTTATTTGGATGCAGGGGTTAGTCCAAGAAGCAAGGAAGTGCAGTCTGCCAATGAAACAAGCAACAAGGACTAAGGCATTCTTTGGATTAGAAAGAGAAATCTCCTAATAATGAAGATAAGCAACCTAAACAAAGATAAACGATGAACATGTGTAAATGGGTAATTGAAAACAAAAGAAGCCTAAGTAGTTTTTAGTATTTTTTTGTGATTGAAAACAAAACAAGCCTAAGTAGTTTGTAGTGTTTTCTTCATGTCTGATTATTCACTTCTAGCCAAAATTATTTACTGATTTTATGTCTGCTGTATGTTAAACCTTGTAAAATGTTGATGCTTTTTAGTTTTTCTCTATTGTTCCTTAGCCCCTCATGTGACTTAGGGCCTTATGACCCTCTTGTTTAAAGGAAGTTACTGATTGTGATTTTCATAGCAACATTACGATTACTGATGTAAAGAGGTGTATCTTTTCTTAGACCACTTTATCACAGAATTGTAATAGATTTAATAGGTTGTTCTGTGTTTTCATTGTGCCAACCATCACTATTGGCAAGCTAATTATACTTTGGTTAGACTTTCATTTTTAGCCAGATTTTTCAACGAAAAATCTCGGCTTATAGATTAGCGAAAACCGGTCGGTCGGGCGGGCGGGCGTTGAGATGTCGTTAACAATTTGCGTTAAAGTTTCTTATTCCTGTCATATTTTCAAACGTTCTTGGTACTTATTCATGAAACTTTACAAAAATGTTCATGGTCCTCTACCAAACCTGTGAAAATGGTTCCGCTTCACCGGTTCCGCTTCACTGCACAAGCTGCTGGACTACAAATCCGAGGATCGCGGGTTCGATTCCCAGGCCCGGCACCATAACTTGTGTGGGGATTGGCCATGCAAGTATTCATACGGCCATTCTCCCCCTACCTCTGATTCACTTGTCAGTTACTGGTATGAGTATGTGCACTTACCCAGGAAAAGTGTGGGTAGGTTAACTGACCGCCGTTATATGACTGAAATACTGTTGAACACGGCGAAAATCCAATAAACAAACAAACAAACTGCACAAGATGGCCACCAGAGCTAAACATAGAATTATGTCTAAATAGTTCCGCCTCACTGCACAAAATGGCCACTAGAGCTAAAAATAGAATTTGCGTTAAAGTTTTGAATTCCTGTCATATTTTCTAAAGTTCTTGATCAATCTTGATTAAACTTTATTCTCTACCAAACTTATTCAAATGGTTCCGCCTCATTATTTTCCAAACAAATGATAGCATGTCCAGTGGAGAAAAGTTCCTTTGACGGACACTTTATTAAATGCAAATATGCAACATTGCATAGAAACAAACATATGTACCTCCATCGGCAAAATAAAAAATCCGGCTATAATGAGGTTTCCGCATTTTTCTCTTGTTTTCATTTGTAGCTCGACAATTCACCAAATAGTTCGAGTTGTACCACTCACCCGTTCGTCGGTGTCTGCGTAATGCTCTGGTTATAGTTTGCGTGTAACAAGTCCATATCTCTGTAACTACTACAGATATTCAATTGAAACTAAACCTGTGTTTGGGGTCATTATGGGAGGTCACTGACCAAAGCCCATAACTCTGACTTGCAATTTAGCAGAATAATTCCCCTTTTAGTACTTAAAATCAGGTTAAAGTTTGCATGCAACAACTCTACATCTCTATATCTACTACAGATATTCAGTTGAAACTTATGCCTTCAGGATCATTACATAAGGTAACTGGCCAAGACCCAAAACTGTGAACAGCATTTTATCAGAATTATGCCCCTTTTTAAGTAGTGATGAAGGCCAATAAACAGCGGTTGAATAGTCGAGCATGCTGTCCTGAGATAGCTCTTGTTATCCCTCCTCATACAGACTCAATTTTGGAAATGAGAAACAAAATATTAAAAACTTGTGCCTAATGTTCTTAAATTTGATGTTACTACACTTAAGTATTTTCCTCATTTTTAGCTCAATTATTTGAAGAATAAGTGGAGCTATTGCATTCGCCCTGGTGTCAGCGCTAGCGTTGGTTAAGTGTTTAAGAAATTGATATAACAATAAAGTCATTCAAAATACAAACCTGAAACATGCCGGCCATGTATATAGTAATGACTTACATGACTGTGACAAATCTCATAACCATGGCTGTCTGAATTATTGCCCCTTTTGTACTTACACAAATTGGTTAAACTTTTCATACATATAATTTTTGTTACATCATTCAAGATATAAGTCTCAAACTTTCAGTCAGATACATGGCTGTGTAAAAAAAAATAATATTGCTCAGGTTTACATACATTAAGAATTATTGCTCTAGTCTTGTAACTTATTTCAAGATTTAATAAAAGATTGAACAAGATACAGGCCTCAAACCTTTTGGTTAAGCTTTGTCTTATTTATGTGGCGGCATAGTAGAGCATGCTGGCTTCAGACAGCTCTTGTTTTTTTTGGCTGTAACAGAATACTTCATTCTTATTGCAAGCTTTATTACGAAAACTGTGTATGTTTGCAAATTATGCATGTCTGCCGCAGACAAATGTTATTAGTTTAAACTATTTATACCTTTTTGACGCTTGTGATCTTTGCATAAATTCATAATTCTAATATCCACTATGAACATGATAAAAATATAATAGATGTATATGGTGTTTATACTTAAAGACCTAGTATATTCCTTCTTTGATTGACCGTCCCTTAATTTTGGGGGTATTGCATGTTTGTTTATTGAATGATTGAAAAGTTGGGTTATGAGTTTTGGAAGGATAAAACACCCAATTACACTCTGAAAAGCATAATTTGGAATGTGGAATGTGTAGTTTTTGTGCATTGAATGTAACGTTTTACACTTTAATCATACATGCATACGTGTTTCGTGTATTGTGTATTTTTGCCGGGGAGTGAAAATGTGAGTGAAATTAAGAGTTAGTTTATATAAAATGGGAGTGGAATTAAGAGGTAGTTGATAAAAATGGGAGTGAAATTTACCTAAATTGAAACACTGTTCTGGTTACCATAGTTATAACCAAAGGTGAATGGTTTAAAATTGCAGGTAAAGTTGAGGCACATGCAAATAAATCGGAATGTGTTCGTGAAATAAATGTATTAGTTTATTCCGGTTGAATGATAGTTGTTATTCTTTTTTGAAGTATACACAGAAAGTAAGTCCACTTATACCCCAAGATATATATGAATTATATGTGACATGTCCCGTATGGATATGGGAATGTACTATCGCATAGGGGTGAGATACTTGTTAAGATGATACCATGTTGTTGCTTTAACTCAAGCAGAGTAAAAAGGCCTATTAACATGGACATAATAATTTATTGTCATGTGTGGTCCATTCACACTTATTGTTTAGAGTGCAGATTGTATTGTTTGGTTGTTCTAGATTGTTTCATTAATTAAAAAAAAACACCAGAAGTTGTTTGATTTAATTGTAACCGTTCATGAGCACTAAATGTTGAATGTGAATCATTGTTATAGACCTGCGTTCGTTAAGTGTGTCTAATTCCCTCTAGAACAACATCAGCCAATTTTGATGAACTTTAAATGAATGTTACTTGGGTGGTCATCGACAAAAGTTACAAGATCACAAGAGCTTAGATTAAACTTCTAGAAAATGGGAACTTAAAAAAAAACGTTCACAATTTTAGTCAACTAAACTTTGTACAATGATATTTGGAAGATTTTTACAGAAAATATATAAACTCTTCTGGTCTCTCGTATAAGTACCGGGGAAGGTCATCAGAGCTGTAACAAATTTTGTGCGTGAAAACTTAGCACAACATTTATTCATCTGTATGTTGGGATTCAGCCAGTCTGCATACGACAGATAATGTTCCATAGTGAACCAAACTTAAAACACAAATCGTAATTTCAAGGCTTACTTTTTAACAAACATTCTGAAATTGATTTATTTAATGTGAATAAAGTATCCATAATTGTTTATCGAATGACACGTTTGCATGAACATTTGCGCAATTTAAATTAGTTTTGACTGTTTATATATCGGGACACTTCCAATTAATTATTTTTTTTTGCTGTTCCAAAACTCCAAAGCACGGAATAATAATTATATTAAGTGTCCAAAGACATTGAGGCATTTAAGGATGTTTAGCTTATTTTCGTTACGATGAGGAACTCCTTTATTGCTACATACCTTTATCTGCATTCGGTGAGGCAAAAAAAAGTGTTTTGTGCAACCCGACCCTATCTAGAGAAAACCCCAGACCCAAGTTTGTAACGACGATCGTTTTCCATCAAATCCGTATTCGTCAGATTTTAGACAATAATTTTTTTGATGTTTTTAGACACAAATTTGTTGCTAAAAAGTAAAGAAAATCCAAACTTGAGATCGTTGCTCGAAACACGATCACTATAACGACGTGAGATTGACATCACGGTTCACACCAAAGAAACATTGCATTCCAAATTTTAGCGCTTTCCACAAGACACTACGAATGTTGGATCTTATTCATTTCAAGTCCTTTCCTTTTCTGACAGAACTTTTCATGAAACATTTAAATAAATATACGCGAATACTAACACTGGCAAAACTGATTGGATTAATAATTGGATTAATAATTAAAATCACGATTTATTTATTGACACGAGACCAGGCGTTGTTACTGAATCCGCGCGCTAGGCATGTGTGCTCAATCTTAAAACCAACCTGCAAAAAATATTGTTGTTACAATTAAAATACTGTAAAATATTATATTTTCTTAACTAATTCCTCTGCTATGTCGATAATTTAACACGCTCGAAAGCCACATAAACCCCTAGTCACATAACGGTAAAAGACACATAAGTCACAGTCACTTAGGTACTATTTTGTGGGTCTGTCCGTCCGTCCGTCCGTCCTTCCGTCACACTTTTTTGTCCGGAGTATTTCTCAGCAACAACTGGCCGGATTCCACAAAGCTGCATAGGAAGCTTCATTACCAAGAGGAGGTGTGCATATTACCAGGACGTTCCGCTTCAGTGATTTTTCTCAGAGTTATGGGTCTTCTGTAATATTTCTGTAATTGGTATGTAGTGCACAATTCTTGACTTTGTTGTCCGGAGCATTTCTCAGCAACTACTGGCAAGAATTCAACAAAAATTAATGGAAAGCTTCATTACTAAGCGGAGGTGTGCATATTACCAGGACGTTCCGTTTCAGTGATTTTTCTTAGATGTATGGGTCTTTGAATATTTCTGATATTAGAATATAATATACAATTCTAGACTTTCTTGTCCGGAGTATTTTTCTCAGCAACTTCTAGCCGGAATTCAACGCAAATTTCATGGGAATCTTCTTTATAAAGATGAGGTGTGCATTTTACCAAGACGTTCCGCTTTAGTGATTTTTCTTAGAGTTATGGGACTTTGAAGATTTCTGAAATCAGTATATAGTGCACAATTCTTGACGTTCTTTCCGCGCTATTTCTCAGTAACTACTAGCCGGAATTCAACGAAACGTTTTGGGAAGCTTCATTACCAAGAGGAGGTGTGCATACTACCAGGATGTTCCGCTTCAATGATTTTTATTAGGGTTATGGGACTTTAAAGATTTCTTAAATCATTATATATATAGTGCACAATTCTTCACTTTCTTGTATTCATTTATATTGATATTTAGTAATTTTAATATATTTTCCCTTTTCATTGCATGTATATTGCTCGACAAAGTGAATTGGGAAGCATCCATCAGTTTTACTGATATCCTTGTTTACAAATGACATCATAATTGTAAGTATTTTATATAACCATAGTTTACCCTCTACTTCTTACCAAGCATGAAAGCGCAGTTGGTTAAAGCGCTGTCTGCTGTCATTCTTTGTATGACTCCCAAGTCGTGAGGTTGATCCCTGATCGGTGTTTTAATTTTTCAGACTTGTTTGCTAATTTGTTTTTATCAAATATCGTAGTTGTGCATTACATTATGTTTTATTTATTTCATGCACATGTCTTTATAAAGCGCATTTCTATCATATAATATCATTTATAGTGTAATCGGAATCCAAAATTTCGACGACATAGGCCTTTTAAAATATAAGCTTTTACAGTAATTTACCGTTGCTAAATTGAATCTGAACAATAGACAATATCAAACAAATAATTTTACTAATCAGACGACAACGAATGCCAGACGACAGGGATGTGCTCGAACGGAATGTGCAAGAACCTGGACGGAAGTTACAAGCGTATATGTAGCCATGGATACAAGCTGTCTCCAGATTGAAGCGTCTGTCTAGGTAAGTGCGCAACTTCAGATAAGTTTAAACCATCAAGTCCCTTGAAGATATTATAATGCGTTATGTTTTTTTTTAAATAAAATGGTTTTAAACACCCGGCCTCAATTTTCCGAACATTCTTAAGTAAGTTATAACAGGATTAGCTTAAGCTCACCATTTTCATATTGCAATAAAGTGTGCACAAATAATATTGTAAAGACATACGACATTTCTAGTTGAAATTGTACACCAGATAATTGCACTAAATAATTTATTGTATTGTAATATCTAGATGAAACAACAATTCTGATTGATGAGTGAAATCTGACACCCGGTTTGCATTTTAATCGCGCTATATATATGTAAATCGAGATTGACAACCGTACAATATATATACGTAGAACATGCCGCAATGTTTTGTTGATTTCTTTATCTTTAATAATCATAAGGTAACAAAACAGGCATGACATTTTGCTGTTTTGAAGGACACTTTCTGAATTTACTGACTCGTTGCCTGCAAAGAAAAGAATAGTTCCTTAATACAAGTTCTGAAAATTACCCTATCAAAAATCATTCACCTCACTGAGTAGGGATCAAACTCCTGAAAGTTCTTGGTTCAATGTATTTACCGGAGACAAAAATGTAAAAATCATTGACACGCGCGGGCAGTCATTCTTAAGCCACCGAATCCATTTTATGTAGGTATAAGTATTTGACATTTTTACAAAATGATTTTTATAAAAAGACGGTACATGAAATATCTAATGTAAAAGTATTGTTATCTCATGATACAAAGTGCGTGTTTTTTGTTTCTCCAAAATATTTTTATTATATCCAAGTTAGTTATATTTTTCACATAGTTCGAAATTTATTTTAGCGTAAAGCAAAAACGTTCGTCGAAAGGAAATACAAAACGCTAAAATTACAAAAATATGAATACAAAAAATTCCATCACACTAGTACTTCTATAGCAAATATATGAACATGATTTGTAAAATGCTTTTGAAAGTTGTACGCGGGTATTTAAACATTTTTTACAATCGTTTTTTTTTTCAAATCATCATTCACATAATAAGGTCAGCTTATTAAATTCATCTTTTTACATCATTGCTTTGGAACACTATTAAACCACTTTTATTACAGCAGAAAGATCCGAACATTATTTCACGAGTATACTTATTACACAATTATCAGAGCAAAATACTTAATAGAGTTTAAGAAAGAAAAGAAAATCAGCGATATTTTTTTTCAAATTATTTGTGGAATTATGCTATTAGAGCGTAAATTTAAACGAGCTGGTATACAAAAATTACAAAACTCAACAACACCAATTTCATCAACGATATAAAACAACGATATAATGATACACAATGATCCCACAATAACTGAACCAGTTGTATGCTCCCCGAAGAAGGGAGCATATAGTCGCCTCTTGGTCCGTCCGATTTTTAATTCAACTGTCTTTTAGTTTGTCTGGGTGTCAAATGCATTTTCCCGACAGCTTTATTCGTCAATATTTCTGTCCGTCCGTCCTTCCGACATTCCGCCCTCCCATCTTTCGTCTGTCCGGTACTTCGTTTCCGCGCGAGATCTCCTGAACTAATAACTATTGTATGTATTTTCGAAGTGTATGAGGTCCTTCCGCGCTGAAGCTGTATTATGTGAGGACCCGGGGTTTGTCTCAGCACCCCTGCCTAATTTACTTTTAGACTCATCGAAAGTTGGGACGAATTTGAACCTTAGCTGCAATTTCCAGCTTTTTATCTTTTACTGAAATGTTTTTAATTTTGGTGTGGTCTTGTGCTGTGGGAGGAAGCCGGAGTACCCGGAGGAATCCCCACCGGTCCAGTATGGTGACCACCGGGCAGCCTAGGTGAAAAGCGAGTGTACCAACCACTGCGCTAGCCTGACAGCCCCAACTAATAACTCGAATTCCATGAAACTTCATTATTATCTGCAGCTTCCCTATAGGGTGGACATACGCATTATGTCAGGTCGTTCCGGTCTGATGATTTTTGAGGGAGTTATTGCTCTATGGTTTTACTTAGTAAATAGGACATTTTCAATTCCGCGCGAGATCTCTGGAACTAATATATCGATTTCAAGAAAACTTTATATGCAACATCCCTATAGGGTGGACATGTGTATCTTGCCAGGTCAGATCTTTCCGGGCTGATGATTTTTGATGGAGTTATCATCCTTTGGTTATAAATAGAACATTTTAATAGGCAATGTGCATTCCGCACGAGATATATGGAACTTATAAAGCGAATTCAATGAAATGTTATTATTATATGCAGCTTTCCTGTAGGGAAGCTGCATATAGCTTCCCTATGTGCATATGGTCAGGTCGTTCCGGTCTGATGATTTTTGATGGAGTTATCGCCCTTTGGGTTTAATAGGACATAGGAAATAATAACTCGAAGCCATTGAAACTTTTTATGCAGCACCCTTACTATTAGAAAATGCGTATATTATCTGGTCATTCCGGTCTAATTATTTTTCAGGCAGTAATTGCCTTTTTTATATTAAAATACCACATTTTAATGAAATATTTTCTTTGCCGCGCGAGATCTCTAAGGCGTAATTTTTTTTCTTTTCATGTTAAATGGTAGGTAGGGATGTATTATTATTATTATTATTATTATTGTTTAATATTTGGTAAATGCTCAACTTGAGGATTCTGAAACTGAAAAAGTATACAAAACATGTCAGTAATATCCTTAATTGACGTGGTTCTATATCAAAACAAAGCACTTATTTATAAAAAAAAAACAGTTAATTATTAGAACAAAGTAAATTAAGCAAAACGTATCTTACACATTCAATAAGATGTTCTTGGGTCGAGGTATTTTTAGGGTAGGTCGGGTAACCTGAAACAAACATTTTTTACGCCTAAAACTATTAACTAGAATTCAACGAAACTTTATATGCAGCAATCCTACCAAGATGATATGCGTATATTGTCAGGTCGTTCTAGTCTGATGACATTTTAGGGAGTTATTGCTCTTTTGGTAAAAAATATGATATTTTATAGGATATTTTTGTTTTGCACGAGATCACAGGAACTAATATATCAAATTCGATTAAACTGTATATGCAACATTGCTATCATGAGGACATGCGCATATTGATCAGGTCGTTCTGGTCTGATTATTTTTCAGGGAGAATTTGCCCTTTGTTGATAAATTGGTTTTTTTGCTTGTCCCGACTATAACTTGGCCATGGATGGAGGGATTTTAAATTACTTGGCACAAATGTTAGCCGCAATGAGATGGTCAAAGGTAAAGATCAGACTTTGAGGTCAACGGTCAAATTGGCTTTTTGCTAGTCCGGAGTATATCTTATGCATCGATTGGTTGGGATTTTCAAATTACTTGCCACACTTGGCACACTTGTTTGCCGTAACAAAACAGTGTGTCACGGGAATGCATCAGGTCGATCCCATAATATGAGGTCAAAGCGACATCGGGGAGCATCCATCGGTTCTACCGATATTCGTGTATATACATGTTCTGGTTTAACAAACACAATTATGTAAGTCAAATATGAATGCACTATGCATAAACATGGCTTAATAAGGCAATTACAATTGAAAGCATACAATACAATTGATATGTTAAGCAGATAATAGTTTTGAAACACGAAAACTATATATTGATTATGTACAGAAATGATATCTATGTTTTACAATGATAACCACACATTTCTGTTTATAGTGAATTGGTTAACCCAAGCGCTTTAGATTTTGCCGTTTAGACAGTTGTAAAGCTCTGTCGTTACAATTTGCGAATTTGTCTTACATATCTAATGTCCAGCATTCGGTTCAATATGACAAAATACGTGCGGTAGAATGGCTTTATCTTAAAGTGTGTATGTACGATCTTACAACAAATATGGTGGCATAAATACAAGTAACAAAATAAAGTTAATTAACATATATTTCTATTTAAAATGAAATACAAGTTAAAAACAAACATTGCTCTTAAATGCACAATAGGCTAATTTTAGCCACCAAATAGTTTCCGTCTGTACATGCGGAAACTCAAATACATGTATATACGTTGACTTGACAGTTGGTTTAGGTTACAGAAGACTAATAAACGATGCAAACAAAATTCGACACAAGTACTTGATGATTTATTTCATATTGAAGTGTTCCAACGTCATTTTAATGTTTTTATGCCCCCGTCCTTTCGTCCGAGACAAGGTTAAGTAGATTTTACCGTTTCGTCCAGCACGAACACCGCTTACTACAACACCAGAATACTTACACAGTTGTTCACCATTCCCTATCCACCCGTGTCACCCAACCTCACTTTGACCTTAACCTAATTTGCACTCAATAATTCAAAAGGGCTGTTTCTTGGTTGACTATATTTTACCGTTTCGTCTATCACCAACACCGCTTGCAACAATACTTGGATATTTACACAGTTGTTACTTATGACCGTTCCCAAATCCACCCATATCACCCAAACTCAATTTGACATTGACCTTGACCTAATTTGCACTCAGAATAATTCAATGGGCCTGTTTTTTGGTTGACTAGATTTTACCGTTTCGTCTAGCACCAACACCGCTTGATACAACACTTGGATACTTACACAGTTGTTGCTTATGACTATCCCCAATCCACCCATATCACCCAACCTCACTTTGACTTTGACCTTCACCTAATTTGGACTAAGAAATGGGCTATCCATCACCAACTTGGGGCATGTGTTTTTATCAAACACAGAATCGTGTTCTGTTTGCTTTCAAGTTTAATTGTTACATTCATCTGCTTAATATATTTAAAATTATTGATATGAAAGATCGTACATAAACTATTTAACTGGACGTTAAAGGGCTTGCACAAATACTATAGTGACATATTTAATTTGATTCAGACACATTGTCCGATTACAATAAAATCATTTGCGAATATCCGCACGTATATATTTCAAATCGAATTACACTGTCAATTTTACCTTATACACATAAATATATAATGTTTCCACACTATCTTAATATATATGAAAAAAGACAACTACACAAAAATGGTACTAATTAAACGATAAACCTTAACTTTACTGTAAAATTTAAAACGTAAGCAATATTACCTTTTTCAGTTTATCTTGTTCGTACACAAAAAGTTTGTTTCAATGCTTCCTCGAGTAAAAAGCACACAATAGATAACTTATTCATACACACAAATCGTGTTAATTATCATCTACAAAACAACATACTAATAAAACATAATCACTGCATTCGAAGCAAAAATAAACCTTTCTGAAATATATGGTAAAAGAAAACAATGACGTACGCATTTTCTTTAACTTGCGTACACATATATGGTACAATGGTTAGCAAATAATTACATGTATGTGCTAAAATTGACCAAACTTCATTTTAAGCAAAATAATTACACATTTTATTTACATGATATTCAGTAATCCAATGCAGTTGTAAATCTTATATATTAAATATTTACACAGATAATTTAAAATGTGATAACACATATCATAACACTCAGACACATTTCGTAAACGGACCTTTCGTAACGGCAATCGTATTCAAAAATCATAGTCAGTTATTGAAATAGGTAAATATGTTTTAACAGATAACACTCATATTCATTTTTATCAACAAACAAGTAACTGTTGAATTTATACTTAACGGGAATATTAAGTATCCAATAACTAATACATCTATACTTAACGGACACATTCAGTATCCAATATGTACTTTAAAGCATTCACCAGATTAGACGTGAATCTAGTTAACGCGATGATCCTTTTAGTGTACGTGCCAAAGCAAAATAGAATGTTGGTTTAAACATATTTATTTCGAATAAGGATAGAGTAGAGAAATACACAAGACATATAGGATCTGATACGAACTTTCATTTCATACCATATTTTACTAAACGAGTTCAGGAATTTCGTTAGTAAGCGAGCCTTTGGCGAGCTTTGGCTAGCTTGCTAACGAATTCCAGGACAAGTTTAATAAAATATGGTATGAACGGGCAACTCGTGTCAGATCTTTTTATCACATGCTTTTAAACGAAATAAAACTCTTCATATTTTACCAAAATAAGTTGGTAAATCCACAGAGTTGTGTACTGACTTGACGTCATTTTATGTTGACGATGTCATTTCACCAAAATAACGTGAACATGTTGGTCAGTCAAAGAATATATATATCTGAAAACGCTCAAAATGTTTTCTTACACGTGTGTAAGATAAACATATACGTAATGGCTGTATTACACGTAAAACAATGTATAGCATGTGATAAATAAGTGGGTAGGATCGGAACGATAGCTAAGCTAGTAGGGTTCCTTTCCTCAATAATACAGTTACGTATATAGTGACGGTCGTTTTATATGTAATGTACAATAACAAATAATGTTAAAGCTAAACAAGCTTGGAAATATGTTTTAGGCATAGTGTTTAAGTAGGAGTAGGGATAAGAAATGGAATTCAGATCATGAAACAGAAAATATATATGGAACCGATAAATATACTAACTCAACTCTGCCTGAAGCGTCACACTTCAGGGAGATTCAGGATAGTCAACTTATCGGTTCCATTGAAAGAAAAATTGAGAATGGATATTACAGTTAAGCAAGTAAATCGTAAAGAAAACATTATGGTATTGTAAATCATAATAAACAAATGACATGACCATGTTGCCAGACTCAAGTAATAAGTTCAGCTAATACATTTTAGCATACATTCAGTGATTTGTCAACTGGGGTGAGACAATCACATTTCGTAGTAGAATGACAATATAACGAACTGATGACAACATTTTCAAGTCAATAATTGATAATAATTCAATGTTTCACATTAATAAAATGCAGTCATATTGCTTTATCTATCAGAGAACGGAAAATTCAGTAGATTATATCAGGCATATGTTGCTCGAATTAAGTATATTCAACTAAATATGAGACAACACTTAACGAAGTCAACTATGATAATAATTGCAATAAACTGCACAAACACTGAAAACAAATATTAATTGATTGTACTGCAAAGTGTTACTATTCGGTATTATTTTCGGTATCAATAAATACATAAAGGCAATATGTATACAATTTATTTACAATATTGTGTACCTCTCGGCATGCCTGTATTGAAGATTTAAATTTGCTGATAAATTTGGCACAATAGACCCGTCAAAATTAATTATGTAGATTTCGCAGATTCACAACGTTTAAATTCCAATGAAAAACGTACCCCGGCTCGACCAGGGTTACCCTAGTAAACAATACATGCATTAAAATAACAGCTTAATTGTTACATTGGCATTAAATCGAATTACTTCATATATATAAGTATTGGAAAAGAGTATAGTTTTATATATTTTTACCAATAGTTGGCGATTTATATAATCTAGTTTACCAAACATGACATAAATTTATAGGATGTATTATTTTCAAGAGGGTACATGCATGTCTATGCTGTTCGCCGTAAGTGACTGTGTGCCAACCGACAGCTTACAGTTTTACAGATAGTTTCTGGGTTAAATGCGATGACTGCGCATGTCCGGTCCACGAATTACAATGACACCATTGGATGTCCACACACTATTGGCAAGCTTCGATTTCACAAGCTTATGTCCTTCATAGAAGATCTAGCTACGCCCACTATTCAGATCTTTGTTATGTACACTCCTCTGTGACCACATGTATTTAGTTATACTTTTTGGCGAGAAGTTTCATGCGGGACCTAAACGTAGCTAATTTAACAATAATATATCTAGGCCGAGATTGGTTTGACTCAGTGCCTAGAGACATCGGTTTGCTCAGTCTATGGCTCTTATCGATCTCGGTGATGTTAAGATCAACATCAAGGTCTTTGGCAATAGCGATGACCTTGTCATCCGTGTTTTCTTCGCTTTCTTAGGAGATACCCGATACACGGATAATTTTGATTAATACACTTACAATAGTTGAGGAGCGTTAACATGGACAACCTATATGTAATGTTACAGTAAATCAAATTTCCATGGAATCCTATAACAGCAAACTCTTTTGGCGTCGTTCACCACTTTCCTTTATTTCATATGTCTGCTCTCTTAAAAAAGATGCTCTAAGCGTTATATGTTAAGCTATTTCAAAGCCTAATTAAACCTTCAGCAAAAAGCTTAACAACCTTCCAAGATCATTGTCTACTGCACAATTTCTAAGCAAAATGTCAACACAATCAGTAATAATTTTTGGCTTACTACCTGGTACTATAAACAGCTTCTTATTCGGGTTTTCAAGTTGTAGGTCGACCACAATTTGTGCCAGGTCTTTATCTTTACTTTCGTTTGCAATAGCAATAACCATCTTTTCGATGGCACCATCTGACCAAAAGAAACAATCAGTATGTACGGCCTGTTTTTTTTTTGCATCTTTATCCAAAAGAAACTGAGCTGGTAATCTCAGTGCCTTGCACATATTTCGACAGACGGGGACATTATATTTGCTGTTAATCTTGGATATCGTCATATTGGGCAACACCGCTTGAAGCTGTTCGTCATTTTCGGAGAGGAATGCATTGTATATACATAAAGGTCTTCGGCCACTGGATGAATTATTGATTTTAAATCTTGATAAAATTAGGTGAACCATTTCTGTTAAAAACAACCAGTCGCTATCGCCTTCGCAGAAGAGCACGTGTTTGGCGAAGAAAATGTGTGACAGATGATCGTTTGTCATTAACCGTAACGTTTTTAATTCTTGACCGACAACCTTTCCTAAACATTTGACCGTTCTAGACTCCCCAACTCTGCCAAATCTGTAGCAATTGGACAGCGTCCATGGCGTTAGGAACGTCGTATTGTGAGTGGTCAGTATCACAACTTTTCTATTATCCTCCGCCTCTTGTCGTATTGCCTGTGTTAGTCTTTGAACGAACTGAGGGTGCATGCCCCTATCGGGTTCTTCAAGCAGTATTGTTTTGTAGTTTTTCTCCGACAGCAGAATGGAAACGTACTTAGCTTCTAAAATCCCTTCTGGTGTTTTGAGTAATTTAAATTGGTTTTCCTGGACCAACAAATCGCCCGTCTTCTCATTTAAAGAAAACGTGTATTGTCTGGACATGTTAGTAATTTTTTCAAAGATACGGTGTTCGATATCTTTATCAAATTTACCTTCGTTTTCTCCTGCTAAAAATGCGTTTATTATTTCACACCTTTTTACCGCTTCATTGTAATTATTATCTTTCTCTTCTGCCATTATCCTTTTACTTTCGGACCACTGCAAAGGCCCAATCGACCGTAATGGAAAAGTAAACACTACTTTGGTTGACAAGTCCGTTAGCAATTTTTGACAATCTGAGAGCTCTGTTTGGACGCGGCGAATGAACATACGTTCGCAGCTGAGATTTTTTAGGAGAATTGACCCAATTGTATCACTGCTTTTCTTCGATGTTGAAACTATTTCAAATAGGTCATTTAATGTGTTTCCTTCAGAAGCTTGTACCGTTACTTGATGCGCATTTATACTTGTTTCACCTTTCTCTGTGCTTGCCAATTGAAGACAATCAACGTAAAAACCCACGTTTAGTTTCTCCTTGTATTCAATTACAATTTGGTAATAATCCAGCGATTCAGTTTCTAAAGTTGTGAATGTTGTCCCAGCAGGATCTGCGTGTTGTATAGCTTTATTTGTGGGAATGCAAACAGTACCGCATATTATGTCCACTGTGTCATCCGTTTGGAATCTGCTAATAAAATATGATACATCGTTTTGATTGTACGGTCTGGAAACAGAGGTGCTTAATTTCGATTTTAAACATCTACGGATTCCTTCAAACACGGCGCTTTTTCCGGAACCATTTTCCCCTATAAATATGTACGGACTTTGCGTCCCAAATTCTATATTCTCCTCGTCCTCAAAAACAACAAAATTTTTAAAATGAACGCTTTTCAACATTTTGTGAAATATGATCACCTAGGCAACTGACACACGATTATATAGTAAATATAAACAGCTTTATAGCGATATATGTTCGGCTCCGTAGAAAACTCAATCTGTTACCTCTTTAATCCCTAAATATATACACATACAAGTGTCACGTTTGTGCAGTTAATATAGCAATGTCAACACTAAATCAGAGTTCACTGTTGTTTGGACAAAATCTACACTAAATAATTATATAAGAAATATAATATATCCATTCATATGCAGCACTTTTAAATATTCAATCAATCGATCTCTAGCTTTATAGAATCAGCCATTTTTGTCTGGGATATCTAATAAATATTTTGTTAATATAACACGTGAATACCTCTTAAGGAACATGATACATAATCAATACACTGAGTCCAATATTAGTGTTGAATCGTTCGTTCCTTTGTCATACATATCACATGTCGTAATGCTATCGATCGCCTTTTTGCAAATCGATTCCTTCGCTAGTATATCGAGTTTCAGCACATGAATTGCTATAATTCGGTATTTTGTATGACTGGAGTACCAACTGTGGCATGTATTTGGTCAGTAGCCGCTAAGATAGAATCTAATGCAGCGTTGGTCTATAAAAAATGAAATATATGTAAAGGTGACATAATAGTCGCAAGAAAACGAATAAGGTACAAATAGAGACAGTCGTCAATATGTAAGCTATATTAATAATATAAAATGACAATATTTTTGAATACATTCCATGAATGTATGCAAGTGGATTCACTGAGTTAATGTTCTGATTGCTCGTAAATATGTTACAACAAATTATCTCCACGTATCACGAGATATATTGTGCAATATAAGGCTATGCCAATTTGATTTTATGTTTAGCGTTCTCGGGCTGGAAGGTTTTCGGATGCCTGAACGAAAAAAAAATTTCACAATCTAAACAATCGAGTTTAAAAGCGTATATAGAATTTGGAAAAACATTTCAAAAATACTTATAGGTTCTTTTACCAATATTTGTAAAGCATAGAGTGCGACTAATTAATTAACACAGTTAAAATACTGTGTTAATGTAGGTTCCCAATATTGAGATGATATATAACAGTTGTGTTAGTAAACATTTGCTTGAGCTTGTACCACTGACATGAATAAGTTGTGAAAGCATAATGTTTTTGATCGACTCGTTGTTTGTTTTTTCCTGCCTGGTAGGTAGGTTTTGGAACATCGGGGGGACACTAGACATAGAATCAAATTTGTATAGCCTAATTGGAATACAAGATGTACGCATATGACTTATTCTGGTAACAATAAACCTTTTTTGTTAATTGAGCTGGTCCATGTATTGACACCAGTTGCGTACTACACCTATTCTGCCGTCGATTGTAACGACACTATCAGCAATGTGTTCAAGTTCATCATACAAACAAAACAAATATTGATACATCAAATTGCATAGTCTCGTTATGTTAATGTTGCGAAACATGATATTATAAAGTTAATTAAAGTATCTCATGGGAAAAATATATTACGAGCATATACATTTGTTTTATTTGTTTGTTTGATGTTCCCAAAGAGCGAACATGCGAACTAATTTTCGTTCGTTTGCATATATGCGCCTTCGTACTCTGTGTAATACATGTATACAACTGGCAGAAATAGGATTCATATGTTTCAGATACTAGATTGTAGGTTGTAAGTGATTATCGAGAAGCATCCAGCATATATCACACGTGAAAAGGTAGGCATAGTCTCTCAGGTACTCTTGTGGAACCTCTACATACATCGGAATCTCTTAACACATCATCTTCAATCAATTCTAGTGGGGGAGGTCGGTATTTCCCGTCAGGTACATGTAAAAGTATATTGTTTATCTGAATCACCGGCTTCTCGGAAATGTCTATGAATAACTGAAAATAGTTGCTACATTTACAGTATATGATCACTTTGCAGTTCTTTATATTGTATGCGATTTTGTTTTCTACCGGTGTCATGGTTATTGTCAACGTAGATATAAGATATTTAATGTCTTGGTGAAACGCACTTAAGGTCGATGCTAACACGAAATACAATTTTCTGTCGCGCCTTTTACGTGAGCCGTGATTTTATTATTGTTAACATTTGTTAATGTTTCCATTCATTTCCATCATACGTTGGTATTCACATCGCTAAATGAATAACGTAAATGCATTTATTAAAACATGTCGCAATAGCTGTAATAGATTACGGTAGTTACACGTAATAACAATAAGATTTTTTTCGATAAATGGCGATGCCCTTTTAAATATGACTTTATTTAAGTTTATATATCAACGACACAATACAAGCAAATCCAAATGGTTATCTGAACTGTGTTAGATATCATACTCATGCAAAGCTCACGTCTTATTGTACTTGAAACGCATAAAATAAACATCCTGTTGTGATAATAAGTATACTTTATTTAATTTCACACACTCCCTGTAGCCTATATGTAGTTATTAGAATAGATGATCAGTATTGAACAGAACATCGATTACAAGTTTATCACCATGAAACAACAGCTCCTCTTTTTGAATTGAAAATCATGCAGTATATATCAGCAGTGAAACGAACCCCAGCAAGCAAGCCCATATACGCCCAATATGGGCTACAGGTGGACAAATATAACACATGGGCCCCATCTAAGACCCATATATTATTATTTCTGCCTATATCGGGCCCATATCCGACCAAGCAGGCAAGCCCACATGGGTTTCTTGCAAGTATGCCCATATGGGTCCCGGTAAGTCATAATATGTGGGCCTGATAAAGGCTATACCTGGGCTGATGTTCCACATGGGCCCCAAAGGGGACCAATATACATAGCCTTGCCCATGTTAAACCCACTTGGGTTCCAGGCAAGCAAGTTCATAAAGGTTCCAACAAAAAGCCCATATGGGTTCCAACTAGTAAGCTCCTATAGGGGTCCCAGCAAGAAAGCTTATATAGGTCCCCAACAAGCAAGCCCAAATTGGTCCCGGCAATAAAGCCCATATGGGTCCCAAACAAGCAAGTCCATATAGGCCTCCGATACCAAGCCCACATGGATCCTAGAAAGAGAGCCCATAAGGGTTCTCAACAAGTAAGCCTATATGGGTCCCAGCGAGAAGGCCTCTATGGGATCCAAATAAACAGACCCATATTGGTCACAAAGGGCAGGCCCATATGGCTCCCCATCGAGAAAGCCCACGTGTGTTTTCAACAAGCAGCCCCATATGGGTCCCAGCAAGTAGGCCTATATGGGCCCAATATGGGAAATACCTGAGCAAATATACCATATGGCCCCATGTGGGACCCATATAATTTTTCTGCCTATATCGAGCCCATATTGGACCAAGCAGGCAAGTCCACATGGGTTCCTTGCAAGTATGCCCATATGGGTCCCGGTAATCTATTAGATGTGGGCCCGATAAGGGCTATATCTGGGCTGATCTTCCACATGGGCCCCATGTTGGACCAATATACATCGTGTTGCCCATATTAAACCCACTTGGGTCGCAGGCAAGCAAGTCCATATAGGTCCCAGCAAGAAAGCCCTGATGGGTTCCCAACTAGTAAGCCCATATTGGTCCTATCACGAAAACTTACACACAACAAGCAAGCCCATATGGGCACAATATGGGTTTTACCTGGGCAAATATACCATAAGGGCCCCATGTGGGACCCATTAAATATTGTTTGCCCATACCGGGCCCATATTGGACCAAGCAATCCAACCCACATGGGTTTCCAGAATGTATGCCGATATGGGTCAAAGTAAGCCATCCCATGTGGACCGATATGGGCTATGCCTGGGCTGATACACCACATGTGCCCCATGTGGGACCCATATTCGTTGTATTGCCCATATCGGACCCAGTTGGTTGACAGGCTAAGGCAAGCCCATATAGGTCCCTGCGCCAACCAAGTAAGCTCCATATGGGTCCCAACAAAAAAAGCCCATATAGGTCCCCAACAAGTAAGTCCATATGGGTTTCAGCAAGACAGCCCATATTGCTCCCCAACAAGCAAGCCCATATGGGTCAACAACAGCAAGACCATATGGATCCCAGCAAGAGAGCTCACATGGGTACCAAACAGGCAAGCCCATATGGTCCCAGCAAGATGGTCCATATGGGTCCCCGTCAAACTAGCCTATATGGGTCACAAAGAGCATCCCCGTATGGATTCCTAGCCAAAAAGCCTATATAGGTCCCCAACAAGTAATCCCATGTGGGTCCCAGAAAGACAGCCCATTATGGGTCCCCAACAAGCAAGCCCATACGGGTTAACAACAGCAATATCAAATGGGTCCCAGCTGGAGAGGCCATATGGGAACCAAAAAAGCAAGCCTATATAGGTCCCAGCAAGAAGGCCCGTATGGGTCCCCAACAAACTAGCCCATATGGGTCACAAAGAGCATCTCCATATGGGTTCCCAACAAGCAAGCCCATATGGGTCCCAACAGGCAACCCAACATGTGTCCCATCAAAACAGCCCACATGGGTCCCAGAAGAAAGTCAAATTGGGCGCCTAACAAGAAAGCCCATATGGATCCCAGCTAAAAAAGCCTAAATAGGTCCCCAACAAGTTATCCCACGTGGGTCCCAGAAAGAAAGCCCATATGGGTCCCCAACTAGAAAGCCCATATGGGTCAACAACAGCATTATCATATGGGTCTTAGCAGGAAAGCCCATATGGGTACCAAACAAGCAAGCCCATATAGGTCCCCGCCAACAGGCCCGTATGGGTCTCCAACAAACTAGCCCATATTGGTCACAAAGAGCACCCCCATATGGGTTCCCAACAAGCAAGCCCATATAGGACACCAACAATCAACCCAATACGGGTCCCATTAATAGAGCCCATATGAGTCCCCAGCAAGTAAGCTCATATGGGTCCGGCAAGCCAGCCTATGGGGGCCTTATATGGGCTATAACTGGGCTTATTAACCACATGGGTTCCGTAAGGGTCCCACATAAATGGTCATGCCCATATCAGTCCCAGGTAGGACCCAGGCAAACAAGCCAATATCGGACCCGGAATGAAAGCCTAGATATGCATCCCCCAAAAGCAAACCCATATGGATCCCAGCAAGAAAGCCCATATGGGCCCCAAAATAGCAGACTTAGATGGGTCACCACTAGCAAGCCCATATGGGTCCCAGCAAGAGAGACCATATGGTTTCCTAACTCGGGAACCCAGCAAACATGCCCATATCGGTCAGTCTGTTGTGCGCTTCTATGACCAGTTCAAGGCAGTTATTCACGGCCGCCATCTTGTTTTGAGAATCGTTTTGTCAACTGCAGATTTTCTGTCGATGAGCACAATGCAGCCTGCATTCCTTAAATATAAAGTAAGTAAATATGTGTCTTGCACTTGGAAAAATGTTTTTCATAACTTAATAATCATAATTGCTCTTTAAATCAAATTTAAAGTAAATATATCTCTATTGTCATGTATTTTCGCGACTATTTACAAAAATGTAACTTCACTATCAAAACTGTTTCAAAACGTGTGTGTTGTTTTGTACGTGCAATCTTTGTGCAAATAAAGCATGGGTTAACAGTTGGAAAACAATATAGTTGCTTTTGTTGAATGAATAATTTCACTAATTGGAACAATAAAATTTCATGCATTTCAATTCTGAGGTATAAATTTATGAATAAGCTTAAGCAATCTCACACACAAAATATACATCCTATATTTCATTTGTACATGCCTTGCATTAATTATCATGTTCTTATTTATCGCTGTAATCAATATTAACATATTTAATTACAAAAGAAATAAACAGCAAATTCATTTGTGTTATTAATCCCGTTATATTTAATTCTAACACGACACGGCCACGCGGCTAATTTTCCATAGCTAAAGAATAAAATCAACCATGGGTTATTCTGCAACAAATTATGGGCGGAGCTTAATGTTTTGAAAATAGTTCCGGTAATTAAAATGGTTCCATAAAATGCACTTGCTTAATAATTTGCTCAATGTTTATCAATGAAGCTGACGTCATTTTGAATTGGTATGGTTTATTGACATCACTGAAACGCATGTGAATGTACTTTTGTGGAAAATGGGCGGAGTATAGGTTCCTATAGTTCTCATTCATAACCTTTAAAATCACAGAAGAATTTTACAGAAGATCGTGTTGGAATCCAAATAATTGACAGGTTAGCGTTGGTTAATACGGTAATAACTAACAGTTTGTCGTTTTGATGCTAGTTATCAAACCACTCGGGCTACTGCCCTCGTGGTTTAATTGCATCACATCAGAACTCCAAACTTTTGTTTATTACCGCAATAGCCAACGCTGAACTGTCAATTATTTTGATTCTAACATGATCTTCTGTAAAATTCAAATATGTCTTAATTAATGACATTATACATAATTGGTAAACCTGCTATACATTATTAATTATAAAATTCAAAATATTTACGTGTAGATCTCTGAACATATATGATGTTAACTTAATCCTACCTACAGTAGATTGGCCAAATACCAGTAGTTGCAATAGCATGAAAATAAATTTCTTTTAAAGGGACTTGTTCACACATTTTCGTATTTTTGAAAAATATCACGTAACATCTTGACCACAAACAAATATTTTATCAAGAAAATAAATAAATAAAAATTGCTATGGATGGGACTCGAACCACGTCCGCCGGGATCAAAAACTGTAACCACTCGGCTATTCTGACTGCCGATCATTGATGTGAATGTTTTAAAGCTAATCGCTATGTAAGTGATACACGTGTTTTCCAAAATACCGACAAAAAGCGTTACAAACTCTATATTATTTTATCCATTTCAGTTAATGAATTTTTATTAAACTATAATTGCATCCATTTCAATTGATGATTTTTTATGAAAGACACTGTATTTCCGATATATTTCTTTGTCAGTAGTGTCATTTTGCTTGTTTATATAGAATGTATTGTTCTTTTGGGATCTATGAAAAACATTTTGAAAATTGCCAATTTGCCAATCTGTGAACAGGTCCCTTTAATGCTCATGTGTTAATAGCTGATAACAGATATATAATACATACATGTATCCCCTTCTTCACACTGGTATGCAGATTATGAAAGAGCATTTCATTCTACAGTACAACTTGAGCAGAAATGATGGAAAACAACATTTTGTCAAACTTCAACTTGTTCAAGCGTGATATAGTAAGTTTGATATTTTGAGAACATGAAATTGCTGTATATGTTATGAAAATAAAATTGCTGTTTGTTTGTAAGAATACATAACATGTATATCAGCTTTAATCAGATTTTGTTGTTGAATTCCAGTCCTCTCAGTCAGCTGTCAGTTATTTGGCATAACATAATGCATACACTGATTGTTGCAGTAATGATTCCTAAATATATATCAAACAAAGGTCTAACTAACATTAAATAATAATATGTATAAGGTTTGTGATAAATTTTGTCAGACACCCTCTTTTTTTGTCTGACATGTCTGATTGTCTGACAGGTTTCGCATTGTCTGGAACTCTATGTATATCTTAATGTTTATTTCATTACAACACATATTTTTTAATTTGTACTTTCAGAACATGTGCTAAGGTCGAGGAACCAAGAATGCAAGGCAAGCGTACAATGAGGAGACTGAAAAAACTTGTTGGTGTATGTGATCCAAAAATGCTGCCGATGCAAACAAATGAACGTGAAACACCCCATAATTCTGATAACCAAACAGTGATCAGTTCAATTAACTATTAACACGGCAGTAATTGCAGAACTTGTATGGAGTCCAGTATATTCCTGCTCATTACAAGAGACAGTCAATTAGCAATGAAGTTCTTAGCCCTTACCACACTAAATAAGAGAAACAATGCATGCTTAATTACCAGTGTTTTGGACACTTTATATTTATATCCAATAGTTGTTAGGCTAAAAAAAATGATTTGTTTCTCAGGCAGCGCCGCAACGTATTTTTATGGCCCTGCACCAATTATGTTTAACGCCGAAACAAACATTATTTTCTATTTTTTGACGATCGCGCCAGGGTTTTTCAAGGAGCAGTCCAGAAATATGTTTATAAAAATAAAACTTTGCAGATTGCAGAAAGTGTTTCTAATGGGCAGGTTACCGTAGAAAATACAAATACTACGCATGGTAATATGTGAATGATTAACATTTTGGTAACTTGCTATCGCCTATTTTCTGTATGCGATAACTGGTAATGACTCTGGAGTAAACCAGCATGTACATTATAGTATTCCGTTCGTACCAAGCGCTTTTGAACAATGCCTTTCGTAAATAAGAAACTGATTTTGGACGAATAAACACCACAAACGTTCATAAAAACTATTACTACAATTACGATGTATTGAATTAGATCCCATGGGCAGCGGCTTAAAATGATAAGAATCCACTTATTATAAAAATAGTGGAAGAAGAGTAACCCGGTAGAGATTTCGGTATTTCCAGTAACTTTCTTCCTGTCTGATTTAATTATATAAATCGGATAATTACAACTTGTGAAATACTGTGTAAATTTTGAACAAAATGTCATATTCGGCTGGGAACCTTTATAAATATCGTCTATTTGTTGATTTAAACTTTTGTTTCGTACATGCTTTTGCTTGTGTAATAGCATTCAAAATTGTTTGAAGAAAATCTGTGTCAATATAAGTCCTATGGAAACGAACGAAAATGCCAGCTGCATTTACAAGTGTTGATTTTCCTTTCCAACATTTTTTGATTTATTGCAAAAAATATTGCAAAGTAATTCCTATTTTTACAGTTATAAAAATATGAATTACCAAAAGATAAATTCTATAAATAGAAATACTTTAATGTTGATGGTCTATCAATATGAAGGCATATATGTTAATTATGAACATTCAAATTGATTGCCTTTCTACATCAGCTTGCATAAATGACTTTTTATATTTATTTAGAATTTTATAAAAAGGGATGCTTATGTTGTTATTAAGCTAATGTTGTAAACTTAAAATTGTCTTTAATCTGTACATAATTACTTGTTTTTAATGAATTACTTATTTTAATAAGTCATTACATAGTGCCAGTAGAAAAGAGTAGGAGAAAATAAAATATACAATAAAAAAAATTCGCCCTCCCTCCTGAGTTTCTGGAAAAAGTGCCTGAAAAACAAGTGATTATTTTTTTTTAGCCTTCATTAGAAAATATTGCAATTGTAATTGCTGTGAGTGAAATGATTGCAGTCATAGTCTAAAATGTTGTATTACATCGACTTAAATTTAAAATAATTATATGTGTTTTAGCTTGACTATTCACCGAATAGTTTGATCTATACTACTCACCCGTTCGTCGGCGTCGGCGTAATGCTCTGGTTAAGGTTTGTGGGCAACAAGTCCATATCTCTGTAACTACTACAGATATTCAATTGAAACTTAACATATGCCTTCAGGGTCATTATATAATGTAACTGGCAAAGATCCATAACTATGACCTGCAATTTAACATAATTTTTTTGTACTTAGAAAATTCAGGTTAAAGTTTGCATGCAACAAGTAAATGAGTAACATATATCAATAACTACAGTACTTCTACATATATTCTATGGAAATTTCACACATGCCTTCTTGGTCATTATATAAGGTCACTGACCAAGGCCCATAACTCTGTCTTGCAATTTAACAGAATTAGACCCCTTTTTGTACTTAGAAAATTCAGGTTAAGGTTTGCGTGCAACCGGTATATATATCTGTAACTACTAGTCTTCATATATTTTATTGAAACTTCACACATGTCTTCGGGGTCATTATGTGAGGTCACTGACCAAGGCCTATAACTCTTATCTGCAATTTAGCTGAAATCAGATATTCAGCTGAAACTTCACACATGTCTTCAGGGTCATATTATAAGGTCACTAGCCAATGCCCATTACTGTGACCAGCATTTTAGCAGAATTATGACCCCTTTTTGTACTTAGAAATATTCAGGTTAAAGTTTGTGTGCAAGTACATATCGCTGTAACTACTACATATATTCAATTGAAATTTCACATACGTTTTCATGGTTATTATGTAAAGTCACTGACAGAATATATTATACTATCAAAGACTTTAAGTGTAGTGAATAGTCGAGCGAACTGTCCTGAGGCAGCTCATGTTAATTCACATATTCCCTATAATATTTTTAGGCTTGTAATTTAACATGTTTAAAAAAAAGATTATATGCTAATATTCTTTAGAAACGTTTTAGTAAAAAAATACAGAACTTTTTAAATATTGAAAGATTTTTTACAAATATTTGATAGTCACGAATTGCTAGCTTAGAGTTTGATTTCACCACATCAGACATCTTTATTTTTTACATTATTTTGATCTTGCTTTATGTTTTGAATCAATTGTTGTTTAATAAAGGCTTGATATTAAATGTGAGAAAGTTTTTACATATTGAATATTTATGCATGATCAAGTTAGTATCATTGAGATGTGGCTCTTACAAATTAACACAACATTAACTATTTTCATATTTGAATTAGTTTGTGGGCCTTAGTCTTGTGACCATTCTTAAATGTTTTATAACAAAGGTGTATGCAATGACATGTATCAAAATAACAGGCTTACCGACTGAAAATAATAATGTGTTTGTAATTGTTTGACAGTTGTATATTTTGAATGTAAATGTATTGTATTACTATATATCTCAATCTATGCTGAATAGATACGTGTATTTATAAGTTAACACACTGACCTATTTGAATTGTTTTGTATTGCACTGTTATAATTATGCCGTACTCTAATTCGGAACGATATATTTTTATATTGTGCTTTTGAAAACAACTATCTGAATTGTTTGAAACTGTTTATGTTGTATTGTGGTTTGAATATATAAATTATATTGCCAATATGAAAACACAATGGTATATCTGAATTGATTTGAAACTATAAATATACACGTATGTTGTATTCTGGGCCAGACAAATACATTGTATTAATTTTATGATAACACAGTTGTCTATTGGATTTTACAAGGATTGAAACAGTTATATGTGCTGTATTCTGTGCCTGATACATTAAATATGTTCAATATTATGAACGCAAGGTGGTATATTTCAGAATGTATTATAACTGTTATATATGTTGTATTCTGGGCCGGAGGCCTATATTTACATGTTTACAATAATGTTTGTAAATTCTGATAATATAGTCATACTAAAACATCTTTGTGAGGTTAATTGGAAGTTGGTCCATACTATGCAATACTGTAAGATTGGTATATCTACTGGTGGAGTTGTCTCGCATTTGATTCCATTATCATACCGTACTACAAGTAAAGCCTGTGTACTGTAGAGTCACATCAAGTGTTAGGTTTGTCCACACTGTGTTTGGCTTTTAAATGTGTCTGAATTTGCTCATAATGTGTTATTCATTGCTGTTTTATTGTGCATAAAGGAACTAACACATCTATTTAATACCATTAACGACAACATACATATAATAATTACTAGTAAGTGTTATATTCTGCAAATGGCAATCCAATTAAAGTAAGAAAGGATTAAATGTGTTGTTGTATTGAAGAATGAACTTTAATTATGAAATTTATATATATATATGCTCCGCAGCTTGTGAATAACATTGATATAATATTTATTGTTTATTGTATTTTGCAATGCATCGTGTATGTATAACAAACAGGACCTTTACATAAACGAAACATACATGGGACCCATGCAAACAGTGTTAGCAAAACCCAACTGGGTCCCATATAGGATGCCCATAGAGGACCCTAAACGAAACATACATGGGACCCATGCAAACAGTTTTATCAAAGCCCAACTGGGTCCCATATAGGATGCCCATAGAGGACCCATATCGAAACCTGGATGGGTCTTAATTTGGCAGCTCATATGGGGCCAAGTGGGATTTTGCAAACACATTTTGCATGGGTCCCATATGGGTAGCCTATAATGGGGCCCATCTGGGATCCATATAGGACCCACATGGATCCCATAATGCAACCATATGGGACCCATGCAAAAACAGTTTGCAAAATCCCACATGGCCCCATATGGGTTGCCTATAAAGGACCCATATCGAAGCCAATATTGGACCCATATGGGTAGCCGATATAGGACCCAACTTGGGTCCAAATGGGACCCAAATAGGTCCCATATCGCAACCCATTTGGGGCCCATGCAAAAACAGTTTGCAAAATCCCACTTGGCCCCATATGGGTTGCCCATACAGGACCCATATCGAAGCCCATATTGGACCTATATGGGTACCCCATATAGGACCCACATTGGGTCCTCATGGAACACACATAGGTCCCATATCCCAACACATCTAGGACCCATACAAATACAGTTTGCAAAATCCCATTTGGCCCCATATGATTAGCCCATGCAGGCCCCATATGGTAGCTCATATTGGACCCATATGGGTTCCATATATTCATGCTGGCTGGGACGGTGTCTGTATATGGAAACGAGTAGCGTCTATATCAATAGTCATAAATACGGAATTGAAACGAATACAGTCTAAATCAATAGTCACAAATACGGTATTGAAACGAATGCAGTCTAAATCAATAGTCACAAATACTTTTTGAAACGAATACAGTCTATATCAATGGTAACAAATACGGTATTGAAACGAATACAGTCTATATCAATAGTCACAAATACTGTATTGAAACGAAAACAGTCTATAGCAATGGTAACAAATACGGTATTGAAACGAGTACAGTCTATATCAATAGTCACAAATACGGTATTGAAACGAGTACAGTCTATATCAATAGTCACAAATACGGTATTGAAACGAGTACAGTCTATATCAATAGTCACAAATACTGTATTGAAACGAATACAGTATATAGCAATGGTCACAAATACGGTATTGAAACGAGTACAGTCTATATCAATAGTCACAAATACGGTATTAAAGCGAATACAGGCGTTACAAAAAGTGAGCAGCTATGATCAGCATCAGACTATCAGTATTAAAACGAATACAGATTGTATCAACAGTGAAATAACACGGTCTCAGTCCGTTTTGAAACGAAAACAATCAATATCAATAGCAAAATAACACGGTCTCTATCAGTATTGAAACGAATACAGTCTATGTTGGCATTGAACCAATAAGTCTCTATCATGATTGAAATAAATACGTTCTCATCATCACTGTAACGAATAGTCTATACCAATCGTAAAATACTGCGGGCTCTATTAGTATTTAAACGGAATACAGTCTATGTCATTAGTGAAATAATAGGTATCTATCAGTATTGAAATCAATACAGCCTATATCAGTAGTGAAATAAAAGATCTCTGTCAATAGTGAAAATAATACAGTTTATATCAAACGTGATATTATAAGGTCTCCGTCAAGTTTGAAGAGAATACAATCCTTCTATATCAGTGATATAATAAAGTTTCTTTCAATAGTGACAATCAGTTAGTCTATGAAGAATGACAAAACAAAAAAAACCTAAAACATATTGTTTTATAATATCAACATTTGTATACTTTTGTATTTGTGCAAATATTGGCGAGTGTTCCAGCCAGCCCGATATATGTCAAGACAGCGAATGTATAAACAACCAGGGCAGCTTTAGATGCGAGTGTCCTAGAGGTTTTACCCTCGGTCGCCACCGACGGACGTGTCTGGGTAAGCACAATATGTAGCCTTTGGCTTTCGGCATTGTGTCGTAACTACATTTAGCTGGATTGTTTTTTTCAGGGGGCGTATTTCAGAGAAACATGTTAAGTGTATCTTAATATGTTTTTACTTACGCTCCAGATTTTGTAATTCTTACTAATTCTAAATACATTTTACATTTGTAAATCGATTTTGACAAGATTACCGATAAATGAGGCAGATGAAGGTAAATATTTGCAACTAATCTCAATGTCATGTACATCTGGAATAAAAAGTTACAGACAAAACTGATGATTTTCATGGTAAATATAAGATTTACAGTAAGCTGTTTCTGGAATATGGCTCTTACAGACAAATGACTTGGAAAGCGAAACTTCGTATTTCGAAGATAATGCTTTTGAAGGGGAGATCTCTGATGAGTTTTCCGGGAACTGAAAACATTTACACAAATAGACATGGCCATTACACATATTCGATCACATTCTTATGAATATATTTGTTATACGATATTACCGTCGGTTTTGATCACTAACACCAAGAAGGAATTGGGGAACAATAATTTAGTGTAAACGATGACATCATTGGAAAATAAATGAGGCGTGTCGCGGGAAAACCGGGATTAATGCGTGTGCGTAAAGTGTCGTCCCGGATAAGCCCGTGTATTCAGCTTTTATGGTATTTTCTGATTCAATAATGTCTTTTCTAAACATAAACCCACTGTAGGCGGAAAGTGGCGACCCGGATTAGCCTTGCGCACATGCATTAAGTCCGGTTTCCCACGACACGCCTGAAAAGTGTATCGGAAGTTTCCGATATAAATACCGACATTGATTTGCTGCCTTTTCATGGATGATGAGCGTTCGGCCCAAAGGAACAAAACCACCGCCTGAAATAAAATTTAATGTTGGCATTTTCTGTTGGTTTTCATCAAACACTGGCTTTGTTACAGCGAGGTCAAAGCTTCATGTAATGTATGATTGTCCAGAAATCTTCTTGATATTAAAACGGAATAAAAAAACGCCCACAGCACTATTCAATCCAATGTATATCAGTATTGTGCCATTCTATGATATACAACCACCATCCAATTACTTGTAGTTAGAACAAATTAAGTAACATTTTATTGGTTACACGAAGGGTAAGAACATATAAAGTAACATTTTATGGGTTATACGAAGGGGCGGAAACTAGTATATATTTTGATTGGTTATGCGCATTTTCATCGTTGGAACTTGTCAATAGTAACCATATATGGTAATGATTAGTAATTAGTACAGATTCCGAGAAGGAGAGGTCAGTCAAAAACAAGACGTTAAGAACATGCTCTTAATAATATTGTGTTGTTTTTTTTGTAATTGTTGCAATCCGGCCATTTCAATGGCTCAAAATGTGTGACTGCTATTCAATCGAATGTATATCAGAATTGTGCCATTCTAGGATAGACAAACCACTATTCAATCCAATGTATGTCAGTATTGTGCCATTCTAGGATAGACAACCACTATTCAATCCAATGTATGTCAGTATTGTGCCATTCTAGGATAGACAAACCACTATTCAATCCAATGTATATCAGTACTGTGCCATTCTAGGATAGACAACCACTATTCAATCCAATGTATGTCAGTATTGTGCCATTCTAGGATAGACAAGCACTATTAAATCCAATGTATGTCAGTATTGTGCCATTCTGGGATACACACCCACTATTCAATCCAATGTATATCAGTACTGTGCCATTCTATGATAGACAACCACTATTCAATCCAATGTTTATCAGTACTGTGCCATTCTATGATAGACAACCACTATTCAATCCAATGTTTATCAGTACTGTGCCATTCTAGGATAGACAACCACTATTCAATCCAATGTATATAAGTATTGAGCCATTCTATGTTAGACATGCGTTAAGTGAAATTATACGTTTTGCAGACGGCAGACAGGACCGTTGCTTCTTGCACTACAGCCGGGGGCAGTGTAGCAAACCGTCACCGATGCTGGTCACAAAGTCCACGTGCTGCTGCGTGGTGGACTCCATGGACGCCCCCGGGATCGCTTGGGGCGTGGCATGCGAGCCGTGACCGTCCATGTCGGATCCGGAATTCAAGACTCTCTGCAAACACGGAACCGGAACCGACCACGATGGAGGAGGTTGGTACAGTCGATGTTAAATGGGGAAAGGGAAGGACGATCGTATCTTAGTAAATTATATCATAAAATTGTTATCATATACATAAGCTGCAGTTTTCGCGACGTCACTACTGATGTATGCACCCGTCTGTCGTATAACGGCAGATGTGCAATCGTTGAAACTGAAATAATCACGTTGGCGATTTCAACACCGACTATTTCGATAGTCTATATAGTGTTGCAGTTGCAGTTAGTGTTACTGACATTGATTATCACAATGATTACGACGACTGAGACGATTATAACGATGATGGTGATGATGATTATGACATAAGCGCACAGAGTAATATATAATAAACATTACCGTTATACATATATGTGTAGTTGGACTATAAAAACTGTTTAAATATCTTAGATTTCTTAAAGGCTTACGCTTTGAATATACATTTAGTACGACTATACATGTATGCCCATTACAGCCATTAACTACTGCGCTCTGATGCCGGACATATGCGAGAACGGTGCCTGTGAGAACACCCCCCGCTCGTACCGGTGTGTCTGTAACGCGGGATACCAACCCGATGCTTCCGGGAAAAAATGCGTGAGTAAGTGCCAACTCGAATGTCTTCCGGGAAATAAATCTATATAACATGGATGTAGCTACATTTCTGGCAAAACTGTAATTGAAAAACATTAAAAAATAAATAAGTTATGTTACTTGCGCGGAAACTTTCCACCCCTCGTACATGACGTACATTTACGAGGGTTATCCGGAAAGTTCGTTGACTGCTGTTGTAAAACGAAATACAATCATCTGTAAACAATTCCTCTTTGTGTGCTAGATTAAAACATATTGCTAATAATCTTGTCCAAAAAATATACAAAAATGAACATTATTCAGGTTAGAGACTTCATATTTCATCAAATCTTCACCAATATTACACAGTTCATCTATGACCATAAAATTATGAAAAGTGAAGTCAAATATGAGCAAAATTGGGCCAGAAACGCTGGATTTATAGCTCTTTGTTTGAGAAAAAAATATATAAAAAAATTGACATTATTCAGGATAGAGACTTCATTTTTCATCCAATCTTCCCCAGTTGTGCACTGTTTGCCTATGAACGTAAGATTACAGGTGAAGTCCAATATAAGCATGTTCGGGCCAGAAACACCAGAGTTATTGCCCCTTGTGTGGGGAAAAAAATCAACAAGTTATCAGTGATTGGCCTTTACACACGATTTCGTATTCAGTGTTGACCAAAATTACAGTTTGCGTATGACCATACAACTTGATTGATAAAATTTGATTTCCAACAGTTGCAAACCTTGCATGCAGTTATTTGTACATTCAGCATTGATGGCTTCAGAGCCTGCAATATCATCATTTATCATCATTGGACAGAACATTATCAAAGAAAAAGCTTTACTTGACTTTATAGCACAGCCATCGCAATTATTGCATTGCAACTGGTTCTCCAAAACTGTCTGCGAAAAAGACATCAAAATATACTGTTTTTGCATTTTCAAGAATTGTCACTGACTTAATAAAAAAGGGTCAGGCAAGGGAAAAATGATTTGAGAACCATTAGCAAACATCACCGCACGTCTACTACCCAACTCGTACTTTAGATAGCCCATTGCACTAATCGATGTTTTAAATCAAATCGATCCTATCCCCATTTGCGTATTATTCAGATACCTTAAAGGGACTGTGTCATCGAAAATGGCCCCAAGGGGGCAATTTCTTAAAAAATTATGAAATTCAGTTATTAATACTGACATATAATGATGGGTATATATCATGAAAAAAGAGTGCACGCATTTTGAGATAAAAATCAATTTATTATATGGGTCTTGTTTGTTTAGCCCTTTTCATGTTTACATTTTGACGTCATAATTGTGAGTATTTTCTATAACCATAGTTTACAGTCTACTTCTTTCCAAGCATAATAGCGCAGTTGGTTAAAGCGCTGTCTACTGTCATTTCTTTGTATGACATATAAGTCGTGGGTTTGATCCCTGATTGGGGTTTTAATTTTTCAGACTTTTTTGCTAAATTGTTTTTATCAAATATCTTGTTGTGTATTATATTATGTTTTATTTACTTCACATGTCTTTATACAGCGCCTTTCTATCACATGATGTCATATATCGGGTAATAGGAATCCAAAATTTGGACGACATAGGCCCTTTAATTGTCAAACCTGTCACACCAGTGTGGTCTTCATCTATACCACTTCTTAGGTGAGCGCTTTGGGCCATCATGGCCCTCTTGTTAATATATTTTAGGGCTAAGTTATCTAGGTTTTCACGTAATCCTAGCAACACAACTACTGAAGTACGGAGCACTTCAAATTGTTCTGAATTTTGCGTTATAGATGTGAACGAGTGCGTCGTCAATCCCCGGCTCTGCGATGGCGGCCAGTGCCGCGACACCCAGGGATCCTTCATCTGCACGTGTCCGGCCGGCTCCAGGCTCGATCCTTCCAATCACATGTGCGAAGGTAAACGTAACCTGCCAGTACGTACAGTATGTGTTTGAGTTCGGCAACCATGAGAGAATGAGCTTGATTATACATATTATTGAGGTCCTGCGCAGACAGTGATTGACCAGTAAATACCGGTAATGCAACTAAAGACCGTTAATACCGGTAGCCATGATTTAGTTATGGTGTGGTGATAAATTGTGGCGTTCAACGAGTAAATGATAAAAAGAGGTCGTGCTAGGTGAAAGAGTCCGTGATAATTGTTTTAAGGGTACAATAGGTCACATATTGGCATATGTTATAAAGTCTATGATTCAGATCCCATTTATGTATTGTTTCAATATATCGTACATTTTAAGTACCTGCACATATACCGCTTTGTAATAACTAGTCCTTATTATTTTATTGTGTACAATACATGATCATGTTTGCTTTAAGTTTAAAACATAACTGAACATATATTCAATTCCCTTTGGTAAACGCGTGCATGTCCTGTATTTGCAAGTAAACGCGTATATGTCCTGTATTTGCAAGTCTTGGAATTACATCAATGAAGAAATGATGCCTTTTCTCGCACGGTGTATTGCAGAT
Organism: Congeria kusceri; assembly: GCA_027627225.1. Classification (NCBI taxonomy): domain Eukaryota; kingdom Metazoa; phylum Mollusca; class Bivalvia; order Myida; family Dreissenidae; genus Congeria; species Congeria kusceri. Next base: position 11,148,706 of record CM051025.1, read on the forward strand.
ATTGACGAGTGTAGGTCGTCCCCTTGCCAGGGAGGAACGTGTGTTAACACCGCCGGAAGTTTCAAGTGTAAATGTGACCATGGGTTCTCATTGGACGCTTCGGGATTGATATGCGTTGGTAAATACTTAGGGTTACATTTTTTGTAATTTCTTCATGTAGACAAGGTGGTATAATTTATAGCCTACTCACCCAGTTTGTCTTTGACGTTCTAATCTCCTGGAATTGTTCTACGCGCCGTTAAATGTAACAAGTACTTATATAGTATACTGAAAAAGTAATATCTGTGTATTGATAAACACTTGAAAAACATAATAATTGTTTATAGAAATGTATTATTGGTATAAAAACATAATAATTGTTCATAGAAATGTAATATTGGTATATTGAAAATACGAATCACTCATACGAGTCACGCTGTATGTAAGTACTCCTATATTTCCGTAGACGAGCGGCTCGGGTCGTGCTGGATGCGCATCCGGGACGGCCAGTGTGAGGACAACGCTCAAGTCCGAGTGCTGCAACACCGTGGGCAAAGCGTGGGGCAGTCCCTGCGAACCGTGCTCCGCCTCGAGTGAGTATCCTTGGAAAATGAATTAAGTACATTACAATAAAACGCATTTTGGCAAAATGGAGACCGTACTACAAATAAAAAAACGGTTTCCGCTCAATAGCTTGAGAACACATTACGATATTTTAATGAAACTTCATACATAGATATCTTATGTACAGACCTCGCTTGGGACTGCATATGGAGTGGGTGGGTCAAGGTCAAGGTCACCATTATTAAAAATAGCCAAACCAGGGTTTTACATCAACGTCAAATTTTAGGGGTTCACAGGACTGAAGTGGTTGATATTTAGGGGTCCTCTCAATAAACGTGGGGGTCCCGTTCATTTGTTTTGTCGGCATTTGTATCAACGTTTTGAATGTTTTGTATCAATAAGATTGACTGAAGGCATTATAAAATAATGTTAATAATTTTATAAATTAAATCTATGAAATAATTAATTTAACACAGAATTGTACCAACGCATCAGAAAAATCATGCATCCAATTGGATGCAAGTTTAAAAATAGGAGGGGTCCTGACTCACAACTTAGGGGTATTTGAAACAGAAAATCGAGTCCGGTTAATCCCTGCTAAACAGTTTCCACTCAATAGCTTGAGAAGACATTGAGATATTTTAATGCAATTTCATATGTAGATACCTTACATCTAGACCTCGCTTGGGATTGCATATGGGGTTAGTGGGGTCAAGGTCAAGGTCACCATTACTAAAAAATATATTTGTGTGGTGACTTTAATGCAAATCGTTTTCGTGGAATTTCCACGTTTCTTGTTATTTATTTGTTGACTGAAAATATAGGGGTTGAAAGTATTTGCAAATATTGAATATGTTAGCTTTGAAAAATAAACCGAATAGTTTTAAATTTTTGGAGTTAGTAGGTATTTACAAATTGTGTCAAATGCGAATTTTCCGGTTGGGCTTTGAACATTACAGCATTACATTTGTATTTGTATACGGCTGTTTTGAATTGACATAAAACGTAAATTGTGTAAAAACGAAAGCGAATTTCAGCGAATGCGTTATTGCGTTGGTTAAAATATTATATGTTGTAAAATATGAGGTGAAAGAGTTATTGTCTGTTGTAGATATGTGGCGTGTCGTGAAAACCCAGGGTTAATGCATGTGCGTAAAGTTTCCGGGACAACACTTTCCGCCTACAGTAGTTTTATGTTTAGAAGAGACTTCCTTGAAACAGAAAATACCATTAAAGCGGAAAGTGTCGTTCTGGATTAGCCTGTGCGGACTGCACAGGCTAATCTGTGAGGACTGCACAGGCTAATCTGCATTAAGCCCGGTTTTCCACGACACGCCTTAATTATGTTTTTTTTCAGTTCACGAAAGATGCCCACGGGGTTATATATATAAACGTGATGGTTGCGTGGGTAAGAACTTTTTATGTAAAATTATCTGCATGTTGGACAATTAAGTTTAAGCATCGTGTGAAGAAATATCTGAAAAACAATCTTGCCGACAATACACACCGCCTGAGCAAGCGACATATAGGGATTGTTGGCGTTGTTGGCGACGGCGGCGTCGGCAACGGCGGCGTCCCCTTCAGTTTGTGCAGACAATAACTTTAGATTTTTGTGTGCAATCATTATGAAACTTTTAGGAAGTGTTAGTAGCCATAAAAGGAAGGTTAAGCTCGATTTTCGGCATAATTGCTCTTATCGTACTTGAGTTATAACCTTTATAAAACTACTTCAAATAAGTCTTGTGCAGACAATAACTTGAGATTTGTTTGTGCAATCATTATGGAACTTTAGGGAAGTGTTAGTACGCATAAATGGAAGGTCAAGTTCGGTTTTAGCATAATTTCTTTTATCGTATTTGAGTTATGCCCTTAAAAAAAAAATAGTTCTAATAAGGCTTTTGCAGACAATACAGACTTTAGAAGTGTTTGAGCAATCATTATGAAACTTTGAGGAAGTGAAATTTCGATAACGAATGATCGGGACTTTAATTATTATTGCAATCTCCATTTCTTATTACCAATAATGGAGAGCTTAATCGCACAGTTGCCCATTAAATCGTAAACGACATTTGTACACGGTATGTATTCAAAATTTGAGCTATTTTAAATGTACTGTTTCTAAAGTTGTGTTGGCAAATATACAACTGATTGATATATTCATAATTGCCATGTATTTCCATATCATACTGACATTTATTAAACCTCATTCATAATGCCATTGCATGATAACGTTATGTGAACATACGGGCAGGTTAATTTTTTTACGCGTACATTGTTGACATCATCCGTCGGAAAAATATTGGAGAAGATTAGTGTTGTTATCAGTCTTTTTAAAATGTATGTAAATATATATTTGTGTGTAATTACGTTTTCTACAAATATTTGTATATACATGTATTCGTGTGATTTCTTGAAGACATCAAAGAATGTGAACTGTCATCCAGGGCATCCGTCAGAAAATAATGGAGAAAAGCGTTATCAGGACATGTTTAATATTTGACATATACTCGTATGGTCATGTATTGGTGTGATATCTTGCAGACATAAACGAGTGCGAGCAGTTCGCGGACCTGTGTCGGGGCGGAGGGGTGTGCGTGAACACGGAGGGTTCGTTCACGTGCCAGTGTCCCTCGGGCATGGAGCTCGACCCCTCGGGCACCAGCTGCCTTGGTATGACCTCCTAACAAATTAAAATGCATTATAGTGAGCTGTAATGCAATGCCTAGTAGACTAGTTCAACACTTCTAAAGTGTTTAGTTGAGTCTAGTTAACTGTTGTGCATTGACTCGTAAACACTAGTTGAACGCTCACAGAGAATTAATATTTTTCAAGAATATACATTATTAAAACGGAATGTTTTTCAATTGTAACAGAGCCAAAACATTGAACAGTTTAAATGTTTCATTTTTTGTTGTCATTCTTGTATTTGTGCATGAATACGTTTATAAATTAAACTTTTAACATGGTTTTATTGTTCGATCATTTTCCTCTGTTATGTTACGAATTGAACATACGTTTATCAATATTATATGAAACTTAATGTAGTTGTATTTAATTATTGACACAGTGATTACAGCTCGCGTGTTATTGGGCACGTCACGACGTCATATTTGTTTGCAGACAAGCGGAAATCCACTTGTTTCCTGGTGTACAGACGCGGCCAGTGCTCCGAGGGACTCGACAGCATATTCACTCGCTCCATGTGCTGCTGTACTGTGGGGAAAGCGAGGAGTCATCTGTGCGAACCATGTCCGACGAAAGGAACAGGTAAGCGTGGAACCATTTTTTTGTGCGAACCATGTCCGACGAAAGGAACAGGTAAGCGTGGAGCCATACATGCGAACCATGTCCGACCAAAGGAACGGGAAAGAATGGAACAACCTGTGTGAACCATGTCCGACCAAAGGAACAGGAAAGCATGGAACCATATTTGTGAATCATGATCGTCCAGAGGAACAGGAAAGGTGTGAACCATGTTCGACCAGAGGAACAGGTAAGCATGGAGCCGCAGGTGCGAACCATGTCCGACCAAAGGAACCTTTGAGAAAAGAGTGGCAAAGACATGAAACACATCTGAAGCGGTTGACAGAGAAATGCACACTTTTGATTGCTGTTTGCCGCTAGGCAATAGGTGAGCATGGGAAAACACATATATCCAAACCAGTATGGGAAACTTACCTGGAAAGAAAAGAAAGGATTATGCAACCACTTCTGGTGACACTGAGGCAATATGCGTACTTATTATGACTTGCAAGGACTCGTGGTCAGCGAGTTAGTATATATTCTAAGCAAAAACAAAAAGAAATCGTACACCTTTTAATGTGAAATTTGTAGTCGAGTATATTTCAACCAGTATTTAAACAACGATATTTTCATACATGGCTGAGACAAGTTACAGTACGCATCAGTGAAAACATTATGTTTAAATATTAAACCATGATCCCTTTCCCGGAAAATCGATCAACTATTTACTTTATGGTTTCTTTTTTAGCAGAGTATATTTTCCATTGACATTGACAAATGGTGAAATTTCAGCATCCGTATATAGCCTATTATTGACCTAAATTATTGTCTAGTTATTATTAAAAAAAATGCCACAAATTTCAGCAGTTCAGTTGGTTCCACGTATTAGGCTTACGTTACTGGCTTACAAGAGAAACGCATAGTGTACCCACGCTACATAAACACAATTGGTGTCATGTGTACACCTTGTCGCATTCATTTTTGGTTACTCTTAATACACTGAACAGAAAAAAGTATAGCGTTATTTAAAGTTGTTGTTTTTTTATTTACAAAGTTTACCTTTCAGGAAAAATGTTTAAAATGAATAAACACTGCCCCCCCCCCAAAAAAAAAAAAATAAAAAAAAAATCAATATATTTATTACTGTCCAGTGACTCATCAATTTTTTTTCCAATAGTTGAGTTGAGCAGTTGTATCTCTTATTTTAATTACGAATCACGCTATAGTTCTCGGTTGTTCATTACAGACCAGTACGAGGCGCTGTGTCCAGTAGATGGCCATGGTGGCGACCCAGTTTCTCCGACAGGTATGTGCCATTATAAATAGTTACTTATGGCGTGATTATTTGTATATGAATGTCTTGTGTACGAAATAAAAGGAAATAAAAGGTAAACATACTAGTAAAAATAATTTGCGATATATGAGTCGCATGACGCAATTATTTAGAGATTAACCAATTCAGTGGCTTGTTTTGTTACGAAACAAAAAAAAACATCGCGCGAAGGTAGACTGGCAAATTTTCGCATCATTCCTGCCCATGAAACGGTTCATCAGAGCGACCAAAAGTCGAAATTGTTTCACAACTGAATTAAGCCGCACAATTTATTGGAAACAGTCGAAAATATAGGTTATTCTTAAAAAATGATCAAGTCCTTTTATAATCGCTTCAACTATATTTTCGACTGTTTTACTTTTCATATGAATGTTTTTATCCGAATGCGTAAACTATTTTTTTCACTATATAAACCTTATTTTTAATTTAATGCAGGTCAGTATTTATATGTCATTTTTTTCCTGTTTTTTTTCGATATTGCCTCCCCCGTCAGGCCCTTTTCAGAGACAAATTCTCTTTAAACACCACTTGTTGTAATCTTGCCTAGATATCAACGAATGCCGAGAGATCCCAGGAATATGCACGAACGGACAGTGCCGGAACACGCAGGGTAGTTTCACGTGCACGTGCGATAGAGGGTTCGCTCTGGATGCACGGGGATTCAACTATACAGGTAGTTGTCACAATGTTGAAGGTTCACTGTTTTTTAGCCGATGCACGTTCACCTTACGAAATATGATCAGTATTTATTCCCATATTTCAAATGCTTGGTGCCACACACGCTTTTCGTGCCTGCTTTTTTATTTGATATAAAACAATTTTCATAAATACTGATTGTCGTTTCTTCTTAAATTGTTGCATTCGTTTATGTGAAATATATTTAACCACCCAATTTAAATCTACGCTAAATATTTCTGTTGATTAAAATGTTTATAGTTACGTAAACAGTTAACATATTTTGTTGTATAAATTAATCATGTATGACATGTACTACGTGTTTCAGATGGCACTTGCGTAAATTATTCTGCATGTCCAATAATTAAACTTTTGTAAAGTTCTGTATTAGACGAAATACATTTGAGGAAAGCTGTTTTCAGAATTCACTGTCACTATGCATGTATATTAATCTAGATATTGATGAGTGTCGAATATCCTTCGGCGTCTGTGAAAACGGCGCATGCGTCAACACCGAGGGCGGTTTCCGGTGCCAGTGTAAACCAGGCTACGTCCCTGTCATGATGGAGCAAATGTGCATGGGTAAAACCACACCAGTAGAACTTTCGTTACCGATTTCAATAAAAGCATACATTTTAAGCAGTGTTTAATTTACAAAAAAATTAAAGATATTGATAACATACTCATTATTCACAGTTAAATACTTATTCAAATGTAGACGTTATTTTTAAGTTTGACTATATGGGTACGCACTTATATGACTAGTCTCTATATATTAAACGTGCTGATTTATTTATTGTTTTGCTATGTACATTTAGCAATTATTAAAAATATTCAAATGTAACCTCTGCAACAATATAATAACCGTATTTTATTTGTCAGTTGTTTGCTCCGCTGCCATATTGTAGCCATTTTCATCAGTTTGTTGTAGTACGTGCCGCTGTGTAAGAACAACCTTTTTATTGGTCAAAATTGGTCAAATGTAGATTGTGCCACTACGTAAAAAAAAAAATTGTTATAGGTCAAATGTTAACGTCTGCTGCAGTAAAACAAGCATTTTCGTTGGTCACACTAACCGTCTGCTGCTATGTAACAACCATTTCATCGGTAACGTAATATCTTCCGCAGACGTGAACGAGTGCGAGGAAGACAAATCCTTGTGCCGGGGTGGCACGTGCCATAACGAGCCCGGGAGCTTCCGGTGCGAGTGTCCCGCCGGTCTAGAGCTGGCCACCGACGATAGATCGTGTGTAGGTAAGGACACTCATAAGCTTTAGAGTTATGGTTATCAATGAAAACTGTAATTTAATATATATGTTTTGTTTTATAAATTATAGCGAATGCTGTTTCGTGTGGTTTAAATGTTCTCCTATGTTCTAGGTATTATAAATACATTTACTATATGATTTTATTGATAATCAACTGGGTAATGATATTTTTCTGGACGTTTCCTTTTACCATTTGTCTGGATTTTATTTTTGTCAGACCTATATGCGCATTCCTTTGTTGTATGCTGTTCTGTGTTCCCCGAACATGTATACACCAACATCGAAATTCTCTTTAACAGTCAAATCTATGGTAGTTACTGTGGTGTTTATCCTGTCACTGTACACTAAAATCACGTGTTTAACTCTTCGACTTGTTAAGGCAAATGAGCACGTGGTATAGCTTGTGAAGCCGAATGAAAATTTACCCTTTAACAATAGCTAGGGAGATGTTAACACTGTTAGGTTGAATGTTTTGGGCCATATTCCAGAAACATCTAAAGGTTATCTTAAAATACTTTCACTTAAGTTCCAATTTTTGTAAGGTAATGTTTTTAAAATTACATAAAAATTAATGAATCCAATTACAGTTAAGTAAACCGTAGTAAATAGCCAGTTGATAATGAGTGAACATTTAGCAGAATTTCATGCATACATGGAATAAAAAGGCTTAAGAAAGTGACGATTTTAAGGGTAAGGATAAGATTTCACTTAAGATGTTTCTGATATACAACCCTTGGAAGGCTCTGCTGTTATTTCCTTCAGACATTGACGAGTGCGGGTCGAGTAGCAGCGTCTGCTCTAACGGCTATTGTGAGAACTTCATGGGTGGTTACCACTGCACGTGCCATCCGGGATTCACATCGAACGCGCAGAGGACGTCATGCATCGGTAGGCTAGTTTCTTTACAATGTGCCCTACAGAGAGCGCAAATCATGTGTATGTACATCGTCGGACACCCACGGTTAATTCATTACCGCACTCTCCATTCCTAGATGGAGAGAAGCGCAATAAGCAGCCGGGCGTATCCGCCGAGTGTATCTGTAGGTTGATAATTTACTGTTATGTTCTGTCATTTATTCTGACTATCGACAAAAATAGCAGTTTTCACTAATATGCAGCTTTTTACTAATTAGCAAACATTTCAAATTAGTCTGCATTCGATAGACGCTATTGTTAACGAAATACCGTGAGGTATTGTTTCTTTGATTGGAGGCGTTAGAACGTTTTACATGCAGTCCAATATACCTAAAATGTGTGGGGAATATGCCGCGAAGAAAAAAAAGTTTAAGAAAAAAATACGTAAGCGGAAACCAACAATTATTTGTTTGGCCTTAACATGAAAAGCAAGCGTACGTGTGTTTTATCCCTGTAAGTTGATAGAACGTATAATCTATGTCATACTGACAGGTACTTCGCTGCTGTTAAATTGGCTCACTGAACTTTGTTTGTTTGTCCCATCCCACAGGACAACAATTAATTAAAATGCGATGTTTTCTTGTTTAAACTCGTAAATGTTTTATGTACATTCTATTTAGTGATTCTGTTCTAAGAAGGCCTGAAACAAATGAGGCGTGTCATGGGAAAACCGGGCTTAATTCATATGCGTAAAGTGTCGTGCCGGATTAGCCTGTGCTAGTAAAGAAACTTTTTTCATATATCTCTTTCAGATATTGACGAATGCGCGGAGAACAATGGCGGGTGTGAGATGCTGTGTGTCAACTCCCCGGGCAGTTTCGCCTGCGGCTGTGAGATGGGCTTCACTCTCATGCCGAACGGAAGAACGTGCAAAGGTTACAACTCATAATCATCAAAACAAAATAATAAGTCTTTAAGTTCCTACAATTGGTTCTTACATACAGTCGCTACAGTCCAACAATCCTCGGTCATAATACCGAAGTACTGCGGGTAAATTAAATGGTCGTCGTCGTCGTCACGATCCTTTTACATTCCAGATTACAACGAGTGTCGAGAGAACCCCAACATCTGTAACGGCGGCAAGTGCCACAACACGCCCGGGGCTTATAGGTGCATATGTACCGATGGGCTGCGGTCTTCACAGGACATGAAACAGTGTATCGGTACGTTTATTGGTGATTTGTATCTTAATTTCTGTGTTAAACTTACATCGAACTTTTATTGCTGGTTTATACGCCGTGTTTCTTAACATTAAATGTGAAACTTACATCGAAACTTTATTGGCGATTTGTACGCCGTGTATCTTAATTTCTATGTTAAACATACATCAAATTTTTACTGGTGGTTTGTACGCCGTGTTTCTTAATTTCTATGTTAAACTTACATCGAAATTTTATCGGTGGTTTGTACGCGGTGTTTCTTAATTTCTTTGTTAAACTTAAATCGAAAACATATGGCTATATAGGAAACAAGTCGTCTGCAATATTTGCCTTTTGCTCTTCTATTGAAACATGTTTAGATATAGGAATAATGAAACTCCAGAGACATCATCAAGAGAGAAACCCTTATTACCATCCGTTGGTCCTTTTGAGATACACAAGACTGGTAACAGGAATTAAAATTATGAAATCATTGTCAGTAAAATGGGTTGGTAGTTGTGTAGGTTTGATTCATAAATTAGAACAAGCTGCGAATCATCTGTCAAGTACTTTCTCAATGTACCTCTGCACAGATGTTACTCATATTCAAATCGACTGATTGATTGTATCCAATGAGTTCACCTACTTGATTGTATCCAGTGAGTTCACCTACTTGATTGTATCCAATGAGTTCACATACTTGATTGTATCCAATGAGTTCACATACTTGATTGTGTCCAATGAGTTCACCTACTTGATTGTATCCAATAAGTTACACCTACTTGATTGTATCCAATGAGTTCACCTACTTGATTGTATCCAATGAGTTCACCTACTTGATTGTATCCAATAAGTTACACCTACTTGATTGTGTCCAATGAGTTACGCCTACTGATTGTATCCAATGAGTTACACCTACTGGATTGTATCCAATGAGTTACGCCTACTTGATCGTATCTAATGAATTGCACCTACTGGATTGTATCCAATGAGTTACACCTACTGGATTGTATCCGATGAGTTACACCTGCTGGATTGAATCCAATGAGTTACACCTACTTTATTGTATCCAATGAGCTACTGTGTCACCAGATTTACAAAACAAGCTTGTGGTATTGCTTGTGGTACTCTTGCTTACGCAAAGATAACAGCTGGAGAATCCTGAGCTATTGCAATGGCAGAAGCTTTACTCGGTCTTTACTTACGAAAACATATTTAGAAGGACGACAAACGAAATTGATACTGAAAGCCTTCATAATTACGTATTTTGTCATACCAGACATTGACGAGTGCTTGAAGAACCGGAACCTGTGCGAGAACGGCGTCTGCGAGAACCTGCCGGGCTCCTACCGCTGTAACTGTGACAACGGCTTTGAGGTGGTCGACAGCTCCAACCGGTGCACAGGTAAGCTCGATCCCCACTCCCGACTGCGCTAGTGAAATCTTTTTGAACAAAGCGATCGCGATACCAATGGTTAAAAACTTAAATATAGCCTGCCTTGAAAGCCAGAAGGGGTCATCAGCATATGTACATATCAGGCTGATAGCCCTTCTTGCTTTCAGTAGACGATATATCTGATTAAAACACTTTTGGCTTTATGAAGTTATATTCGAGCGTATTAGGTAGGAGAAATCTCCATAGTTGTATCGGCAGGTTACACTTATCTCCGAATGTAGTTTTCGTGTTGTTTTATATACGAATATATGAATACGCTGTAATTAATATTGTAAACCCAATTAAATATTTCGTTATAGATATCGACGAGTGCCTCACCGGGAAGAACATCTGTGACGAGCACGCAAATTGCCTTAACACCGCCGGCTCCTACAGGTGTCAGTGCAAACATGGCTTCGAGGGCGACGGCTTCACGTGTAGAGGTATACTTCCGGTGGAACTTCCGGTAGTTTTTTTTAATGTAAAGGACCAAGCTAGTTTTTCCAAAATGTTACCTTAATGACAAGGTTTATGATTCTTATGTTAAAATGTTATATATACCAATAATTGCGGTAGGTGTATTGAAAAAAAAATGTTTAAAGTCTACTCCGATAATGCATGCTTTAAATAAACTTTCATACAAATATGTATTCAGCTTATGTTAATAAATGTTAATACGTGTATGATCCTAAAGGCACAAACTACAGAAACTAATAATGCACAACATTATATTTGCACATTAATATTACTTTGCTAAAAAGTATATTTGTATATACGAAATGTATGTTTTGTTAATTGTAAATTTTCTGCAGCGTTTTTTAAAAATGTGCTTTTCGTTAGATATTAACGAATGTCGACGTGACGGCGTCTGCTCCCTCAATGCCGTCTGCGTCAACGAGCCCGGAAGTTACGCGTGCATCTGCGAGGAGGGATTCACCGGAGACGGCTTCAACTGCAGGGGTAAATGGCTGAACGTAGTATACCCGTGGACATTATAAGGGGCCTTTTTCAAGGAACGGTTTTAGTATTAAAAGTAAATGTTTAATTTATTATATACAATGCAGGGGCGGATCAAGGATTCGTAGTTAGGGGGAGCGTAAACTTTTGATCGTGAAGTAATAACCCCTTAATGTTCTCTGTGGGTCTGCAGTGATCAGCTACAGATCCGTATCAAAGATATATGATAAATCTTTGCACATCATCATCATCATCATCATCATCGTCAAGTGCTTTTTGTTTCACCGAATAAATTTATACTTCACCGTATTTTGTTCGAAAGACATGATGCATCTGTAGGTCATGCACCTGGCAGTACTGTGTCCTTGTTTGATGTGAACGACCACTAAATACGTATTTGACATTCAATGCTATATATATAAGGAAAATTTTTAAACATGTAAAATCCATAGCTGACTAAATTCAAGCACACACGCATGGAGAACTTTTGTTGTAAAATCCAAAGCTGACTAAATTCAAACACACACCCATGGAGAATTTTTGTTTTATTCATTTACCGAAGTGTATTGGTCTTTTTTGGAAGATAGTGTCATTAAATAACTCACACGTTTACAGTCATGCTCATCAATTGTCTTCAAAGGTGCTATGCATGGTGTTTTATTTAGCTCACCTGAGAACAACATGCTCATTGTGAGCTTTTATGGTCGCCTTTTGGAAACCGGAAGGCCCAGAGGTTTCATATTTTGTATGTAACATTGTATAGTGGTCCTCTAGAAAGATTGTTCAAATGATGCCCCTGGGGTCAAAACTGGCTACACCCCGTGGTTCACAATGTTTATATAGACTTAAATAGCAATATGACTTTAAAATCTGCTCTGAAACTGCAAGGCCTAGAGTTTTCATATTTGGTATGTATCATTGTATAGTGGTCCTCTACAAAGATTGTTTAAATTATGTCCATGGGGTTAAAACTGGCCGCACCCCGGGTGTCACATGGTTTATAGAGACTTAAATAGCAAAATGAATTTTATAATCTCCTCTGAAACCAAAAAGGCCCAGAGGTTTCATATTTGGTATGTAACATTGTATAGTGGTCCTCTAGAAAGATTGTTCAAATGATGCCCCTAGGGTCAAAACTTAGCACATCCGGGGGTCACATGTTTTTTATAGACTTAAATAACAACGTGACTTTCAAAATCTTCTCTGAAACCGGAAGGCCCAGAGGTTTCATATTTGGTATGTAACATTGTATAGTGGTCCTCTACAAAGATTGTTCAAATGATGACCCTGGGGTCAAAACTGGCCAAAACCCGGTGGTCACAATGTTTATTTAGACTTAAATAGCAAAAATGACTTTAAAACTCTTCTTTTCTGAAACCGGGAGGCCCAGAGGTTTCATATTTGGTAATTAACGTTGTATAGTGGTCCTCTACAAAGATTGTTCAAATGATGCCCATGGGGTCAAAACTGGCCACACCCCGGGGGCCACATGGGTTATATAGACGTAAATGGCAAAATGACTTTAAAAATAATTTTCTCTGAAACTGCAAGGCCTAGAGGTTTCATATTTGATATGTGACATCCTCTAGTGGTCCTCTACAAAGTTTTTTAAATGATGCCCCTGGGATCAAAACTGGCCACACCCCGTGGCTGACATGGCTTATATAGACGTAAATAGCAAAATGACTTAAAAAATCTTATTTTTTGAAACCGCAAGGCCCAGAGGTTTTGTATTTGGTACGTAACACTGTATATTGGTCCCCTAAAAATATTGTTCAAATTATACCCCTGGGGTAGAAAGTGGCCACGCCCTGTGGGTCACATGGTTTATATAGACAATACAAATCTTCTCAAGAAACTGCAAGGCTTTCGTGCCATTTGGCCCTCTTGTTATAAGCTATTATGATGCCTGTAACTCAAGAGAGCGACCTAGGGCCATCATGGCCTTCTTGTTTCATCGAACCGAACAGAGGGATATTTACACAAAATGTTGTAAAAGATTCTCGTATGACTGCGTTGTGAAATAATACGGTAAGTGATGCCGACGTAGTGTCAATTTCGCTGACATATGGTGCCGGAAGAAAATATGAACTCGCCAGGAATTGTGGACACCCCTCTACTTTATCACTTTATGTATTTTTTATGAACAATATGAAATTTGGTGTGATTGCTAATGGAACATTGAAAAACAGTTTGTCGATTTAGATTTTTGGGAACTAAACTGTTTATTGAAACAAACGGTTTACACTCGTATGAAGTCATTGATTTGACTTGAATTTCATCTTTAAATCATATTTCTTCAGTACGTATAAAATGTATTTTGTGTGGTATCCTGTGCCAACGGTGTATTGCATCTGACATCTGTATATAATATATGAATTTAATAAAGAAAACAATATAATGAAAAATAAAGGTATACATGTATATACCCATTGTCTATAGTTTATCGTTATCGATGAACTTCGGCGCCGTTAATACGGTGTACGTAAAAAATAGCAGGGGGTTGGAAATGTTTGACTTAAGTCGATGTGTATCTTTGTACCCAGTTGAGCGAGCGAAGCGATCGAAAAAACTTGAAGCATATTTATCTAGATTTTAACGTTTTATATATGGACATATATGTATGGTCCGGATGTTTTAGGGTGGGGGGACGCGCGCCGGGTGCGCCTCATGCTGGATCTGCTAGTGTACAAGTTTCGGTTATAGTATTTAAGCGTTTCATTTATGAAATACAATTCGTTTTAAATGTTCCTGCCAACAGTTTCAAGTACTCCATAATTCAATAGAAGCCCTTTGTGTTTTCCTGAACTAGCGTGTACACTGAATCCAGATTTGAATAAACCTTGCATTTCATACTTTGCGGAAGTATTTAGTTGAATAGTTTTCTTGTGACATATTTCATAAACAATGCATTTCAAAACGTTACTGTGGTTATATTTAGTGCTTGTTGCGTCGAAAAACGGAGAAGCATGCATCACACCGTTGTTGGGAGCGCTTAAAATCTTATATTACTGAACGTCAATTATTTGTACGATAAAATACGGGGGCGAAATTCTGAATATGGTGTTCCCCCTAATATTCGTTGGTTGGCTAGGGGACGTATTCAAGGAACATCTTAAGTTCATCTTAACATAAGGGCACTTAAAGTAAATATTTCCAAATGTGATTAGCTTAAAGCTACCAATAAATTTGCGAATTGCTATGCAGAAACACAAACAAATGTCAATAAAATAGCTGATTATTAATACATATTAAGCATATTGTATTATGCAATCGAAATAAAACAGCAATCTAAAATCATGAATTTAAGGTTAAGGATAAACTATCACTTAAGATGTTTCTGCAATATTCCAGATATCGACGAGTGCTCGCTGCGAGAGGACGTGTGTGTGAACGGGCGCTGTTACAACTTCCTGGGCGGATACCGCTGCACGTGCAACATGGGGTTCGCGCGCTCAACCGATGAAAAATCCTGTATAGGTCAGTTAGACTTTAGACGCCAGTCTTTCACTTTTAGCGATAAGTATTATAAGCATGAAGTGGCTGTGTGTAATGCGATCTAATAATATGCGTAATAATGTTGATGCCGTAACTTATATTATACAAATGCACAATCGTTTCATGCATAACATACTTACTTTGAAAGACATGGATTTAGATCTACGTGCATTACTTTGTTTGTAGAAGAACACAATGAACGTGAACTTTTGTGTGGCTTTGATGGAACAAATACTGTGTCTTGTTTC
Organism: Congeria kusceri; assembly: GCA_027627225.1. Classification (NCBI taxonomy): domain Eukaryota; kingdom Metazoa; phylum Mollusca; class Bivalvia; order Myida; family Dreissenidae; genus Congeria; species Congeria kusceri. The sequence continues at coordinate 11,163,960 of CM051025.1, forward strand.
AATTTGTGATGACTATTTTGTACAGGTCACTGTGTGAGCGTATAGTACACTTGGCCATATTTCTTTTAAAATCATTCTATAGTGTGTTCAATTTCTAAGCGCTGTACACATATATTAGTTATATATTTTCAAAGTAATGACTTAAATTGAATAGTTTGACACCGATATTGGCAGATATCGACGAATGTCAAATCCAGAACCTGTGTGTGAACGGCGACTGTGTGAACACGATTGGTGCCTACGAGTGCAGGTGTAAACAGGGATTCAAACTGGACGAAATAGGTGGCAACTGTACAGGTATAATTTATTGGATGACTATGTTTTTGTCAAGGAGTGCATGACGGTATGTCGCTGTACGTGGCCCAACGAACTGTTCCAATTAATATCTGGCTATCGATTAAATAACTTACAATAATATAAAGTCACTTAAATAACGGAAATTTTATTAAGAATTTTGGTGATATATACATAAAGATTTGATTACACAAAAATAAACGTTTTGAAAGGATTTACATTTAATTACACTGGAGCTATGGTATAACATTCTGAGCTGGAAAGAACTGCTTTCATTGTTTGCTTTAGGCACTGCTGTGCACATTTATCCTAAAATCATTAAACTGTGGCTCTTTACTTAGCACTAAAGGACAATTGCATAAGCTAGTTGAGCCTTTTTGCAGATATCAACGAGTGTGCGGACGAGGAGAACTGTCTGTACGGAACCTGCATCAACGAGATCGGCGGTTACCGCTGCGAATGTCCGCCTAACTACCAGCTGAACGCGGCCGGTACTGGTTGTGTTGGTAGGTAGCCTCGTTATCTGGACGTAATGGCATTGAATACTGTGATTGTCCGCCCAACTACCAGTTGAACGTGGCCGGTACTGGTTGTGTTGGTAGGTAGCCTCGTTATCTGGATGTAATGGCATTGAATACTGTGATTGTCCGCCCAACTACCAGCTGAACGCGGCCTGTACTGGTTGTGTTGGTAGGTAGCCTCGTTATCTGGACGTAATGGCATTGAATACTGTGAGTGTCCGCCCAACTACCAGCTGAATGCGGCCGGTACTGGTTGCGTTAATAAGTCATGTCAATGGTGACTTTTGGGCTCTTATAACGACTTTTAAAGGCACTAACAAGGTGATACACGCTAAACTAAACATTTAAAGATTAATGGTGAGATAAAATAATACAGTATGAAAACTTATACACATTTTCATAAAACAAATGGAATTCGAACAGTTTAAAGTTTAGCTCGCCGAATGTTAACGGTGGAAAGTTGGATTTAATCCGCATCGTCACGAAATTTGGCAGGAAATACAGGTAGTGTTTGTGAACAGTTTTACTATGTGGATCAGTGTTTCTGCAATAAACGATATAGAGCAAACCACACGTTTCTGACGTAGGTTATGTACTATAAACGCAAACATATGCTAAGACAGACAATAAGATTAATGGAGAGTAAGTTGGTTCCTTGTTCCTAGTTCCTGTTTCCTGATTCGAATAAGGAAACAGGAACTGGTTCCTTATTCCTTATTCAAGCTAAACATATTTGATATAAGCTTTTTATGCCCCCCCCCCCTTCGAAGAAGGCGGCATATAGCAGTCGTACTGTCCGTCTGTGCGTCTGTCCGTCTATCCGAAGCATTCTTGTCTTTGCTATAACTTTGTCATTTATTGATGGATTTTGAAATAACTTGGCACAAATGTCAACCATCATAAGGCGACTTGTCGCGTGTAACACCCGTCTCCCTACCTCAAAGGTCAAGGTCACACTTAGAGGTCAAAGGTCAAAGTGGAGTTTTGAGACAAAAATTCTTGTATTTCCTATAACTTGGCCATTTATTGATGGATTTTGAAATAACTTGGCACAAATGGTAACCATCATAAGACGACGTGTCGCGTGTAACACCCATCTCCCTACCTCAAATCTAAAGGTCACACTTAGAGGTCAAAGGTCAAAGTGGAGTTTTCAGACAAAAGTGGAATGAGGGGGCATCTGTGCCCTATGGACTAGTTCCTTATTCCTTATTTAAACCGAATAAGCAACTGTTGCTTTGTAACTAAATGACCTAATAGTACCCTATTAATACGAAAGATACATCTAATTGACAAGTAGAATTTTAAAGTAACTCGAATACATTTACTTTATGTATTACGATAAATGTTCATGTTTCTTCTACGCGCTTGAATAGGATTTCTTGTTCAAACCGAACTGGCATATTCTACTTTGAATATTAACTTCACATCAACCAAACTTAAAACCTATAAAATTATGTTTCATGTAATTAAAAAATGACATAAAAATGCATTCTAGCACATTTCTACTTAATTGTTTTTATTTATACTCCAGTTCCTTTTTCGCGGCTTAATAAGGAAAAAGGGAACCAGTTCCTTATTCCTTATTCAAGCCGAATAAGGAACTGACATTTTCTTACATAAAAATAAATTAAACTGAACCAAATATATAATGAAAACCATTGTATTTGAATGTTGGATATTAAAAATAGTTATTGCATTACATTTCTACTTAGTTTTTTTTAATGATAACCCAGTTCCTTTTTCGAGGCTGAATAAGGAAAAAGGAACCAGTTCCTGTTTCCTTATTAAAGCCGAATAAGGAACTGGCATTTTCTTACTTAAAAAATACATTAAAATGAACCAAAGAGTACTACATATCAATGAAAATCATTGCATATGTAGGTTGGATATTACAAATATTTATTGCATTACATTTTTAATTAGTTTTATTTAATGATAACCCAGTTCCTTTTTCGCGGCTGAATAAGGAAACAGGAACCAGTTCCTGTTTCCTTATTAAAGCCGAATAAGGAACTGGCATTTTCTTACATAAAAATAAATTAAAATGAACCAAAGTGTACCACATATAAATGAAAATCATTGTATATGTAGGTTGGATACTAAAAATATTTAATACATTACATTTTTAATTAGTTTTATTTAATGATAACCCAGTTCCTTTTTCGCGGCTGAATAAGGCAACAGGAACCAGTTCCTGTTTCCTTATTCAAGCCGACTAAGGAACTGGCATTTTCTTACTTAAAAAATAAATTAAAATGAACCAAAGAGTACTACATATAAATGAAAATCATTGTACATGTAGGTTGGATATTAAAAATATTAATTGCATTACATTTCTACTTAGTTTTATTTCATGGTAACCCAGTTCCTTTTTCGCGGCTGAATAAGGAAACGGGAACCAGTTCCTGTTTCCTTATTCAAGTTGAATAAGGAACTGGCATTTTCTTACATAAAAATAAATTAAAATGAACCAAAGTGTACATCATATAAATGAAAATCATTGTATATGTAGGTTGGATACTAAAAATATGTATTACATTACATTTTTAATTAGTTTTATTTAATGATAACCCAGTTCCTTTTTCTCGGCTGAATAAGGAAACAGGACCAGTTCCTGTTTCCTTATTCAAGCCGACTAAGGAACTGGCATTTTCTTACATAAAAAATATATTAAAAGGTCGCCGGATGTACCGTTGGCCTGCACGAGCGAGAAAACGCGTTTTCGGACTTAGAAAATCTATGAAGAAAACACGCAATTACAGCGCGTATGCGCATAGGTTTTTGATTTGAAAACATAATAAAATGTTGGGGCATCTCGATGAAACTTTCCAGTCTACTAGAGGCACATCGGCCGCTGCTTCCGGTGCAGTATCGCCGTTATGGTGACAGGTTGAAATCGCAGTGCATCCTAAATCATATCCCTTCGTAACTGTTTACGTATAAGAACAGAATGAGATATCTAAGACATGTCTAGTATTCAGCTATCGGATAATCTTGAGCAAAAGTTATGGTCTGATAACAATTTAAGACTATATCAGAGATCAAAACATAAAAAAACTAACATTGAACATAGCCAATAATAACGAATATAAAGCTGCGCTATGCTAGAAGTCCATGATCCGAATTTAATCGTCCGAAATTAAGGCCTCCGAATCAGGAACTGGCCACAGTTCCTTATTCGGTAGCCTTTATTTCGGACCAACACTTTCGGATATTAAATTTTTAGAGGTTGTGTGTGTTATTAAGCTTATCTATGCAATATGGCTGTGTTCTGTCACATTTCTACTATATATTTTATTTAACATGAAACACTGAAAACAAGTATTATGATGACGATAATAATATTAATTATAATAATTGTGTCATTTAGCTACAAACATTGCATGCGTAAATGCGTAGATTGTTTCCGAAGATACAACCGAAAGAATAACATTCGGTCTTACTTTAGCTACACCTCTAATAAAAACTCAACATCTTAAATCTCCACGTATGATATACTTATGCATGATCGTTAGTGAAAACGTTAGTCCAGTCTAATTATCAGATTTAAAAAGATCTTCAATGCATTATTGTGTCCGTTCTTACTAACTTCGTCATGCACCTTTGGGGGAGGGAGGGGGGGCTGGAGAGATCAACTAATACACGCACCCGAACGTACGTCGCAAGAAATAATAACAACACAGATATATAGAAAATAAGGGTAATTTTGTAATCGATATGCGACGATAATAAAATATATACACACATTAAATTAGGCATACGTTAAAACTTAACCGTTAATGTGTTTCATTATTAAATATTAAACCCGACATAGTGTTGTAAGATTTGAAATATTTGATGAATACTATTACCTTATGCGGTTCAGCAATAATTTTCCCCAAAAGCATACAATGTTAAGAAAATGCCAGTTCCTTATTCGGCTTGAATAAGGAAACAGGAACTGGTTCCTGTTTCCTTATTCAGCCGCGAAAAAGGAACTGGGTTATCATTAAATAAAACTAATTAAAAATGTAATGTAATAAATATTTTTAATATCCAACCTACATATACAATGATTTTCATTGATATGATGTACACTTTGGTTCATTTTAATTTATTTTTATGTAAGAAAATGCCAGTTCCTTATTCAACTTGAATAAGGAAACAGGAACTGGTTCCTGTTTCCTTATTCAGCCGCGAAAAAGGAACTGGGTTACCATGAAATAAAACTAAGTAGAAATGTAATGCAATTAATATTTTTAATATCCAACCTACATATACAATGATTTTCTTTGATATGTAGTACTCTTTGGTTCATTTTAATTTATTTTTTAAGTAAGAAAATGCCAGTTCCTTATTCGGCTTGAATAAGGAAACAGGAACTGGTTCCTGTTGCCTTATTCAGCCGCGAAAAAGGAACTGGGTTATCATTAAATAAAACTAATTAAAAATGTAATGTATTAAATATTTTTAGTATCCAACCTACATATACAATGATTTTCATTTATATGTGGTACACTTTGGTTCATTTTAATTTATTTTTATGTAAGAAAATGCCAGTTCCTTATTCGGCTTGAATAAGGAAACAGGAACTGGTTCATGTTTCCTTATTCAGCCGCGAAAAAGGAACTGGGTTATCATTAAATAAAACTAATTAAAAATGTAATGCAATAAATATTTGTAATATCCAACCTACATATGCAATGATTTTCATTGATATGTAGTACTCTTTGGTTCATTTTAATGTATTTTTTAAGTAAGAAAATGCCAGTTCCTTATTCGGCTTTAATAAGGAAACAGGAACTGGTTCCTTTTTCCTTATTCAGCCTCGAAAAAGGAACTGGGTTATCATTAAAAAAAACTAAGTAGAAATGTAATGCAATAACTATTTTTAATATCCAACATTCAAATACAATGGTTTTCATTATATATTTGGTTCAGTTTAATTTATTTTTATGTAAGAAAATGTCAGTTCCTTATTCGGCTTGAATAAGGAATAAGGAACTGGTTCCCTTTTTCCTTATTAAGCCGCGAAAAAGGAACTGGAGTATAAATAAAAACAATTAAGTAGAAATGTGCTAGAATGCATTTTTATGTCATTTTTTAATTACATGAAACATAATTTTATAGGTTTTAAGTTTGGTTGATGTGAAGTTAATATTCAAAGTAGAATATGCCAGTTCGGTTTGAACAAGAAATCCTATTCAAGCGCGTAGAAGAAACATGAACATTTATCGTAATACATAAAGTAAATGTATTCGAGTTACTTTAAAATTCTACTTGTCAATTAGATGTATCTTTCGTATTAATAGGGTACTATTAGGTCATTTAGTTACAAAGCAACAGTTGCTTATTCGGTTTAAATAAGGAATAAGGAACTAGTCCATAGGGCACAGATGCCCCCTCATTCCACTTTTGTCTGAAAACTCCACTTTGACCTTTGACCTCTAAGTGTGACCTTTAGATTTGAGGTAGGGAGATGGGTGTTACACGCGACACGTCGTCTTATGATGGTTACCATTTGTGCCAAGTTATTTCAAAATCCATCAATAAATGGCCAAGTTATAGGAAATACAAGAATTTTTGTCTCAAAACTCCACTTTGACCTTTGACCTCTAAGTGTGACCTTGACCTTTGAGGTAGGGAGACGGGTGTTACACGCGACAAGTCGCCTTATGATGGTTGACATTTGTGCCAAGTTATTTCAAAATCCATCAATAAATGACAAAGTTATAGCAAAGACAAGAATGCTTCGGATAGACGGACAGACGCACAGACGGACAGTACGACTGCTATATGCCGCCTTCTTCGAAGGGGGGGGGGGGCATAAAAAGCTTATATCAAATATGTTTAGCTTGAATAAGGAATAAGGAACCAGTTCCTGTTTCCTTATTCGAATCAGGAAACAGGAACTAGGAACAAGGAACCAACTTACTCTCCATATAAGATTACCGTTTTATAAATAGAGTCTAAATTTGGCAATTTTCAACTTTTGTGTGGCTGAAACACTTTGGCTTATAGAATATGATCATCTGTAATTGACATCCCCATGGTTGAAATCGTCAGCAAATTAAAAAAAAAAACGCAAAGAGACTTGTTGTGGCATGTATTGTCTTGTCATTTATAAGTAAAAATACTAATATGTTTTAAGCAGCTAAATGCAACAATCGCTTTTTGTCAAAATGAACTTGATTAAAAACAAGTCTCTATCAGTTTTCGGCTTTCATTCTTACGCAAGCCACAGGCAGTGTGCCAAAACATGAATTCAAAATATTCACATCGCACATTTCTGCAGTTCGTGGCATGTAGATCTACATGTACCAATGTTTTGCAGATATCCGGCGGGGTTTCTGCTACCTGGACATCTCCCAGCAGCGGCGGGGCGGCGTCTGCAGCCGGATGATCGCGCAGAGCGTGGGTCGGGCGGCTTGCTGCTGCAGCGTGGGCCGTGGGTGGGGCGAGCTGAGCGGCTACTGCGAGCCCTGTCCTAGGAACAACACTCGCGAGTATAAGACGCTCTGCATCGCGGACTCCGGCTTCCGGCCCGACCCGGATTCGCTCTTGCCAATGGGTTTGTGCAAAGGGGTCATTGCTCTAATTAAAATGTCTACCCTTCTTCCACTGTTTAGACAAAATTCAATGTTGTTTGTTTTTCTTCATGCATGCGCTTTTTTTTTTTTTTTTTTACAAATATTCAAAATAAACAAATAGTTTTTTACAATAGTTACCGAATGTTGTTATTCATACATGAAGAATTTGTAATTACAAAATCTACCTGTATAAGTTTAATTGCGCTTGAGGTTGCAATGCTACTCAGGAACTTTTACTTGCAATTTACATTAAACGGGCAGTTTGTTTTCAGACTTTTGGCCGGTATGTGGGTATGTTAGTGATCATTGACAGCCATATACGTTGACGTGTATTTGTTCTTGTGTTTGTAGACATCGACGAATGCCGCGAGACGCCGGGCATCTGCAAGAACGGCGACTGTCAGAACACGTTCGGAAGCTACAAGTGCATCTGTCCTGACGGCTACCGACTCAATCTCGACACTCTGGAGTGCGTGGGTAGGTGCATACAGCAACACGAAGTCAATATAATTATAATTTGAGGCGTGTCGTGGGAAACCCGTGGTTTATGCATGTGCGTAAAGTGTCGTCCCGGATTAGCCTGTGCAGTCCGGGACGACACTTATCGCCTACAATGGATTTATGTTTAGAAGAGACTTCCTTAAACAGAAAATATCATAGCAGTGGAAAGTTTCGTCCTCATTTATACAATAATTTAGATGTACTTATATTCAGTAAAAACAGCAACATTTTATTTTCAATTTCCCTTTATTTAATACTTATTTTGAATGACGTTGTATGTGTAGCTTGGCAATTTCCTGTTATTCCGGTTACGATGAAGTCATTGTGTACGTAATACTATATATCTGTAACTCATTTGTGGCACTTGCAATGCTGTAATGCTATTAATTGCAATAAAAATGTTCTACAAATATCCTATGCCTTATGCATTTTAGCGTTGCACGTCTAAAGGTCGAAGCTATTTATTCAGATATCGATGAATGCCTGGAGTACCCCGGCTACTGCGGAATGGGCACCTGTGTGAACAGGCCCGGGAACTTCTCCTGTATCTGCCCGGACGGCTACATGCCTATGGCAGGCGAGGGATGCATGGGTAAGGGCTCCTGTGTTATATAATCACAATAGTAATCGATTTATGTTTTTGCATGTTGATAATATATTATAGCGAAAAACTGTTATTTAAGAAATAATTTTCTATTTATCGTTGTTTATAGGCCAATAAACAACGATTAGGAGTTCTGATGCGTATCAATAAAACCACTAGGGCGTTAGACAAAGTTATAAAAACTTAGTGAGTATCATGTTAAATTGTAGTTCTAACATGATCTTCGCTAATTTTTCTATAGACAAAGAACACAATTATCGTCGTTAAACTAGCCAATAAACAACGCAAAAAGTAGTCCCGACTCTGAGCGGAGCATAGGCAAAATGTAATTCCCATAACAATTGAAAAAAACATGTGTCAAATTATGTCAGAATCGAAATGATTTTCGCATTATTGTTTCTTTATTGATAAACAAAGATAAATCGAAAATTATTTCTTAATTATATTGCTAAGTATATTCATAACTATAAATGTACACTTACACGTAGCAGTAATTCACTAGTTCAATATATTAAATATGATCCGCCATGTTCATGTTTAACTTAAATATATAGCATTTGAAAGTTATACACTTACACATACATTGTATCTGAGTTGTATGGCATACATCGCTGTATGACTTATTCCACAGATATGCGGAAGGACACCTGCTACGCGGTGTTTGTGAACGCCACCAGTCCCGGGCGGCCGCCGCGCTGCGACCACCAGCTGTCATCCCAGGTCACCAAGCGCCAGTGCTGTTGTGTGGGCGTGCTGGGGCAGGGCTGGGGATCGCCCTGTGAACCCTGCCCCTTGAAGAACTCCAGTGAGGCTTCATATATTACGATCTTTCATTATACGTTTTTGCATTTATTTACTCAGTGCGTGATAACTAATTTTCTGTATACGTGATATTAGTATCCTAGGAGAAATGCTCGTCAATTGTTAATAGGCAAACATACACATTATTAGAATATTTATTCAGTGTTTGGTAATAACAAGTAAAACTACTTTTACAGGAGCATATCTTGACTTGTGCAAGCCACTACCAATAAGAGGTAAGTTAAATAGCCTAAAAGTAACATCTTCTTTTTAAGTTCAAATTTAATTTTACAAAGATATATAATAGAGTACATCAAATGTGGATTTTATGACAATAATTTCAAACATATAGAGTCATGTGTTACGTTACCTTGTCATTTACGAATGCTTGTTATGTTTACACCGTTAATGTTACGGTTGAAAACACCAAAACACCAAATGATTTTGGTTTTCATTAGTTAAATATTAAATGATAATGTGATAAAAAAAAGTCTTTTAACAACGTTATTATTCCACTGAAAGAGGACACTGACGAGTGCTCGATATACCAGTTCCTGTGCGAGAACGGCCGATGTATCGACACGAACACGGAGGAAGGTTTCCTCTGCGAGTGCGGAGTTGGGTACACGTACAACGCCATCAGCAAGCGCTGCGATGGTACGTTAGTTTAGGTTTTAGTTTAGTTTTAACCTATTTATTTTAGCTCGATTGTGTCGTAAGCCCGAGGCTTATTGAGACACTTTTGAGTCCGGTTCCTGGGTAGCACCAGTACTTGATGTCGTTGAGACGACATCCCGATCGGACACCATATCCTTACACTATTGCGATGGCACGTTAGATAGAATCTGTAGCTACTGTTGTACTTAAACAAGACTATATTTGCTAGGGTACGTGTTTAGCACTGCACAAGACGACCGCTGAAGTATGTCAGGTTCCTTTCTCTTCTTACACTCCTCTCTTCATTCTTTTTTTCTCATTTATTTCTCAATCATTTTTATAATATAATATACATCGACATCTATCGGTAAATGGTACATGAGAATGTATCTGAGAGTATGCACTTTTGTGTACCTTTAACACATAGCAAATGTTTAGCGCATGCGTGAAACATTTTCAAATTATTGAGTTATATATCTTGAGAAAAGGTTAAATAAAAGAAAATACTTTTTTAACTATGTGTACTTTTAATCAAAAACAAGTATTTTATTTTCGTTTGAGATGGATTTTTCATTTAATTGTTTTGCCATAAATGTGTCTATATAGTATAAATGATGGTTCGTAAAATTATAAATCACCTGAATTGATCCCATTTTTTTTGGTGTTGTTCATATTTATTTTTTATGAGAGCCATCTCAGATTCAATTTTTATTCTATTATTTAGGTATTCAATAAAGTATGCAAAGGTTGGTATGCATTTTTTGTATTTCATTTTAAATATAAATGATTTTAATAGGATAATAATGAAGTTAAATACATCTGAGTGTAATTTATTTTCAGTGCATCCAAAGAAAGCATTGGTTTTATTTATTTTAATTGATATGTTTTTATTAACAAGAAATGTTTCCATCTTTTTCCATATTATTTGAACATGTTGGCACTCCCAAAACAAGTGGTCTATTGTTTCAATATGCGATTGACAGAAATCACATAAAGTACTGTTGTTAAGTTTGCATTTAAAAAGATATATATTTGTAGGGACAATTCGCATAATAAATTTGTATTGAAAGCTTCGTAAAGACATGTCGATGGTTGAAAAATGGGGCACAATATAGATTTTTTTCCAAATGGTCACGTCTATATCAGTAAGATGTTTGTTCCATTTATTTTCAATATTTTTATTTTCCTCGTTTTGCAATTGAATATTGTATATAAATTTATTCACGTATTTTGTTTTAGATACTGCTTTTGACAAAGTTTCTTCTGGTTGATTGATATTCATCTCTTGAATGGTTTCTTCGGTTTTATATTTTGTTGGAATAGACGTTAATAAAGTGTTGAATTTCATAACATCGTTGGTATTGATGTCGTATAGGTATTTAATGCTTTCAAAGTTATACATCATTTTATTTCTGAAGTCATAAAGTTGATATATGTATTTTACACCTTTGTCATACCATTCGCGGTAAAATAATGTTTTGCCGTTGGCAGTTATTGACTTGTTATTCCATATTATTTCCTTTTTGACGTGTTTTTGTGAATGTTGTGATTTGTATATTTCATTTGTAGAAGACCACGATGATATAACATCATGGAGAAACGTGTTTCCCCTGCTTATTTCTGTTATAATGTTTTCACTGAGTTCACTGTCAAAAATTAGATTGTTTCCATATTTGTGTAATTTTAAGTCCCATAAAAGTTTCCATTTACCACAGTTTTCTGAGTCTAAGTATCTTTTTATCCAACTACTTTTTATTGAAGTTAAGAAATTTTTAATGTTTGTAAGGTTTAAACCGCCATTTTCATACTTTTGATATAGTATTTTTCTTTTAATTTTGTCCGGCTTGTTGTCCCATATAAAGTTAAATATACTGTTTGTTATATTATTCAGTATTACGCTAGAAGGATTCGGTAGAACTGAAAAGGGGTAGATTACTTTTGGCAACGCAAACGTTTTAATTACAGTGATTTTGCCCATTAGGGTTAGTTTCCTGTGTTGCCATTGTTTTAAACATGTGTTAAACTCATTTAGTTTTGGGATTAAATTATTTTGTACATTCAATTCACTTTGGTTGCAAAAACTTATTCCTAAAGTTTTTGCTTCTTGAGATGTCCAAATAAAAGGTATTTCATTGCAGAATTTAATGTTTGTTTTATTCAAGGATCCAATTCGTAATATCGTTGATTTCGCGGTATTAAGATTAAGGCCTGATACATTTTTGAATTCAGCCAGGGTCTCTACTAATGTTTTGAATGAATGCTCGCATCCATTAATAAAAAAAGTTGCGTCATCAGCGAAGAAAGTTTGTTTTATTTCGTTTTCAGATACTTTTATGCCCTTAATTTTGCTATTTTGTTCAGTATAGTTTGACAATAGTTGCAAACATATTATAAATAATGTTGATGACAGGGGACAGCCTTGTCTGACTCCTTTTTTTATTTCAAAACTATCTGTAAGATGCCCATTGTTTATGATTAAGCTTTTTATGTTAGTGTAAAATACTTTGACCCACTGGATAAGGTTTGACCCAAAATTTAATTTTTGAAGACATTTCATTATAAATTTATGGTTTAAGCTGTCAAAAGCTTTTTCAAAATCTGCAAAGAATAACAGTCCGGGTTTTTGTGTTGCATTTAAATATTCTATTACATCAAATATCAATCGGACATTTTCTCCAATGTATCGATTTTTCATAAATCCTGTTTGGTCAAAGGATATAATTTGAGGTAAGCATTTTTTAATTCGGTTTGCGATGGCTTTTGTAGCAATTTTATAGTCTGTATTTAATAAACTTATAGGTCTCCAGTTTGCGAGATAATCTAGATCTTTTCCTTGTTTTGGTAGCAGTGTAATTATGCTTTGTTTTTGCAACTCAGTGAGCTCGCCTTTATCAAATGAATAATTAATTGAATTTATATAATAGGGTTTTAGTGTATTCCAAAAGATTTTATAAAACTCGACAGTTAAGCCATCTGAACCTGGACTTTTATTGTTACTCATTTCTAACAGTGCAATACCGCATTCATATTCGTTAAGTTTTCCTTCACACGATTGTTTGCTTTCGTTAGTTAATATTTTAATTGGAGTGCTGAAAAAAATGTTGTCATCGTTTATTTCTTCTGACAAATCACTTTTAAAGAGGTTTTTATAGTACCTAACTTCTGCCTCCAAAATTTCATCTCTTGTTTCAAGTGTTTTACCATTTTCGATGAGTTTATTAATTGCCTTTTTTTCAGCATTTTTCTTCTCCAAGTTTGCAAAATAAGCTGTATTATGTTCATTGTTTTCTATTCTGATAGCTTTAGATCTTAGTATGGAACCATTTATTTTTGTTTCATAAATTTGTTCTAGGTTCAGCTTTTTTTGTTTAATTAATTCTGATAGCTCATCGTTATTATTATTTTTATTATTATTATTATTATTATTATTATTATTATTACTACTACTACTATTACTACTAGTGTTATTATTATTATTATTATTATTATTATTGTTATTATTATTATTATTATTATTATTATTATTATTGCAAATTTGTTGTTTTTCGAGCAGGCGAATTTCATTTTCTAGTTTATTTTCTTCTATTTTGTTTTGTTTCTTTTTGTAAGATGTGTATTTGATGGTTTCATTTCGTACGGTACCTTTTATTATTTCCCAAAGTGTATTAGGATTTGAGTCTGAGTTAAAGTTTACCATATCATGTATGCTTAATTTAATCTTTTCTTGATATTCAGTATCTAATAAAATAGAGTTATTTAATTTGAAATAGCCTGGCCCTTTTCCTAATAGAGATTCGTTAATTGATATATATACTAGAGAGTGATCTGTTTTATATCCAGGTTTAATGTTACATATATTAATTAAATTACACAAGTTATCTGATATCAGGAAATAATCTAATCTACAATGTATTGGTGGTTTTGAATTTGAATGCCAGGTATATTGTAATTTTTCTGGGTGTTTAGTTCTCCAAATATCTGTAAGTTCACATGATAATAAAGTATTTAAAAGAATTTTTCTGCACTTTGGATGTGTTTTATTACTTCCATTCTTTTTATCTATATTTGTGTTTAAGACAGTATTGAAGTCTCCTCCTATGATGTATGATTTATCATTGTTCAATAGGAGATAATTTTGTAGTGCATCAAAAACTGCTATGTCGTCAGAGTTTGATCCGTAAACATTTATAATTGTGATGGGTTTATTTTGAATTTTTATATCGGCAGAAAGTAACCGACCTACTATAATTTCTCTGCTTTGAATAATTTCTATATTACTTTTAGGATGAATAAAAATGCCAACCCCTTCGCTATTTGTTTTATTTCCACTATAAACGAATTTTCCAGGCCAATCATGTTTCCATTTTTCCAAATTATCTTTTGATAGATGTGTCTCTTGTAGCATGTATATTGAGTGATTTAACCCTTTGAGCCATTCAAAAATTTGTAATCTTTTTTGTTTATTGCTTAAACCGCGAACATTTACTGTTGATATTAAGGTTTCCATAGATGAATGTTTATAGGGTGTTCATAGTATTTATGGCAAAACAATTGTTCTATTAACGCATAATGAGTTTTGTTATTGAGAAAGAAAAAAATCATTTTGGATTGTGGTCTTAAAAAACGTAGATCGTCTGATTTGGTAAAATGCAATATTTACTGGCGCAAAAATTTATTGTTTTACAATTGTTCGAAAAATACACGTGGACTTTTTTAAAGATTATATAAGGAAGTTACATTTTTTTATGAAATAGAGATAGAGATTCTTGTAGTTAGCAATAAAACAATAAAAGAGAGAAAAAACAACAACAACAACATATTAATTAGACAAAATAAGAGAAAAAAAAAAACAACAACAAGATTGAGCATTGGAACACATTTAAATATCCCTTTGTCCTTGACTAAATACGAAAACAAAAGTGGACAAAGAAATATTATGTGTTATGCTAAAAATTAACATGCCTATCTATACCTATTTTACACTCATTTCTTGTTAAAAGTTTTTGTTTTTTTTTTAGAATTATGCTATAAATTTATCCAAGAAAGGAATGTCTAGGTAATAAAATGTCTAGGTTAAATTTTTATATGAAATAGAGATAGAGATTCTTGTAGTTAACCAAAAAACAATAAAAAGAGAAAAAACAACAACAACAACATACTAATTAGACCAAATAAGAGAAAAAAACAACAACAAAAAATGAGCATTGGAACACATTTAAGTATCCCTTTGTCCTTGACAAAATACGAAAACAAAAGCGGACAAAGAAATATAATGTGTTATGCTAAAAATTAACATGCCTATCTATACCTATTTTACACTCATTTCTGTTAAAAGTTTTTATTTTAGAATTATGCTATAAATTTATCCAAGAAAGGAATGTCTAGGTAATAAAAGGTTTAAGCTGACATATAATTTAGATATGTAGCTATTATATTTGATAGTGCACATTACACTTTATGCTATGGGTTAAATTATATCATATAGTTGCATTAATATAAATATAAGGGAAAGGTGTTTAATCGGTTATTCGTATCTGTAAACAATTAATTTACTTAAAATTTATAAAAGTATTTAATTTGTGTTTTCATTTCATATATAATTATTCTGAGTGTTTACAGCTACAGACATATTATCAACATACAGCATCATGTTGTTGTTTTTTCATTGTCTGACATGTGAATATTTTGTTTTAGATAAACTTTATCATCATAATGTTATATTTGTAACCAATTTTATAGCACATTAGATGATTCATTAAATACAACAAGTTGCTAACAATATATATTACATGAAGGTTACACCTCATGTAAAGTATCACATTATATAACAGTATTATGTTATAGCACAATAAGGTTCAGTAGATACAACAGTATGTTGACAATATTGTAAACTGTAAAGGGTTTAAACTACAACAGCTGTACCTCATGTGTAATACCAATTACTATTATTTTGTTTAAAAACTATATGTGTATCCTCTTGCGAAGTTCGGAAGATAACAATAGATTCATTAACCATGTTAAGTGGATATCGCATACACGTTGTAAGCTAAAATGCAAAAATATATCAGCATCAAAGAGGAAACACCAAAATACTATTTTGTTTGAGTTTAATCTTTGTAAACCGTATTTTGAAAATTTGATACATTCTTTTTAAGAACATGTATTAGAGGTATAAAAGCTGTTGCGTTAGTGCTACAGTGAACGGGTATTTGATTTTAATTCAGACATATTTAACATTTCAAAAATATATTGTTGTGATAATGTTTCTAAATTGATATATCTACAACAACAACACCATGTCTATTCGTGTAATACAAACATACAGGCATATTAAATTGTGATCAAATTAAAATCAAGTTGTAAACAGCTTGTTTCTATTTAGTTAAAAGAACAACTTACTACCTGATGGTAAAACATTGATAATATTTCTAATGATTTACTTTCTGCGTGATAGTTTAAAGCACAGTTTAAGATATTTTTACAACATAATTTATGTTTATATAAATGGAGTAAATAAACATTTGTATTTGACCATACCCACCTATTAACAGGTACACATTTATATATACATTAACACATATACACGTTTATATACTCATACCTTTAAGTTGAGTTAGATTTAATAAGTGTTACAATTTTAATTTTTTTTTTTTTTTTTTTTTAAATTATCATGATTTATGTAAACAATATTAATCGAATTCATTTTTATTATATAGATTGACTAAATAAACATTTGTATATGACCATACGCACCTTTTTACAACTTCACATATATCTATAAATGAACAAACATACATGTTTATACAAGTATGCTTTTAAATTGAATTAGATTTAATATTTGTTACATCTTTAATTCATTATTACAATTATCATTATTTTTATAAACAATACAAATCGAAATCATTTTTATTATATAGATCGAGTATATAAACATTTGTATATGACCAAACCAACCTATTAACAACTACGCATATATATATACATGAACACACGTACACGTTTATACACATATGCCTTTAAGTCGAATTAAATATTTGTTACCAGTTTAATTCATTATTACAATTTTATCATGTTTTTTGTAAACAATATTAAAATAATTTTATAGTATATATTATATAATTAAAAATGTTGCTGCAATCGTATATGCGCACTTTTTCGTTAATGTACTTACATGATTCTGTTATGTTCATAAAAGGACGTTCGATTAAAAAAGGTGTACACAAGATTTGTATATACTATGCTGAATGTTTTTCTCTCATAGTACAGCGATATTTCTTCACGCTTGACTTGTGTGTCTGTTCAACGTTCTGCACTGTTGATTTCAGTTCATATGTATACTTCACCACAAAGATTTGGTCCGGTTTACAGGTTTATACCAATTAGGTTTTTATATTCATCAAACTGTATCACTCGTATGTCCCCTCTTGCATTTTTGTGGTGTATTTTTCCGTCCCATGACCAGACAGATTCTTGATCAGATGTAGTCCTCTTTATTGTCATGAGTACTTTCTGATTGACATGCGTCAAATCCTCGTTTAAGAAGATGCCGGTCCCTTTAAATTGCCGTCTGTTTGACATGACGTTGTTCCTTTTCAGCCTCGACACGAATTTTATTATAATAGGACGTGTATGGCCATCTCTGGGTCTTCCTAATCTGTGTGCTATATCAATATCTGATTCTTGCAGGTTCAATTTTGGAATTTTTTCATTCAATATATGTACAATCTTATTGGTGGTTGTTTCAGCCGATTCATTGGAGTTTTTCGCTCCATTCTCTAAACTTTCAGAGATACCAGAAATGCGTATGTTGTTTCTACGCCCGTATTGTTCATGATCGTTTATTTGACCAGATTGTACACGGATGCTCTCTTTCAAGTTTATGATGTTTTGGGCTTCATTTTCTTGGTTTGTCACTATTTGCTTTTCTAGCAGGGTTATTTTACTTTTCAGAGTGTCATTCTCTTTCTCCTTTTCGAAAATTTTGCTTTCAAGAACGTTTATTTTGTGCTCTACAGATTTAAGAATTTCGTCTTTCATATTGGTTATTGTGTCCACAATGATTTGTTTGAGGGATAAGTTTTCTCCCGAACAAAGACTTGTAAGCTTTTCATTTATTGCTGCTAGTTCCTTTCTTATGTCTGTTTCAGCCATGACCGTTTCAATTTCTTCTGTAATAATTTCTTGTGTTTTACCTTTCTTTTTCTTTTGTTTAATTGTTTGTTTTTCTTTATGTTGCTGTATACTGGTGTCTAATTCGCTACCACTTGAATCACTATGCTTTCTTTTGGAGATATCGGACATCTCTACATGTGTCTACATGTGTCTACATTTTTATTTTTGCTCAGTATACCTAAAAAAACTTGTGCGTGGATTGAGTGTCACGAAGAACTAGAGCATGAATAACTCGTGCACTGCGGATTTTCACTACGAAATGCTGTTTACAATATTTACTATTGGCGACCCGCATACAATCTACGTTTTCTGACCATTGTATAGTTTACGCTAAATATAATGTCATTGCGATAATTGTTTCTTGTATAAAGTAAGCAAAGTATTACCGGTATATTTATTATCCAGTATAATCCAATTTTCACTATTTATGTATCCTATAAACCACTAAATTTTGTATATTTTAATAAGCTGTAATAAACACGACTTCCCACTTTCACGCATGCGCACTCTCTTCATTCACTGGAGCGATCGGATACCTCTTTGGGCCTCTTGTTTTTTAATAAATGATTTTTGATTTTTGTAATTACGAAATGAAATTTAAACAAGAACATACATTTATCCGAATAAATAACTGCTTTGCCTGCAATTTTAAATAAACAATTGAATGAACGAACTGCCAAAGACGACTTTTAATTCTTTAAACTATGATGCAGCAAAAAGTATTATGTCGCATAAGAAACATGTTATCAAATTCAAATAGGGAGCCGTCAGAATTGATGCGCGATCTAGATGCCGGTTTAAACATATTTTAATTCTAGAGTCGCTATACATTTATGCAGCGTCTGCCTTGGTATTTTTGACGATATTAGGGTCTGCTCGGTGTTGATTCCGTCTTTTTTCGACCGCTATATTTTTAGTTTTAAGTAGTTTTCCACCATACCTTCATATGCTAAAACAAATAAATTGTTTAACATTTAGATGTGGACGAATGTCGAGTAAGCAGGAACCCCTGCCATGACAACGCCATCTGTATCAACACTCTGGGCAGCTACAGGTGCGAGTGTATCCCTGGTTACCTGCTCTCACCCGAGAGCAGCAGGTGTATAGGTAAGGGAGACCACCCACTCCAAAGTAGCCATGTTGCCAAGTGCAAACGAACATCGGTTTATTATCGGTCTTAAGATTTATTTGTCACATTTTAAAGAAAACAGCGGTAACATCGCAATTGTTACAAGGAGCACAGAGCAAAGGGAAACAATGCAATTGTTAGAAGGAGCACAGATCATAGGGGAACATTGCACTTGTTAGAAGAAGCACAGATCATAGGGGAACATTGCAATTGTTACAAGGAGCACAGAGCATAGGGAAACAATGCAATTGTTAGAAGGAGCACAGAGCATAGGGGAACATTGCAATTGTTACAAGGAGCACAGATCATAGGGGAACATTGCAATTGTTACAAGGAGCACAGATCATAGGGAAACAATGCAATTGTTAGAAGGAGCACAGAGCATAGGGGAACATTGCAATTGTTAGAAGGAGCAGAGTGCATAGGGGAACATTGCATTTGTTAGAAGAAGCACAGATCATAGGGGAACATTGCAATTGTTACAAGGAGCACAGATCATAGGGGAACATTGAAATTGTTAGAAGAAGCACAGAGCATAGGGGAACATTGCAATTGTTACAAGGAGCACAGATCATAGGGGTACATTGAATTTGTTACAAGGAGCACATATCATAGGGGGACATTGCAATTGTTACAAGGAGCACAGACCATAGGGGACATTGCAATTGTTACAAGGAGCACATATCATAGGGGAACATTGCAATTGTTACAAGGAGCACAGATCATAGGGGAACATTGCAATTGTTACAAGGAGCATAGATCATAGGGGAAACTTCGTTCATAACGCTATAAAGATTTTACATAGTAGTACAGGTCGTCTGTTTCCAGATATTCCACGAAAATCATAATAAATCAACACAAATTTATCCCATGCAGCATGCCAAATTTTGAAATGCCCGCCCATCGATTACAACCCTTGCTTTATAGATTGGTGTTATTCTCCTAGTATTGAGACCATTCTGATACAATAAGATACTTTTGGAAAAAAAATTGATATATCAGACAATACTTGGTCATTTCTTGTCATTCAGATATCAACGAGTGTGAGGACGTAGCGGGTATCTGTACTAACGGCGACTGCCGGAACCTTGATGGCAGCTACCAGTGCATCTGCAAACAGGGCTACCGGCTGGCCGCCTCCAGGGACTCGTGTCTGGGTCAGTAGGGGACTCAATAGGAACTTATTAGGGTCTATCAGGAACATATGCCACATTCCTTTTATGCTTTTACGCAAATGAGTGTCCATTTGATACATGCACAATTTATGGTCTTATTCTCCATACTAATGCATGTTATATGTTTTGTTGTAATTAGTGCGTATCAATTGAAGTTCAAAGTTTCAAACAACAATTGTACGAAAGTGGTTTTTAATATAGGTCAGGTTGTAATGTTTGTGCTAGAATACTTGTGACATTTCCTTTAAAATATTGCGCCTATATACAACATGTATTTCATAGCTAGTGACGTAGAGTTATGTCACGTCGTTGTGTGATACCAAGCCAAAGTTTTAATATGAGACAAAAACGTAACTTGAAAATACAAATGTATTTCTAAAATACTGTTGAACCTTTCTCACAAAAATCATGTTGCTGCTTGAAGACGTGAACGAGTGCGAGCTGCAGCCGGGCCTGTGCAGGAACGGGACTTGCGAGAACCGGATCGGCAGCTACGTATGTCACTGTAACGAGGGGTTCAAACTCAGCGGCAGCGGCGACTGCGAGGGTGGGTCACAAGGGTTGATTTTTAACGAAACCCATATGTCGTTTTAATAAATCAATTGCAATAATATTTACTTTTATTTATGGAGCAGTTTTTTTAAATGTTTTATTACCCCCAAAAGACACCAAAACTCTGCATAAAGAAATGCACTGTGGAACGTTCGAGCTTTATAATGTAAGAAAACGGGTACGTGCGACAGTTATTTTCTATTATGTTGTGTTTTTGTGCTTGTGTTGTTTACTAGTATTTGTTGTTGTTTTTGTTCGTTTGTTGTAGTTGTTGTTGTTTTATCGGGGTGGGTTGCGTTGCTATAATTAACGGTGTGTTATACATGAAATGTTTTATAAGCAGTAGTATTTTACTATATAAAATGCATGCAAACCTACCACGGAAGTAATATTCGCACAACGGTTGGAAATCCAAACCTTAATGCAAGGTATAACGTATATATTGCAGATACTGACGAGTGCCGGGAGTTCCTCGGTATCTGCATGAACGCACGGTGTCGGAACACGCCTGGGAGCTTCATCTGCGATTGTCTGCCTGGGTACACACAGTCCTCAGATCGGATGAATTGTCGAGGTGATGCGAATGACTCAAAGGGACTTGTTCACAGAGTTTTGGATTTTTGAAATATGACCATTAAACGTCTTAACTTGTCCAATTAAATGATATGAAATAAAAAGTCCATGCTTTAACAAGAAGAAAAAAAAAAGAAAAAAAAGTTACTCCCACCGGGGTCCAAACCTCAAACCACCGGATCAAAAGTCTAACTCGGTACCTCTCGGCCATTCCGACTTACATAGTTGGAGGTGCATTTTTAACTTTATGTAAGTGATTCACGCATTTTTAACAATTTCAACGAAAACAACAGAAACACTCCAAAATTTTCCATCGTTTAGCGTTACAATTTTATCTATTTTAACTTATGATAAATCATGAACAAAACGGTATTTATAGTACATTTTTAGGTCAGTGATGTTATTTCACTCCTTTATATACACTGTTTTATTTTTCGAATCTGTGACAAAACGTTTGAAAATTGTTTATTCGTCAATCTGTGAACAGGTTCATTTAGAACTGAAATGATAGATAACTTTAATCAATCTACTGAGTCAGATGTTGCAAAATGCTCCTTTACTAATTCAGAAGTTGGAAAGATGTCATTTTTCTGATTCATCTGTTGGGCATGGTGACTCAAATTATTATAGTCATGTGTTAAAATGGTCCCATTACTGAATCAGATGTAGGAAATAAGTCCAGTAAGTCATGTTTCCAGGATTTCCCGCAGGATTTCTTGAAGGCATGTCGGCATCCCCGACCCCCCGCCCCCTTTGCGACAAAAATCGGCTGAATCTCCCCCCTCCTCGAAATCGTTCCAACCACTTAGTCCCCCATCCCCGAAATCGGCCGCTGAGTTTGTCCCCCACCTGCTCGAAATCGGCCGCATCGCCCGACCCCAGCTCCCCGAAATCGCTTTAACTACCTAGCCTTTTCTCGACCGGCATCTCCCTTTGCATTATCTTTAATTTGCGAATTCTTACTGTTATAAAACTGAAACTGAAACTATTAAAAATACGTCTGCTACTAAAATCGCGATAACCGCGGGTTCTTCGTTGAATAAAAAGCGTGTTGACTAATTCCTTTGGAGGCAGTGTGCATCAAAATACTAGGCTGCATTTTTGATGGAATTAATTTTTAATCATACATGGTTTTGTTGAAAAGTCTAGCCGATTTTCCGCCTTGAAATTCTGTCATGACCGCTAGTTTTTTTTTTTCAAAAACTCTTTTTCACTTTATTAATTGTTTTCTGATGCGAAAGTAATTAATCGTTAATACTACATGCGGATATTAAAAGCCGAAAAATCACCGTTTTAAAATACTGGAATGTGCTGTTCCTAATCGACATAAAATGAGGTCCTGTATCTCCATATTAAAAGCGTGTTTTTCTACAATAGAAAATTGTTACCAGGCACAAGGTCACGGATGCCTCATGAAAAACGTACATGTACTGGCCACGTGCTTAATTGCAGTGTTTTTGTAAACAAAATTAAGTTTGACGACGTTAAATTGTTTTACATTGAGGCTCTATATTACATTATTCGTTTGCCTATTTTTGACTGTCAATTTGTGAAATGGATAAGAAAATTACCGGGATAAAATAAAACGTTGAATATAATAATCAAATGTTTTAAAATGCCTGTTCACTTTTCCCGGCAACGCTAGTATTTGTTGTCAAACACTTTTGTTTAGATGTTAGTAAGGTATAAACTCCGCCCTAAAAATCGCCGTATTTGATTGGCTAAATAGATCGTTATGGGCAGGACTACACAGTTCAGTCACTTGTTAATCACACTGTTGGAAGTGAGACCTTATCGATCAATACGGCGTTCGTTTATGGTCCTGCGGTTAACGATCTGTGTAAAAAGATAAAAGGATTCAGGGTTGTCGCTTTGAAAATTAAAGCATGTCGGCGATATTTAAGCATGTCGTCAAATCACTAACTGCTTTGAAGGCATGTCGGGCCCGACAAGCGAAACTGGCCTGCGGGAAACCCTGTGTTTCTCATTCATGTTTTAGACATGTTAAATGTCAAACTTCGGCATTAACAATTATAGTGTGTCTCTACTACGTTATTGCTTTCAAAACTCATTTTTGATTTATGAAGTCATTTTTATTAATTAACAATTTTCGTTATCAGTATCATTGATAAATGTATGCTGTGGACAGTTTGGGAAACCGATATTTATTTTAACAAACATAAATATGCTTTTGCCGGGCTTAATGCATGTGCGTACAGTGTAGTCCCGGACGCCACTTTCCGCCTACAGTGGATTTATGTTTAGAAGAGACTTCTTTGAAACAGAAAATACCATAATAGCGGAAAGTGCCGTCCCGGATTAGCCTGTGCGGACTGCACAGTCTTATCGATTAAGCCCGGTTTTCCCAAGACACGCCTCAATTATATATTTTCAATACGTCATCGCTATCAGAACATTATTTCCGTTATTTATGTTGGTTACCTTGTTCTGGCAGATTTGGATGAATGCACGGAGATTTCCGGTCTGTGCCGTAACGGCTTCTGTATAAACACCGACGGCTCGTACCAGTGCAACTGTTTTGACGGCTACCGGCTGTCCAGGAACGCCGACAGCTGCGAAGGTATGTGTAACCTGGGTTGTTTTTTTAGGGCTGGTATGGTCCTTGCGATGTTAAATAAAAACTGTGCAACAGTTCTAAGTTCAGGTCTTTAATGATTAATTAAACAGTATACAGTCCACACTGATCTCTGGATAGATTAGCAAATCTGAAATAAGAGAAAATTAAACATATTAAATACAATGACTTAACTAATGCAGAGCAGCATTAATTATAAAAAAAAAAAGATACAATTAATAATTAATAACAGTTATAGTGGCCTGTGATTACAAAGAACATAATCAATTTCCTACAACATAATAAATGTAAAGAATACAGAAACATTCTGATATGGCATTTTTAACAAAACAATGATAAATCACACAGAGATCACATAACACATATACAACACGTACAACATCTTACCAATTTATGGAATTGAAGTGCGCTCTCCAAAAATAGCTTCCTCTCTTTCCAGTTGCAATGGTGCTGTAAATTAGAATCATGCAAACATTTATTATTGTGATCCAAATCAGTGAAGTAGATGGTATTAATAGTGAAATATACAATTTGCTGCCATTCTGAATAATCGCGAATTAGATTATATGATTTGAACATTTAGACATGCTCAAACCTTAAACCAAATACACAAATACATAGAAAACAATGCATTGCAGCCGTTCTCATTAATATACCAACAATAGAGCCAATTCTAACCACTCAGAACTGAAAAACAAGAGCTAAAATTAAGTTGAATAAAAAATGTCTGTTCCTTTCCCACGAAAAAGATCATATGACATTACCAAAATATTACGAAGTTAAAATAATCAGAATTGGGTTACAACCCACTATACAAATTGGGAGAAGATCGACCGGGTCACATACTCCCCCACTTCGAGAAATGACGTCCCGTCATCAACCCTGTCAGTAAATCAGTCTTCAACCATACATATACTACATAGTTATTATTAAATAGTAACTAATACTGCATACTGCATACAAACTAATCTATATGTACAATTACTCTAAGTAAACATATCTATACACAATTTACACTATATTACTAATATATAGTAACTACAACAACCAATTCCAAATCGTCTCTTTCTCCCCTGCTTTTAACTGCGACCTCGCAGGTCTGTTAAAACTAATTTATTTTTTATATACATATTTATTTTAAAAAATATGTAATTTTATTTTATTTTATGTAGTATTATTTTAATTTATATAACATAAATTTATATTATTATTATTATTATACAGTTTTATTTATTTGAAATTAATATATCTGACCTATTTTAATGAATTTATTACATAAGATTATACTTATTTTACGTACCCTTCCTCTAATTGAGATATTAGACACCATGCTATGTAATATATATCCCATAATGAGTTGTAATCTATATTACATTTTTGCCAAAGTTAACATGCACTATCAACTGCATGATAGTAATATCAATAATAACATTTAGGTAAAATGTAAAATATGCACTTACAGTTATACAGCAATATAAATTTCACTCCAGTACTCAAAATATAAAATGTGAAATAAATATTCTGACGCCTTATATCTGGTCAGACAAGTCTGAATACAAACAACAATTCTGTTCAGACTGCAATATACATTTCTATTCAATTATAAGTAATTAGTAAAACTCTTTACAAGCATACATGGATTAAAAACAACATATAAACATACCCAATGTTCATTTTCACTTAAATATTGCTCCTAGTAACTTATGAGCCATATCACTGTCCATGTCCTCTAATACCCCTGATTCAAGTAATACATTAAATGTTTGAATTTTGCTATCATATGGTCTCGGTGTCATTGCAATCATTTGATAGACACCATATCTATCTGGTGGTTTCCTTTGCCTCACAGATCTACGAAGTTGTGGTACTGGTGGGCTTCTTCTCCTAGCACCACTATTCTGGTCTCTGTAATGACCTTGATTTTCTTCAGTACCATCAGTTCCACTGTTTTCAGGCCTTCTTCACTGGCCTCTGCATCATCAGCTTCAGGTTCTATATTTTCTGCTACACTTAACGTTTCAGGTAGAGTACTTCCAGTATCTCCAACATTATCTCCATCCATTTCAAGATTTGGTCCAGACTCTGATTCTGGCTCCATGCTCAGATTCTCTTGAATCTCAGTGATTGAAGTATGGGCGTCCCCATAAGGTATTGTAGTTTATACAATGGTTACTTCCTGATAACGTTCCGAATCTTCATCTCTGGTGACGTCACCTACCTCTGCTTTAACTAAAATCTCTTTCAGTTTCTTTGCACTTATCAGCAATCAATTTTTCAGTCTCATGCTCATGTCCTTCGATTCGAAATAAATGATTTCGATGCAATACCCTCTCTTTTCCAAGTATGTTATTTCTCACTTTGAATACAGGAATATCAATCCTTGGTTGCTCTACAACTTTATACACTTCATTTTCAAACTTGTCCTCAATTTTATGTTTTCCATCAAAAGCAAGTCTGCGCACTAAAACTTTATCCCCAACAGAGATTTTGACTGCTTTCGCTTTCTTGTCATAGCTTTTCTTCTGTTTATTCTTTGCCGTTTCAACATGACTTTGTACAATCTTTCTAGTGGTATCTATTCTTTCCTTGAGGTCTTTAATATATTCATCTGTGTCCTTACTAACCGCCTGGTCTCTAATTTGTTGAAATGTTGCATCAATTGGGAGTCTGGGTTTTCTACCGAACACCAGTTCATAGGGTGAATATCTGGTAGATTTATGTGGTATGCAGTTGTATGAATATACAAGATGGCCTATGTACTTTTTCCAATCTTTTTTCTGTTCAGTATGCAATGTCCCTAGCATATCTAATAGAGTTCTATTAAATCTTTCAGGTCCCGAGTTACATTGAGGGTGATATGGTGTAGTATGCCTTTTTGTAATTTCAGTCCATTTACACAACTCTTTTATGATGTCACTTTCGAAATTAGCACCCTGATCTGAGTGTAAGCGTGTAGCGATCCCGTAATGTGCAACAAAGTGGTTGTAAAATGCCTCAGCTGTTGTTCTGGCTGTTTGATTTTTTGTGGGTATGGCAAGAGCATATTTTGTGTAGTGATCTGTTATCACTAAAATGTTACTTATACCTCCATTTGATGGCTCAAGAGTCAGATAGTCAAAGCAGATTAATTCCAAAGGGTGTGTTGTTGTAACACTAACAAGTGGAGTTCTACCAAACACAGACTTTCTGCTCACGCACCGCTCACACTTACTCACATAACTATCTACATCTGCTGACATACCTGGCAAATAGAACCTCTCTCGCATCAATCTCATAGTCCTCTCTTTTCCCGGATGTGCTACATTATCATGCAACCCTTTCAAAATATCACTGTTGTAGCAATCTGATATCACTAACTGTTCAATGGTTTGGTCTTCATCATGTACCAGTCTATACAGAATTCCACGCTTAATTTTAAAGTTGTTAAATTGTTTCTTCATTATGAGGTCATTCTTTGTCATGAATATTGATGGTATTTTCTCATCTATTTTGTATTTTCTCCATCTATCAATTAACTCATCCTGTCTTTGCATCTTTCTGATTTCGCTTAGATCTTTCTGTGCTAGTCCTTGTCCCATTTCTTCAGTAGTATCTACAATATTGAGAGAAGCAATTGGTGGAGTTTCAATGTATGAACCAACAGTGATGCTGTTGCATATTGCTTTGATAGTTTGGTCATCAATCTTAACCATTTTAGTATTGTCATTCACAACCCTTTCATATGGATACCTACTCATACCATCTGCATCTGAATTCTGCATGCCTGGTCTGTATGTTATATCAAATGAGTACTGTCGTAAAGCAGCTACCCACCTTTGACCAGTTGCATCAAGCTTTGCGCTTGTCAGCATATGAGTAAGGGGGTTATTGTCAGTAATAACTGAAAAGTGATTAAAAGACAAACAGTCTGAAAATTATTCAGTCACTGCCCACTTAAGGGCAAGAAATTCTAGCTTGAAGGCACTGTAGTTCCTTTCAGCTTTATTCAATGCACGGCTTGCATAAGCAATCAGCCGCTTTTTATCTTCTTGTGTCTGATATAAGACTGCCCCCAAAGCTTTTGTTGATGCGTCAATGTGCAACTGAAACGGTCTTCTGAAATCAGGATATGCCAAAATTGGCGGAGAACACAAGATTTGTTTTAACTTTTCAAATACTTCTTGTTCATTTTCAGACCATTTCCAATTTACAAGATGTTTTGCTTTGCCCTTTTTCACTGATGTTGGTGGTCGTAATTCTGCTAGTGGCCTTGTAATTTTGCTGAAATCTTCCACGAACCTACGGTAATATCCTGCAAAAGCCAGAAATGAACGTACTCATCAGCATTTGTTGGCGTAGGCCAGTCTTTCACTTTCTGAATTTTTGCAGGGCCTGTCTCAATCCCATCTGCACTCACAACATGCCCTAAAAAAATGACTTTAGTCTGAAAGAATGAACATTTGTCAGCAGCTAGCTTAAGGTTACAAAATTTCAATCTGTCAAGTATGATATTCAATCGTTCCAAATGTTGTTCATATGTGTCACTATAAATAATTAAGTCGTCCACAAATATAACGCAAATGTTCATGTTTAATCCTTGAAGACATTCTTCCATTAATCTTTGATAGGTGGCAGGTGAATTAGTTAGACCGAATGGCATTTTGTTAAATTCGTAAAATCCTAATGAACCAACTGTAAATCCTGTACGTTCTTTATTACTTTCTTCCACTTCCAGCTGATGATACCCAGATTTCATGTCGATAGTTGAAATTTTTTTTGCCCCATTTAAACAATCAAATACCTCTTCGATCCTTGGCAGCGCATAGGCATCTTTCACGGTCTTGTCATTAAGCATCCTGTAATCAAAGCACATTCTCAGTTTACCAGTTTTCTTTCTTACTAATACAACATTGCTTGTCCAAGGTGGTTTAGATGGTCTAATTATCCCCCCCCTGATAAAAGTTGGTTAATGTGCTGTCTTACTTCTTCTATCATTGAAGGTGGAATTCTGCGATGTCGCTGCTTGAAAGGTGTTTCATCTACTAAATCTATTCTATGTTTTATTGTGTTGCATAGTCCTATGTCAGTTTCTGAAGTTGAAACAATTTCTTTATGTGTTCTAAGTAAGTCCTTGAGTTTCTCTTTCTGTTGACTGGCCAATATTCCATGTTCATCAATGTTTAATTTATTAATGATTTCATCTCTTCCATTATTTTCAAATTTATTATTTTCATCGTCTGTAACAGTTACAGGTTGCATTTCACACAAAATTGCTTTCGGTGAAATGACAATAGTGTTAGTAGTCAGATAAGATAATGTGACTATGACATGTTTTTGATCAGATTTCACATTTACAACAGATGGTGTCACATCGACATATGCTGGCAAGTTGCTGTGTTCTAACTCCTGCAGCATTGCTGTTGTATCAGGGTAATTTACAGTTCGGTCAATGTACCCATTCAATTCCAAACACTCATTGGGCTTCAATAAAACTTTGTATGGAACAGCATATCTTATCAAGGCAATCTTATCTTTGTTCTTTTTAAGTTCCTTTTCTCTAATCACCATGGTCCTTAAACTGAGGTACCAAGGAGTGTGCAATTTGACTTTTTGTAAAAATGTATCCCCAAAGTTAGATTTACATTCTGTTAAATATTCTTGTAAAATATTAGTGCCTATGATCACTGGCACGCTAGTGGAATAATGCGTGTCAGGTGAAACAGGAAATAAACAATGTTTGAAAGTTGACTTTAGCAGACCTTTTCTCACTTCATCAATGTTCAAATCAGTTTCAATGTATCCAATATAGGACAATTCCTTTCCATCTGAACATTCAATTTTCAGAAGACAGTTTTAAGGTTGAATCTCAATATTTCGAAGTTTATTTTTGTAAAAAGATTCTGAAATTACACTGACACAGCTGCCTGTGTTTAAAATAGATGGTGTACTGTCCTGCGTATGTTAGGATGATTAATAATACAATTCTACTAAAACTGTAATTTAATTATAAAATAAGAGTGTACATTATAATTTTAGTTTATAGGTTTTAAATTTATTTAACTTATTTTAATTAATTTTCTAATTTATTTAAATTTAAATCTACTTAAACAGTTTAATAACTTTAAAGTAATTATTAATTTAATTTGTATTTATTTTATGGCAACTTTTGTAATAGCTTTATGGTAACTACGGTATCACACAAGGTGCGCTTATTATAAAGTAGAATACCTTTACGGTAAACCAAACAAGGCTTGTAATATATCCTGTCAATCTGATTTTTTTTTATATGTTTAACTATTTAAAATTTTACAGTTATCCTAAACTGTGTTCAAACAACAGAAAAGATTGAATAATAACTCTATTTGAACTATAAACTGTGTCGTTCTTACGTGTATTTGCATATATCTGTAAGAACTGTAATCCCGACCAAATACAGCAATGTTTTGCCAAATTATTCTGGTTAAATATTGGTTTCAAATGAAAATTTAAACAGAATAATATTTCTATTGTTTGGACTATTGTTTAATGCTTACAGTCAATTACAACATGTATTACAACATATTGCAATGTGCAATTTACTTTTCTTTTAATAGTGTTGAACTGAAATACTCTCAAAATTTAATTTTATAGCTTTTTTATAACATATGTTGGTCGGTGACTAACAAGTAACTACTTCACTAATATTACTAGCTACACAATAAAAGTAATTATTTGCAGTTGTCAGTAGTAAATGTTAAAAGTCAGGGTCAAAGGTCAACATCAAGGTCAACTCAGAAATAAAGTTCAACCAATAACCAGATACACAACTGAGAAATACAGAAGTTAAACCTGAAACCTGTCAGAATTTAAATGTGAACTGAAGGAAATACTGCCAAAAATGAAATAATGACCAGAAATAAAACTTAATTTATCCTGGAATGGTTGCAACACAATAACATTACTGTAATAAAATACTATTCAAAATAGCAGCAATGTGAAATTATTTAATTGTGAGTTAAATGCATTATTAAGAATTAAAAGATAGTATTCCACCACCTATTAATTATAAGTGAACTTGTGAAATGTAACTAAAAGTACTTTCGCACTTACAATATCATACTTCATGGACAAAATACCAGATGTTACAGTTATTTCCCCACCCACTTTGTTTTAGTTAAATTATAAGGAAATGAATAATTATTGCCAAAACTGAAAATGTAACAACTGTTTAATTTCCTTTAAAAATTGTACTTACACATCTGTTGTACACTGTCTTTACTGTAATTCAGGCCACTAGAACACACTAATGTCTTAAAATTAGAGATAACACTGGTTCAAGTCCTAATTATTGTTTTTGGAAATGTCCACAATACACGATGTGTTGAATCTAGAAGTTCTTAAGTGTTGATGTAGTCCTGGTCCAGATGTTAATACGTGATCGATCCGAACTCAGATGTCCAACCGTTAAACGTACGTGCCAACACTTGTCGACAACAATGCCTCCACACGACCAACGAACGACCTTCCTTCCTGGGCAGCAATCAGTTGATGTATAACAATTATGCATCAAAGTTCAATGAGACATTTGTCCTCACCACAAATAAAATTTTATGTCCACAGATAATGGTAAAAAATGCACAGTTTTAATAAACTTATTAAATCACGTTGGGCGCCATTTGTAACCTGGGTTGGTTTTTTTAGGCTGGTATGGTCCTTGCAAATGTTTAATAAAAACTGTGCAACAGTTATAAGTTCAGGTCTTTAATAATTAATTAAAAACTAAACAGTCCACACTGATCTCTGGATAGATTAGCAAATCTGAAATACGATAAAATAAAACGTATTAAATACAATGACTTAACTAATGCAGAGCAGCATTAATTATTATTAAAAATGATACAATTAATAACAGTTCTAGTGGCCGGTGTTTACAAAGAACATAATCAATTTTCTACAACATAATAACTGTAAAGAATACAGAAACATTCTGATATGGCATTTATAACAAAACAATGATAAATCACATAACACATGTACAACATCTTACCAATTTATGGAATTGAAGTGCGCTCTCCAAAAATAGCTTCCTCTCTTTCCAGTTGCAATGGTGCTGTAAATTAGAATCATGCCAACATTTATTATTGTGATCCAAATCAGTGAAGTAGATGGTATTAATAGTGAAATGTACAATTTGCTGCCATTCTGAATAATCGCGAATTTATATGATTTGAACATTTAGACATGCTCAAACTTCAAACCAAATACACAAATACATAGAAAACAATGCATTGCAGCCGTTCTCATTAATATACCAACAATAGAGCCAATACTAACCACTCAGAACTGAAGAACAAGAGCTAAAATAAAGTTGAATAAAAAATGTATGTTCCTTTCCCACCAAAAAGATCATATGACATTACCAAAATATTACGAAGTTAAAATAATCAGAATTGGGTTACAACTCACTATACAAATTGGGAGAAGATCGACCGGGTCACATATGTACGAAAGTGAAACATGGAATTCTTGTAGCAGATCCGTGGTAGTATGTTCCGGTAAAAGATTAGCCTCACACGCACGGGTCTGAGGTTAGAGCTGTTAAACCATAATTCGTACTGTTTGTACTTCACACCGTGAACTAAACAACAGAGGATAAAATTGCCTGAAACGACCGCCATAAAACCCAACCAATTTTCATCTGTTCGGCGGTGGAAACATGGGAGTGAATACTTCCACTTGTTTCAAGTGAGATTCTGTCACATGCATTAGTTTTATTGTTAACAAAAACAAGGACCATTGGACCACATATTAAAATGCATATTGTCATAAATACATATTCTTATCAACGTTATCTTTAGATTTTATTAGTTAAGCGTTCGTGTTAATTTCTATTTTTTTATCAATTATTTAAACAGTTATCAATAAATTAAAATAAACACACTCAACAATAAACGTGACGTTTAATCACAGGTGTTGGGCGCTTTGTAAAGTTGCTGTCAACACCATAACTTCTACCACCCTCCCCGGTGTGAAATAATACAATAAATGAGTTAAGTAATAGGTGTAGCATACTTTGATCGAAATATCTTAGTTATTTAACGAACCCGTAGGGCGAGATTAAATTATTAACATATTGAGGTCAAAGGGTGCTACAAATCTTTTATACCATATGTACCAATCACAGCGCAACTTTCTACGATGCCGATTCCAATGGGCAGTTCCTAGACGTCACGTGATGTCTGACATTTGACATCTGTGTCGTTTCCAAATTTAGCGCTGTCGCAAGGTCACGTGATGCGATCCGGATGCGCAAGCTTACCGTGCAGTAAGTAGCGTGCGTATATAAACTAAATTTGAATATTCCGCACGATACATATTGCACGATAAGCTTGCATATTAGGTTCCGCCCACCAGTTACCGTTCTGATATAACAGTTATTGAACATCAAAAAATAAAGAAAACTCACTGAAATATGGTATAAACAATAATTTAACATCATTATAAAAACATTTTCAATAATATTATACTATATCAGATATTTTCAAAAAGTTATTGAAAATGTTATTTTATGACATTTTGATATTTCAGTCATTTATTGTAGTATTTATCAAAGGGGTAGATATTGGTTGAAGTAGTTGGGTTTGGGGTAGAAACTACGCGCCTTACACCTCTGGGTTTAATTCAATAATTGAACAGAACATTATGCATAACACTTTTATTTATTTATTTAACTGGATAGACATCAACGAGTGCCGCACGGTGGAAAACCTGTGCGCCAACGGCCGCTGTATCAACGAGGAGGGCAGCTTCCGGTGCGTGTGTCCCCCGGGATACATCCTCACCATGGACGGCAGACGCTGTATAGGTGAGTATTGCAGAAGGTAGCAAGACAACCCGGCTTTCCTATGAACTGATTCTTATTTAGAGTCCTTACGAGTACTGAGATATCTGAATATCACCCCCTGTACGTCGGTAAACCAATTTGCAGATGATAAATCAAATTTCAGAGAAAACATGTCGCTCAAATTGCTTATAACAGTAATTTATTTACAAAAACTCATATCTTTAAGGTAAGTTTCAACATTTAAAATATCGCACAAGATACAATGATATTTTGTAGGTATAATGCGCTGTTACAAACGATTCCCAATGGCTATTATTTGGCCAAATTGGTAAGAATTTGGTTAAAAATGTACCACATACGCGTTATATTGTTATTTTCATGGGACAATATAATGTAAAATTGATAAAGCCCTAACTTTTAGGTGATAGGGTCCAAACTATTTTTTAAAACTGAATGGATAATAACCAAACTTGTACAAGAGTGTTTTATGTAAATGCTATAAATGTATACATTTAAACCATTTCGAGCGAGATTTCAACATTGTTGACCACAAAAGTTCACTAAAGCATTGTGCAACAATTTTATGAAAGTAAACATTCAGTGGTTTTTTTAGGGCCAATTTGGGGAAGAAATTCGACCCCATTCCCCTGCTAAAAAGTATATATTTTTCCCCTATATTTGCATTAAAATTCCCCTCAGAATGTAAGCATTATTTGAAAAAAATTTGATCAAAATCGGACACAAATTGACTAAGATAGAGGCATTTTCGTAAAAAATCCCAGCAACCTTTCATAAAACCAATTTAGTGCATATTATAAGTTATCATTTCTAGCAAAACAGTTGAGTAATTTTTTATAACAAAGTAGAATATTAGTATGTAACAATGCTTTTCTAAAAAAAAATAATTCCCCTTTTGCCGTAAAATTCCCCATGTGAAGGGCTCCGCCACCTTCCCGCAAAGGTGAAGAAAACCACTGACATTGTTAAGGTTCTTATCACAGTAATACTTTACTGCTGGAGAATTATTCAAAGGGATTGCCAATATAAAAACTGGAAAAATTGCGGGACCAGATCTGATCTTAAATGAAATTATAATAAATGGCAGAGATGAACTTCCTCCGTATTTGCTTAAATTGTTTAACAAAATATTATGTCTTAGATATTTTCCAGATAAATGGACAGAATGTTTTATTGTACCTATACATAAAAAAGGAGATTTAAATGACACAAATAATTTTAGAGTGATAACTATGTTAAGTGTCGTAGGTAAATTATTCACAAATTTGATTAAATGTAGGCAATCTGGGCTGAAAGTACCATGTATTGCTGGAAGCACAAGCTGAATGTCGAGCGAAACCGTTCGCATACATGAGTAGGAAGCATTTTAACATGCCTATATCCATACAACTAGCACCTGTTGAGTACAATATATCCTCCATGTCATTGATATACAAAGAAAAAAAGAGTCGGGAACAAAACACTCGCCTTGTCTCGCCTTAAATGACTCTCAAATGCAGTTCCGATATCATTATGATGTCTTACTTTTGTGTACACATGAGTACCGTATACATTGCTTTTATAGCTGTAAAACGTGGTCCTCGAATACCAAGTCTGTATATTCTGTACCAAGGATATCCCTTACAATGTAATCAAATGCCTTTGTAATGTCAATAAAACAACAATAAAATTGCTTATTTTAATTTAAAATATGTTATTAATAGTGAAGGACAAATAGGTGTCAAAATCAGCACACATACTGACTTTATATTATGGGAGACAGGGATACTTGACTTTTTACCTATGAGTAAAATAAATATAAAAAAGTATAAGTTTAAGGTGATCTGTGCTCCAGAACATAAATTCATTAAAATAATATATAAAATTATGCTTGACGATATTGAAAGTAATCCCCTAAAAACCAACTGGGCAAATCAAGTGAAATGTCAAGTTCATTGGGATTCTGTCATGTCAGCTTGGCACAAGGTGTTGGTGGTCTCAATGGTTTTTTTTTCTGTGTTTAAGCAAAGAATTACTGACACTTTTGACCAAGGTGTAGAAGGACGCATAAATGGCTATTCAAGGGCATTATTTTGTAGCACTTCAATTTTACCTTAAATGGGTTAACATCGCGAAGGTAAGGTGGAATAATACCGATATTAGTAATATAGTGTTTGCCCAGTTTGCCCTGTTCTCGAACATGAATATTATCTTATTTTTTAATGTAACATCTACTCACAAACAAGACAAAAATGCAATACATATATCAGTATATAATATACGTCACCCAAGCTTGTTAAAAACCACAGAGTTATTTTCAAAGAATCCAAATACTATCAAGTTACTAGCTGTTCATGCATGTAGAGCTTCTGAAATTACAACAACTGTCAGTACATGATGAATAATGCTATTTTATTAAGTTACATGCAGTACATATCACTTTTATGAATACAGTGCATATTACTTTAATGTTTAACTTAGATATACATTATTTTTGCAAAGCATGATAATACAGTAACTATAACTTTCACGTATTACTTAAATATAAATTATTTTGTAAAGCATGAGAATACGGTACAGATTACTGTTATGTATTAATAAGATAACAATTATTTGTGTAAAGCATGAGAATCCATTAGAGATCACTTTTATGTATTACTAAGATATAAATTATGTTTGTAACGCATGATAATACAGTACAGATTACTTTTGTGTATTACTTAGATGCAAATAATTTTGGTAAAGCACAAGAATACAGTACAGAATACTTTTATATAGTACGCGCAGATAAATATAAATAAATGTGTTTCCCTTTCTTAAAGCATGATAATATCATTTGTTCCTATTTGTATAATTGTTATTCATGACGATCATGGGCCATGTTGTCCTTATTCGTGTTTTATATAAGCTACATTGTACAATTTTTTTAATAAACTTTATTTTTCTTCTATTACATATAAATAAAAATATGAATATGTAATGAAAGTATGAGATGAAAACTAGCACAAAACAAACCTTCCTTTGCAAAAAAATCATTTTATCGCGCAGTTTGAGCTTTATCCAGTTTAAGTCTGGACTTTATTTACACATTTTCTTCAAACAGTTAGGCTTTATCCATAAATGAGCATACCATTCGAAGATACAATTGATTTTAACCCAGAAACCACTACGGTATCAACTAACAAACGTTTGAATGCCTTTCTAGATAGATTATATCACTACTCTGTAACGGTTTAGTTAACTAATGTGTCGATTTAGATGCCAAAAATTAAATAAATACGTACATTTGTTCAACATTTTGTATTTTCCCCTGACAATTTTTATATTTCTTCTTAGAAAAACGTAAATTTCTGGCAATACACTTAATATATAATGGCGTTGGACATTACTTTATACATGTGTACAATACTTTTGTATATATACTGACTTAAATCGCCGAAAAATTCTAAATAAGTACCTACCTGTCAATTGCGGACGATATGTTTTCTCTGAAATTTGATTTATCATCTGCAAATTGATTTACCGACGTACAGGGGGTGGAATATCGATCAAGTATATCCGATTGCTAAAAATGGGTTCGGATGTTCTCATTGTAGTATATAATGGTTTAGGGTACATATATGTTATCTTCCAGTTTAAGTAACACTTATAAGTTTGTAACCAAAAGTAACAATTATAAGTTTATGACCAATACATAATTATCGAAGATAAAACCACTAGTCTAAGTATAGATTAGTAGTGGTTCAGTTATTGAGCTGTTCTAGGAAACTTATTCACTTTGTCGGAATTCGTCATCGATGACGTGCTGAAGTCCACAGGGAACTGACCTCGTTGATACGTATCATGAATGAAGACAATAACCCATTTTTACTAGTATGTCACGAGGTGAGAGAATTGCACAACCTGCCCAACATTCGAACACGGGACCTCTCGCATACGGGGCGAGTGCTCTGCGACAGGGCTAACCGGGCCACTGCACAACCACTACCCTTTAGAAACCAAGTTCATACCGTGACATATAAATATGACATACTGATAAACTGTGCTCGTTCAACAGATCTGCGGCAGGGTAACTGCTACCGCCAGTTCGAGCGCGGCCTATGTTTGAACCCCAGACCGGTGAATCACACGCTGACACAGTGCTGCTGTACCGGCGGTGCCGCCTGGTCGTACGTCGGCTCCGAGCTGTGCGAAGTTTGTCCCATACCCGGGGAACGTAAGTACCATGCAGGGCCCATATTTATAAAGATGCTTAAGCTATTTTTAACTTAAGTTGAACATAAGTCGAACTTAAAGTTTGTGTTTCAAACACTATACTTTGGAACATGGCATGAACAATACTAAATATTAACACACCTAGTATTACATTGCAACTACTGTGTCAAAAATTTCTATCAAAGCATATTTTTGTAAAACAAATCAAATTATAAGATTTAAGATTGTTAAACTTAAGATTTTTTCTTAATTTTCGGCTAATATTCTTTATAAATACCAGCCCAGGGTCCATATTCCAGAAATTTTTTATGTGTTTCTTAATATTTTAACTTAAGTAAAAAATTTCAAAATGTTATATTTTAACACCTTCATATACTTTTATGAATCTTTGTATGTTTATATGAACAATCAATAATACTATAGGTGATAACTAATAAACATTAAGCACAATGCCCTGTACAAAGGAAATAAAAAGTTAAACAAAATGTTGATTTTAAGGTTAAGAATAAGATATTACTTAAGATGTTTCTGCAATACCACCCCAGAACCGCTTTTGCAGAGATTTTGCAGTATATTTGTATCAGTAGCTATTTGCTGGCGTTTTTTTTTTAACATAGAAGAAGATATAAGACCAAAATAATAATTTTAAGCTTTCTGGTCTGGGAAACAAACGCAAAAACAAAATATATGACATAAATTATAAATTACACAATTTAATTTGTTTTGTCGGGTTTTTGTTGGTTTTTCTTAACTGTGAACAGTTGTTATGTTCTCCTCATTTTTGTTAAATGGACTTACAGATTTTCGTATTTCGGAAAAATGCTTTCAAATGTCTTAACTGCAAAAAACTAAAGCGTCTTGACTAATCAAAACCAAATATTACATTAAGAAGGCATTATACAAAGTTTTACTTCCGACGGGCCTCGAACCTAACCACTAAGCTAAAAGAACAACCATGACATGTGTTTTAACGCTACGTAAGTGATACACGAAAAGCGTTACAAACGTAAATTATAATTGTATGCATCTTAATTAATATCCATACATATAAACCTTAATTATTGCCAATATTTGCCTTTGTCTTGATTGTTATTTCGCTTCTTTATTTATAATGATCTTTTTGTTTGGAGTCTTTGACAAAAAATGAAAATTATCAATTTGCAAATCGCGAATAGGTCCCTTCAGACTCCGTATTTACGAATTTACTTTGCACGCAAGTATTTCTGAAATTGTACTTGTTTTAGTTGCGTTTATATGTAAAGATTATATAACGTACATGCTTTTTATAACAGGTCGCTACCAGGAACTGTGCGGATCTGACCCCGGTCGCCAGGTGGGGCCTAGCGGAGAACAAGGTAAGGTTTCTATGACATCTTTTGCAGAACTTTTCGTCTGGCGCAAAATATTTAAGTTTGAAATAAACACACGTCGATGTAGGCAGCTATATTTGTCAATATTTGCAACAATAGGCCGTTACCATTGCATAGCATAGTTGGACTATTGGTTATGATGATGCAATTCGCAATTATTAAAGCTCTAGATGGCTTATGTTAAACTGAAATTAAAACACGTTGCGAAAGCCTATTCAAAGAGTTCGTAGTCAGTAAATCGGATCTCTATAGGGACGCGTAGTAAAATTGCAAAAAACTTCTGGCTTTGTGTGTGGTGTGTGTAAGTCTAGACCCTTTAGAGAATCTGGAGGAAAGAAACATTTAAAGCTTGCGAAATGTTTCTTTTTTACTAAAGACACAATTTCAAAATTTGATTTGATGGCCTAATTTCAAGAGGAGCACGGAGGGCTACCCGAATATTTACTGGTAGAGTGCGGCTCGCGGGTCTCCTTGCCAAGTCCGCACCAACCTCAACGCAGAAATTTGACTGGTTCCGAGCATCGCTCGAATCAAAATCCTGCCGCCACTAACTTCTGCGTGACGAAGTCAAATCCCACGGAGTTAATAAAATTCCTGAACACGCAGAAGAGATTTTCTTGGTGTGCCAGTGGTTAATTCACCGCCTCAGGGAACTCACCGTTGCGAGAAGAATTAATCCCGCTGACGCCGTGCACGACTGCGGCGGCTCTCTTATCAAATTTGTTGTGTTTCAGATCTGAACGAATGCATGCTGGAGCCGGACCTTTGTAAGAACGGTCGCTGCATTAACACGGACGGCTCCTTCCGGTGCGAGTGTCAGTCTGGGTACGAGCTGGATTCAACCGGAAGAACGTGTGTCGGTACGGTAGTTGTCATTTCCATGTAGTGGACATCTTTATTGTTGCCACATTGAAAGAGTGGAACAGAGTTTAGTAAAATGCTAGTAGATATATCAAAAAGCCAGTATAAGATTGTTGTCTTATATACCTTAATGATACCAATTGTACACTTGTATTATTATGGGTATATAGGTAAAAAAAAACGCACATTGTTGGAAAACTTTCTGTGTGCTCAGACAAGGACGAATGTCGCGTAGCCAGTGTGTGCGGGGAGGGCGAGTGCTCCAACACAGAAGGCAGCTTCTCCTGCGACTGTAAGACTGGGTTTGCCCCGGGGCCCCACGAAGTCTGCGAAGGTACATTATTGTTTTGAAACTTTTAGTATATACATGGATTCATGGTTGGCTTTTAATGACAACGAAAATGAAAGCTGAACATATGGGCAGCATTTTGATATAAATATTATAAATGTATACATGTGTGTCTATATTGAAGACAACAAACATGACAGTATTAAGAACTTTGCCTATCTCTCTGTATTGAGATATTTTCGAAAACCTTAAACACACACACACACACCCACACACCCACAGACCCAAAACCTATACATACCAAAATCACACTTTACACATTACGTTTCTTTAATGACTGTTCGTAAGTTCGAGCCCCAGCCCGGCAAAATATCTTGCACGGGGATTGGTCATGAAATAATTTCTACGGCCATTCCCGCTACCTCTGATTCAAGTAGGGCATTTGTAATTTACTGGAATAAGTATGTGCACTTGGTACTGGTACATCGCTGAGATCGGCTAAGCTTGCCCAGGAAAAGTGTAAGTTAACCGACCGAAGTGTTATGACTGAACTGCTATTAAATACGGCCAAAAATCCAAACAAACAAACACAACAAAAACGTTTCTTTAAATACATTATTGTATTTGTGATTTTAGTTGTCTAGTTTCATTTGTGAAGTTCTATGTTTTGCAGACATAGACGAATGCGTAAGCCAGGCGAACAACTGCGCGTTTCGGTGCGCCAACACAGTGGGCTCGTTCAAGTGTATCTGTCCCATGGGCTACCAAGTGGCGGATGACGGAATACACTGCGAAGGCAAGGATTATTTATTCTATTAAATCATGTAACCTTTAATTCCAATGGTCGAAGTTTTTTTAACATTTTAAACGGTTATTCCTTGTCTGGTTTGATGAATGATTGAGACAGTTCCAGTTATAAGCCAATATAAATTGTGTCGAGTGTATTGAAATGCCGTTCTCGTATCTCCATATGCATTGTGGTTTGCAGTAGAGGGTTGCAGATTGTTTTTTTCAGACGATGTATAATTTTTTGCAATATAGGACGATATATAACTGGCTCTGTTGAAATGATATGGTTATAAGCACTGACCCATCCAGTCATGGTATAGTTTGATTCATAACAATTACAACTGTAGCATTACTTGTAAAGGGCATTAATTAAATTTGATAGTTTGCTGTAGTTTATAGTGGCTGTCAAGATGATATTTTATAAGAATTTTCTATGAAATCAAACTTCGGCCTGCTTTATTAATGGAAATGATCAACAGTCTTGGGTCAATATGTATAAAGATTATTAAACCATTCTTAACATAAGTTAAACATAAGTCAAAATTAGAATTTGTTTTTAAAATGCTACGCCTAGGAACATTTGCATGACTAATGCTATATATTAATACACTTTGAACTATATTGCAATTATGTTTCAAAATCTTCCAGAAATGCATTACTTTGTCAGAAAATCCAGTAATTAAATTTGAGAATTTTAAGATTTTTCTTTATTTTCGACTAAGATCGTTATAAATACCAGCCCTGACGGTCCAACAGTGTGTGGTATTTAAGTTTAGACACATTGCCTTTCAGACGTGGACGAGTGTCTGACCTCCACCCACGGCTGTCCGTACGCGTGCAAGAATCTCGTGGGGACGTTCATGTGTATCTGTCCCGAGGGTTACAGGGAGGCTGGGAGGGACAGGTGTATAGGTGAGTCTGGCCAACACACGGTTCCGTGCGACTTAAACGTACGCGTTACATTGGGGGAAATGATGAGGCAAAATTCCCCAGAAAATGTTAAGCTTTAACGGGAATTGAACCTGGAATCTCCTATTTTAGCTCTCCTGAATTAATTAATATTATGTACTACGATTAAGATAATCTCTGTCACGGAATGCCATGGGGCTCTCCAGGTTAACGTCCCTATGGTACTTAGTTGTGAACAATACGCTTCGTTTTTGTTAC
The DNA here is from genome assembly GCA_027627225.1 of Congeria kusceri. NCBI lineage: Eukaryota > Metazoa > Mollusca > Bivalvia > Myida > Dreissenidae > Congeria > Congeria kusceri. The sequence continues at coordinate 11,206,597 of CM051025.1, forward strand.
CGTCCCTTTCGTTACAAATACATCAGGTACTGTATATATGTAGTTAAATAGTCCTTCGGAAATGATTTCTCATGGAAAATACAATTATGGAACATTTCTTAGGTTTTGCGTAAACACTAAAAAGGTCACTTGGATTTCTACGTCACAGTTAATATATTTTATGTTTATCATACTACTGTCTTGAAGACATTGACGAATGTCGGGAGCAGCCGGGAGTCTGCGGTGCAGGCCGGTGTCTGAACCTGCAGGGGAGCTTCCGGTGCGACTGTCCGCCGGGCTACACGCGGTCGTCGGACGGCAAGAGCTGCCTTGGTATGTTCTGGAATCGGTGTTTTGACAGGAATATTTAAATAAGCAAAACGCATAACAATAGTATCTACTAAATGCATAATTGTTTCGCTTTCTTTACCATGTGTCTGTTCGTCTGTGCGTTAACATTACTATATTATTCAGTTACTATTTTGCGTCAGAATAATTATTATGGCGTCCTTCATTGCAACTTGATTGTCTTCGCCTTGTTTGTTTAAGGAGTTTGAACATTGTGATGTTTATGAAATGAAAAGCAAACATATTTTATTTTAAAGAAAATTTTATATTTATTTATATTATGTTATACTAAACAGGAGGACTCGAATGAACGTTCTGCAACGTGCCCTCAAGTATTTACATGTCCTTTCTAAGCCATATATGTTATGTGGGGTGAAGGCCAATGTTCATGGGTTTTGCAAACTAGGGTGTTTATTCAGACGGACTTATATGCATACGAACGTTCAACTATTTGAGGTCGCAGTAGTGTTCTGGATAGTGTATCAGCCATGCGATCGGGAGGTCGTGAGTTAGATGCCTACTCGAGTAGCGTTCAAAAGACACCGAGACACCAGAAAACGGACGCGAAAGTGTTCCAATAAGTCATGCAGGCTATTGAGACACAATTGAGCTAAAAAATAAATACTAGTAGGTTTAAATTAACAACATCATCTTAGGTATTTCCATATACTTTCATGCTCTATGGAATGCAGACCAGCGGGAGGACTACTGTTACACGGAGCTGGTCTCGCGGCGCTGCGTCACCACTTCCGACGTCAAGGTGACCACGCATGCGCAGTGCTGCTGTACCGGGGGCGCCGCCTGGGGGCGCAGGTGCGAGGTCTGTCCGAGGAAAGGAACAGGTAGGCCGGCGTACGCATGCGTAAGTGTAGAAAAGACGCGTCCCGACAGACACTGTGATGTTATGTTGTGTTGTTCGTTTGCCTTAAATATATAATAATTTAAAGGCTTGTCAGTGTTGTATAAAAATCCAAAGAAATTGTCAGTGTTGTATAAAATTTACCGAACTTGTCAGTGTTGTATAAAATCTACCGAACTTCTCAGTGTTATAAAAAAGTCAACAGAAATTGTCAGTGGTATATAGAAATCGACAGACATTGTCAGTGTATACAAATTTAAAGAAATGGTCATTGTTGTACAAAGATCGACAAAAATTCTCAGTGTTAAAGAATCCACAAAAACTGACCGTGTTGATTGTGTGTACCGATTCATAATATTAACATATATTATAATGTTTCCTGGTGTGGTGTCCGTTTCAGACGCCTATGACCGCCTATGCCCTGCCGGTGGCGGATATGACATACATGGCAATGGTACGTACACAGGGGCCATATTTACAAAGTTCCTAAACGAAATCTTTACTTAAGTCATATTTAAGTGAAATATTCTAATATCTCATATTTGACGTATGGTAAAATAAGGAGCACTGGTTTATTCTGTAAAAAAATAAATTCCTTTTTTGATAAAATAAACTTTAAATGAACCAGCCACAGACTTTTGTCATTTAAAGAAACGTTTTCACTAATGACCTTTGTGAATATCGGCCCAGGTGTGACCGTCATTGAATATAGGGTGGAATTAATAATGTTCCACAGGTAAATATTGTTTGTATACAAGAAAAAAATAATTTAAATTGAAGAATATCTGAAACGTCCGCATATTTAATGATTACTTGGAAATTGCAGACATTTAGTCGTACATGTATTGATAAAATAATATTTGAAAAACGTTTGAATATTCAAGTGTTTTATTATCACTTGCAGTTATAAACACGCACATATACATTCCCATTACATAAACCTTAATTTATTTAAAATTTCGAAGATAATGGTTATTTAGTCATCATTTTCTGGAGGCATTTATTTCAGACATCGACGAGTGCAGACTGCACTCGAACCTGTGCGAGAACGGACGCTGCATGAACACCATGGGGTCCTACAGGTGCCTGTGTAACAACGGGTTCAAACCGGACACTTCCGGCAGTCAGTGCATTGGTAAGTACGTTAATACAATGCGTAGGTTTCTACCAATTTATTAATGTGTTTCAAATGCAATTGAACATAACTGTATATCATCAGTTTAAGCGGCTCTCGGGCTATATTCCAGATACATCTTAAGTTTATCTTAAAATATTTTCACTCAAGTTCCAATTTTCGTAAGGTAATAAGTTTCGAACTGCAGATAAATTAATGATTTCAATTACAGTTAAGTAAAAAGTAGTAGATCATAAGTTGATAATTAGTGAACATTTAGCAGAATTTCATGTATATATGAAATAAAATGCTTAAGAAAATTGACGAGTTTAAGGATAAGATTTTACTAAAGATGTTTCTGGAATACGACCGCTGAACAACAATGCGTTTCTAATGGGACAGGGTTCGTATTAACCACCCCTTCTTTAACTTAAGACACTAGAGTAAAGCATAACCTTGAAACTGTTCTATTCTAAGAATGCTTTTTATTTAATTATCACTTATATGTATTCGGAAACGGTAATTTTAGCATTCATTATTTATATTTGATTTGTTAATGACATAAACGACTTTGGTACCCGACAAGTTTGCGAACGCATAGTAGTTCTTTCTTGAGTTTTTTTCTATTCTGTTCTTAAGTCTGAGAATTGGTTGGTGAATACGGGTCAATATCTTCAGTAGTCTTCAGCAAAATTCAGTGTGGACATTTTGGTTAATCGATAGTTAAGAGTATATATTTCGGTCCCCTATGACGTTATTATGTTTTCAGACGTAGACGAGTGCACAGAGACACAGTCGCCGTGTGTGGGCACCTGTCAGAATCTCGTGGGCTCCTTCAAGTGCATCTGTGGGCAGGGTTATGTTCTCAATATGGACGGACGGACATGCAGAGGTGGGTGACAGTGACGTGCTACCAAGTTCAATGCTACGTTCTAGTACATGCCTTGTTCTTATTGTTCTTTTTTATCACAATCACGTTTGATTGAAGAATGGTGGTGCTATAAACTGGTTAGCCGCATTGAGCGTTATTTTATTACAACTGTTGCAAATTTCAGTAAGTCGAAAGATTACGTGGTGGCCGTACATTCAACACAATACATGTAATGAAAAGAAATGAAAGGAAAGCTATGGAGAAATATGAAATAAAAATGATTAAATTGCGTCCATAGACCATGCTGCTTTTTTGCGCTCATGATAGCAATTACTTGAAAATAGTATAATATTTACATTATGACCGTATGTTGTGAATTGTAATATTTCCCAGATATCGACGAATGTGCGACTGGCCAGCACAACTGCCCGCAGAACTGCGTCAATACGATCGGAAGTTTCGAGTGCGGCTGCGCAGAAGGGTATACGAGATCCGGTGACAGACAGTGCGTCGGTGAGTGAATGAAAGAAGACCCAAGTGGGAAACATTGAAAATTAATATGCATACATTGCATTTTTTTCTGGAAATAACATTTTTATTACGTTCATGAAAGTGTAATCGTCAGTTGAAGTTATTGATTTATCACTGTTGGCCACGAAAGGTTTACCTCAACATGTTTGTGTTTACATTAAACAATAAATAATTAAAAATAGATTTTAGTAAGAGCGAATACGTATCATTGAAATTAGTAGCAATATTAAGTCTTTGTATAGCGATATATATAGGCAAAGAAAAAACATTAACGCCGGTTTTCTACTAAATAATTAACCAGTTTTGTAACACTGGTTTGCGTTTGTATTAATGCAGTTGATAAAATAAGGGTGTAGGAGATAGTATAGCATCATATTCTGTGAAGACTCCACACTGCTTAAAGTTGAAATACTTGGCTAATATAGCTAGTCTGTATATTTAAGATATCAATGAGTGTCTGATGGAACCTCAATTGTGCACGCCCAATGGCCAGTGCCGGAACACACCAGGCGGCTATGAATGCGTGTGTAACCGAGGTTACAAGCTGGATCCCACTGGAAAGAAATGTATAGGTATGTAACCGGGTTTACAAGCTGGATTCCACTGGGAAGAAATGTATAGGTATGTAACCGGGTTTACAAGCTGGATCCTACTGGGAAGAAATGTATAGGTATGTAACCGGGTTAACAAGCTGGATTCCACTGGGAAGAAATGTAAAGGTATGTAACCGGGTTTACAAGCTGGATCCAACTGGGAAAAAAATGTATAGGTATGTAACGAAAATCACTGAAATATCTTGTATATTATAATCTCACATGTTTCATTTGAATTGACAAATAGCATGTACAGAAAACAGCGAATATAATGTACGCTCCTAGTTAATGCAAATGTACAGGCATCATTTACACACACTATGCACTGTTTCAGATGTGGACGAATGCGATGACGGTCAATGTGAGAACCTGTGTGAGAACAGCCAGGGAGGCTTCTTCTGCGGGTGTCCTGAGGGCTACACGGAGTACTGGGGCCAGTGTATAGGTAGGTCAGTCTTGAGGGCTTCACCGAGTACTGGGGCAAGTGTATAGGTAGTTGAAGGGCCAGTGTATAGGTAGGTCAGTCTTGAGGGCTTCACCGAGTACTGGGTCCAGTGTATATAGGTAGGTCAGTCTTGAGGGCTTCACCGAGTACATGGGCCAGTGTATAGGTAGGCCAGTCTTGAGGGCTTCACCGAGTACTGGGGCAAGTGTATACGTAGGTCAGTCCTGGGGGCTTCACCGAGTACTGGGGCCAATGTATAGGTATGTCAATCCCTAGGGCTTCACCAAGTACTGAGGCAAGTGTATAGGTAGGTCAGTCCTGAAAGCTTCACGGAGTACTGGTGCCAGTGTATAGGTAGGTCAGTCTGGAGGGCTTCACCGACTACAGGGGCCAGTGTATAGGTAGGTCAGGGGCCAGTGTATAGGTAGGTCAGTCTTGAGGGCTTCACAGAGTACTGGGGCAAGTGTATAGGTAGGTCAGTCCTGGGGGCTCACAGAGTACTGGGGCAAGTGAATAGGTAGGTCAGTCCCAAGGGCTTCACGAAGTACTGGGGCCAGTATATAAGTAGGTCAGTCTTGAGGGCTTCACCGGGTACTGAGGCAAGTGAATAGGTAGGTCAGTCCCGAGGGCTTCACTAAGTACTGAGGCAAGTGTATAGGTAGGTAAGTCCTGAGGGCTTCACTGAGTTCTGGGGACAGTGTATAGGTAGGTCAGTCCTGACTCTCCTGAGGGCTTCACCAAGTACTGGGGACAGTGTATAGGTAGGTCAGTCCAGACTCTCCTGAGGGCTTCACCAAGTACTGGGGACAGTGTATATGTAGGTCAGTCCTGACTCTCCTGGGGGCTTCACTGAGTTCTGGGGACAGTGTATAGGTAGGTCAGTCCTGACTCTCCTGAAGGTTTCACCAAGTACTGGGGACAGTGCATAGGTAGCTCAGTCCCAAGAGCTTCACCGAGTACTGGGGACAGTGTAGAGGTAGGTCAGTCTTGAGTGCTTTAACGAGTACAGGGGCAGGTGTATAGGTAGGTCAGCCCTGAGGTTTTCAACGAGTTCTGGGGCCAGTGTATAGGTAGGTCAGTGGCCAGTGTATAAGTAGGTAAGTCCTGAGGTCTTCACCGAGGACTGGGGCCAGTGTTTAAGTAGGTCAGTCCCTAGGGCTTCAGCGAGTACTGGGACAAGTGTATAGGTAGGTCAGTCTTGAGAGCTTCACCGAGTACTGAGGCAAGTGTATAGGTAGGTCATTGGCAAGTATATAAGAAGGTCAGTCTTGAGGGGTTCACAGAGTATTATTCATGTTCTATATATTGCGACATATCTAAGTTTTAACTATTATTTGCTTTTTTAATCAGATAATTATAAATTCTCTACTCATGACATTCATATATATGTCTTTACATGCACCATTTCAATAAAACAAACATCTACATCATGTTATATTGAAATTTGTTTCTTAGTGTACTGTAGCCTATCTCATAGGCATAAGATTACTTCTATAAGTGCCATACACACTACATAGAACAAAATTTGACAATTCAAAAACATATTCTTTTTGGACATTGTTCACCGCATATGTATCAGAACCTTATTTTTGTATATTTATGTTTTCTAACACACCCTTTGCGATAATTAAAATACCCTTATACCACTATTTAAGGCATTGTTCCAGATACCTATGTATAAAGACTCCAACAAACTCTATGAATTTTCAATAGATTCATAGGGTTTAATAACTTGGTGAAGAACCCTGCATACACTACCCGTATGCAGGCCACTTATTAAGTTATTTAGTCCTCTAGGCAGCAAACAATCATTCTAAATAATAGAAATACTTTAAAAAATTAATATGTCCATGGAAAAGTGTTTTTTTTAAATGAATTTTTGGTGCACCACACCCATTTCTATAGTAAATAACACATTATACATGTGCTGTGACCTTCAGAAACAGGCTTGTTTCTGATTGGTCAACAGTCACTAACGCCCAATTGAAGTAGGTCAATCCGTTGTTGGTAAATTTGTCGTATATTTCGACTTTAAACTGCTATTTTCATCATGGTCAACAGTACCGTACTCTTAGTTACAATTTAGATATATTTGCCTGTGTTACATGGTTAAAGAGGTTCTATTTCTGACTTCTTAATATTTTGTGCTCATATATTGTGCACCTTTTATTTATAATTTAAATGTATTCCCCCTGGACCTCAGGCAAATTGACTAAATTATGCCATTTTAACTTAACTTAATTTGTAAATTATTGTTTTCAGTGGAACAATAAACAATGCTCTAATAGCTGCAGGAATCCCCCTACTCCATTTCCTTTTTTCCCCTTTCCCTCCGTGGTCTTACATGAGCCGTGCTGGGCCGGCGCACAGGAAGATAGTAACACATGTCTTAATTTAAATATCATGTTATTATATATGTCTCTGTTGCTAACGGAGCCCTCCCTCAACCATGGCCAATCTGATTGACCAAGGATTCCTTATTTTAAGCCATTTTTTCGTAAAACAGTTTGCCCCATTTACTATTGTCAAGTATTAATAAACCCCATTTTATTGCAGATTTTATATTAATTGGGGAGGACCCAGTTATCAATCTTTTAATGTGTACTACATGTTGTTGTAACTCACATCGGTAGTAAGTTTCTTAATTGTTTGCCATGTATTTTGATCATATTGTTAATAATGATCAATTTTGCCATAAATTCTGTGTGATACTACATAATGAGATCCTCTGCAGTTATTCTTAAATGCAGTATTCTGCATACTTTTAATGAACAACTCTTTCATAGCAGGGATTATTCACATTTTAGCTTTTAATATGTTAAACTACCTCTTTTAAGTGTCCCTATCTATGTAAATCATGTAAACCTGTGCGCCCCCCTGGTCCCAATATCTCAAAATACCTCTCTAGCCCTGCCGGCCAAAATTCCCCTCCCCCCACAGGTGCTACCCCATCTTTTAAAAATCACGAACGAGACAAATTCTGCCGTACATGTGCCCCCCAGGGTGATTCCCCTTTTTACCTGTATATAATTGTACAGCCCAGTTAGTTCTTTTTATTACATATATCTTGTTTTATCTATGTTACTTTTAAAGGCCCTAAAAAGTAAGCTGTTTGATAGTACCGGAAGGATGTAATATATAAAATATGTTTTATCCTAATTTTACTGTATATTGGATTATCATCCTTTTATGTTTGTCCTTGATCTTTAATTGTCACCCTGGGGAAGGTTACTTTCCATTAAATAGCCCAACAATCTTGTATAAATCTCAATGGACAGGGTCTCAGGTTGGAGCAATAAGTTATATTCCCTGTCTACAAGTGCTCAGCATTAGTTAAAAGCATGTCATCCATCACTAGAATGAATATAACAATTTAAAAAAAATAAAAAAATAATAAACTACTACATACCAACAACATACACTTGCAGATGCAAGGTACATTAGTAGTCTTATATTACTCAACTTCCTATTAATTAAATAGTTCATTTTACACAGTATATTCAAGTAATATTATTTGACCTTTATAATGATTAAATGTTAGAAAGCATTTCTTAACCTATTTTTTTTTCTCTATCTTCGTATGTAAAGACATGCAAATAACACAGATATTGTAAAACAATGCTGAACCACTTAGTGATCTGGAAATAATTAACACTGTTTGTTGTCGTTATTGTAAATACTATTCCATGTGTATTCGCACATTGGTTTTTAAATTTAATACGACATATAGTCTATGGTAATTATTACCCGAACTCTCCCAGATCTCTAAGTAAACAAGACTCCAACAATCCCGTTGCAGCAGTTGCTGCATAATGCGTCTAGACAAATGGTGATTCACATAAAATTATGTGTTCCCTCCAATTTAATCTTATTTTCTAGTTGGGCTATTTCTTCAAACTTCCCCTTTCTCATGTTAGTATAGATCAAACTCAGTGTTTATCCTTTTTTTTTTCCCTGTTACAAAGTACGCTATACCTATTTAGTGCTATTGCCCTAATATACAACATATTTACAAATAGACTAGTCATTTATACATTCACATATGGTTTTTACATTTGAACTCGTTATTAGTATAAGGGAGGTAACTGCTGTTGACAAATAAAAGGTTATTGCAGAATTGCTTCCCTTTAAACTGTGTATACCCTGGTAGTTGTCTCCTTATACAAGAACAGTGTGCTTTCATGTGTCATGTAAGCTATTGTATTAGATTTACAAGTATTCCTATTTTTAAGCATAGATTTTTATTTTTAGCAACGCACCCACACTGCAAAGTTTTATATATGTATTGCCAATTATTAGCAAAGTATTTATGTTAAGCAGTGTGCTCGGGCAATGGTTTTTAACCGAAGTCCCGAGGGTAAACAACTCCAATTGATTGATTGACTGTTTTATTGCTACTTTGTATTCTTATATACATACTTGTTCAACACGTAGAATTTAGTAATCATAATAAATAGTGAATATTCTACACAGTAACATACACAATAATGTTAACATATATCGTTGTGTCATTAATATAATACAGAGTACCATTTAAATGGTGGGTTAGTAACACTTTTGTGTATTATATACTGTGATTATTATCCCCACATAGATTTTTAAAATTATGACAACGTATCCACACTGCAATCTTTATATACGTTGTGAATTCCCATAGTGGAATAGTTATAATAACTGTGATACTATGTTAAGCGGTGTGCTCGGGCGAGGGTAAACAACCTAACATCGTCGTCGACTGAGGCCAGTGTATAGGTAGGTCAGGAACCAGTGTATAGGTAGGTCAGGAACCAGTGTATAGCTAGGTCAGTCTTGAGGGCTTCACAGAGTACTAGGGCCAGTGTATCGGTAGGTCAGGGGCCAGTGTATAGGTAGGTCAATCCTGAGGGCTTCACCGAGTACTGGGGCCAGTGCATAGGTATTTCAGTCCCTAGGTCCACCAAGTACTGGGACCAGTGTATAGGTAGGTCAGTTTTGAGGGCTTCACCGAGTACTGGGGCCAGTGTATATGTAGGTCAGGAGCCAGTGTATAGGTAGGTCAGTCTTGAGGGCTTCACCGAGTACTGGGGCCAGTGTATATGTAGGTCAGGAGCCAGTGTATAGGTAGGTCAGTTTTGAGGGCTTCACCGAGTACTGGACCAGTGTATATGTAGGTCAGGAGCCAGTGTATAGGTAGGTCAGTCTTGAGGGCTTCACCGAGTACTGGGGCCAGTGTATATGTAGGTCAGGAGCCAGTGAATTGGTAGGTCAGTTTTGATGGCTTCACAGAGTACTGGGGCCAGTGTATATGTAGGTCAGGAGCCAGTGTATAGGTAGGTCAGTCTTGAGGGCTTCACCGAGTACTGGGGCCAGTGTATAGGTAGGTCAGTTTTGAGGGCTTCACCGAGTACTGGGGCCACTGTATATGTAGGTCAGGAGCCAGTGTATAGGTAGGTCAGGAGCCAGTGTATATGTAGGTCAGGAGCCAGTGTATAGGTAGGTCAGGAGCCAGTGTATATGTAGGTCAGGAGCCAGTGTATAGGTAGGTCAGTCTTGAGGGCTTCACCGAGTACTGGGGCCAGTGTATAGGTAGGTCAGTTTTGAGGGCTTCACCGGGTACTGGGGCCAGTGTATATGTAGGTCAGGAGCCAGTGTATAGGTAGGTCAGGGGCCAGTGTATAGGTAGGTCAGGGGCCAGTGTTTAGGTAGGTCAATCCTGAGGTCTTCACATAGTACTGGGGCCAGTGTATAGGTAGGTAAGGGGCCAGTTTATAAGTAGGTCAATCCTGAGGTCTTCACCGTGTAGTGGGGACAGTGTATAGGTAGGTCAGGGGCCAGTGTATAGGTAGGTCAGTCTTGAGGTCTTCACCAAGTACAGGGGCCAGCGTATAGGTCCATCAGGCACCAGTGTCTAGGTCGGTTAATCCTGAGGTCTTCACCGAGTACTGGGGCCAGTGTATAGGTAGGTCAGGGGCCAGTGTATAGGTAGGTCAGGGGCCAGTGTGGATAGGTAGGTCAATCCCGAGGTCTTCACATAGTACTGGGGCCAGTGTATAGGTAGGTAAGGGGCCAGTTTATAAGTAGGTCAATCATGAGGTCTTCGTCTCTTTAAAGTTAATACACGTGTTGCATACATTGAGAAAAGACATTTCTACAGCATATATTACCGTTTCGCTTAACTATTTACAAAGATTTATTTAAAAACAGTATGTTTATGTACTTCTGGTATATTTTGCGAATATATTTTTATATAAAGCACAGCACCCACATTGCAAAGATTTTATGTGTCACACCCTTTAAAAGAAGGGATGTATTATAGTTTCAGTCAACGCAGAGTTTTAAATGTTAAGCAGTGTGCTCGGGCAATGGTTTTTAACCGAAGTCCCGAGGGTAAATAACCCCACTCGTCGTCGGTCTTCACCGAGTACTGTGGCCAGTGTATAGGTAGGTCAGGGGCCAATGTATTAGTAGGTCAATCCTGAGGGCTTCATCGAGTACTGGGGACAGTGTGTATAGGTAGGTCAGGGGCCAGTGTAGAGCTATGTCAGGGGCCGGTGTATAGGTACATTCGAACATCGTTATTTCGAAGTCGTCGGGACCGGCCAGAAAACTTGTTCGGATTAAACAATTGGAACTCTGGAACATCGAAAATAATGTTTGTGTGAAAGTCGCAAAAGGTAGTATATAATAAATCTTAGTTTATTTCATTTAATGCAGATATGATCTGTTTATTGAATTTCATAATTAGGTATTATGATTGAAAGAGAAATAAAAAGAAACTAGTGTATGTGTTAGTTTTGACAGTGTTGTGTGTAGCTTGGACACGCTGTTGTAATTACATGTATTGTTTGCAATCTCCTTAATGATCGATAATTGCGCCTACTAGTGAATTACCGCCACTATCAATGACCGCCATGGACATTTCAGCGAAGGTGTGAAAACATCGGATCACAATTAAGACCGCGACTTCGAATGAACAATAGGCAAATAAGTGTGAAATATTGGGTTGGGACCGCATTTTAGACTTCGAATTACTGATGATTCGATTTTAAAAAGTTCGAATTAAACGAGTTTATTTAATGCTAAGTAGTGTATATAGAAATATATAAGTGAGCTATATCCCTAAATCACTCAGAGTGATGGACTACTTTTTGAATTTTATTTGATTTGAACAATATTTAATTGTAGGAGTTGTCACCATTTATCATACAGAATTACCAAAAAAGAAAAGTAGTGAAGATTAATAACACCAATGCTAAGAATACCTCTCTGATATATTGAAGTATCTTTCCTCTTATTTTCTCTTGGATTTTCCTCAGTCGTATTGAGCCAAGGATACTAGAACATACAATGCCTTGCGGGTACAAGTTTTACCCACAAGGCATTGGAGCTCGTCATCTTGTCCAAATTTAATTTTAGCATTCAAAGTATTCATTTTATCCTTTGCACTTTATTCATCCCAGCATATTACACTCACACTTGTTGTTTTCTGTTGCTACGAACAGTAGTCTCCCTTTGTTTACATAACTTCTGTAATGCCCGTTCTCCAATTCCAAAATATAACAAGAATCCAGTGTACCCTTAAGTAATAACTTGTGTTCGTTAAGCACATAGTTATATAGTTTTGTATGTATTAAGTTTTTATATTCAGTAACCACCCTTAAGTATTTAAGTATCCAATGTGTGTTTTTGTAAGTAGTGTTCGGCGTTTATTTCTCCGCCATCTTGTTTTCTTCAAATTCTTGACCGACTTTTAATCCAATTGTGTTGTTAAGTCCGAATAATTAATATAGAAAACACTTTATACGTATAAGTACTCAATTTCAGAACACTCCTTACAGTACATCTTTTGTTGTTTTACATTTTAACGCGCATCTACGAGTTTAATCAGCTTAAATTGCTTGCGATAACACATGTGCGTTTGAATATCGTGACTGTGTTAACTATTGTTTACATCATAACACCTATGCACACGCTATTTTTAGAAAACTAATGTCGGAGAACTGAACGCACTATCAATTTTAATATCTACTTTTATCATAAATATATTTAAAGCTAGCAGTGTGTGTTAACTTCTTGATTTAAAAGCTGAACATTATTCAACGACTACGTGTATCCAATTGTATTTAAACTTAAACAAATTTAGAAACACGGATTCTGCGTTGTCTATGAATATACTGAGTAGCATAGTAGACTGTCGTACTGTAAACACCCTGCCATGATAATGCCTTGAGTCAATTTTTGTTTTGCGATTTAAGTTGCTTAACTAGATCTTATCCAAAGCACATTTGACCGTAATCCAAGATGGCGCTGGAATAATTATTACTAATCCCGATTACTACGCATTTTAGAGAAAATAGCGCGGACGTAATATTCTTAATACCGTGTTGAAAATCCCCTAAATAAAAATCAAACGTAAAGAATATTCAAATAGCATTTAAATAAAAAGAAAATGTGTTTGTTTTCGGTGTGAAAACGCGTTATATCGTTACAGGAAAGGGAGACAATATAGATATTTTTACTCGCGCAAACGCTCGTGAAAATATTAATTGTCTCCATTTCCGGTGACGATATCACGCGTTATCACACTGAAAACAAACACATATCCTCTATTTATTTTAGTTAAATAAAGAAAAAATAAAATCGGGACCAGAAAAATACTTCGAAATAACGCCGATTTCGAATTAAAAGAGTTCGAAATAACGATGTTCAAATGTAGGTCAGTCCTGAGGTCTTCACCGAGTAATGGGGACAGTGTATAGGTAGGTCAGGGGCCAGTGTATAGGTAGGTCAATCCTGATGTCTTCACCGAGTACTGGGGCAAGTGTATAGGTAGGTAAGGGGCCAGTGTATAGGTAGGTCATTCCTGAAGTCTTCACGGAGTAATGGGGCCAGTGTATAGGTAGGTCAGGGGCCAGTGTATAGGTAGGTCAGTCCTGAGGTCTTCACCGAGTACTGGGGCCAGTGTATAGGTAGGTCAGGGGCCAGTGTATATTTATGTCAATCCTGAGGGCTTCACCGAGTACTGTGGCCAGTTTATAGGTAGGTCAGGGGCCAGTGTATAGGTAGGTCAGTCCTGAGGTCATCGCCGAGTAATCGGGCAAGTGTATAGGTAGTTCAATATTGAGGGCTTCACCGAGTACTGCGGCCAGTGTATAGGTAGGTCAGTACTTAGAGCTTAACGGAGTATTGGGGCCAATGTATAGGTAGGACAGTCCTGAGGTCTTCACTAAATACTGGGGACAGTGTATCGGTAGGTCAGTCCTAGGGGCCATCGAGTACTGGGGACAGTGTATAGATAGGTCAGTCCCGAGGGCTTCAGCAAGTACTGGGGCCAGTGTATAGGTAGGTCAGTCCTGAGGGCTTCACTGACTACTGAGGCAACTGTATAGATATGTCAGTCCCGAGGGCTTCAGCGAGTACTGGGGCCAGTTTATAGGTTGGACAGTCCCGAGGGCTTCAGCGAGTACTGGGGACAATGTATAGGTAGGTCAGTCCTGAGGGCTTCACCGAGTACTGGGGACAGTGTATAGGTAGGTCAGTCCCGAGGGCTTCACTGAGTTTTGGGGACAGTGTATAGGTAGGTCAGTCTTGAAGGCTTCACCGAGTACTGGGGCCAGTGTATAGGCAGGTCAGCTTTAAGGGATTCACCTAATACTGGATACAGTGTATAAGTAGGTCAGTCCTGAGGGCTTCACCGAGTACCGGGGACAGTGTATAGGTAGGTACGGGGCCAGTGTATATGTAGGTCAGTTCTGAAATCTTGACGGAATACTGGGGACAGTGTATAGGTAGGTTAGTCTTGAGGGCTTCACCGAGTACTGTGGACTGCGTATAGGTAGATCAGCCTTGAGGGCTTCACTGAGTAATGGGGACAGTGTATAGGTATGTCAGTCCCGAAGGCTTCACTGAGTACTGTGGACAGTGTATAAGTTGGTAAGTCCTGAAGGCTTCACCGAGTACTGGGGACAGTTTAGAGGTTGGTTAGTCCTGAGGTCTTCATCGAGCACTGGGAAAGTGTATAGGTAGGTCATTCTTGAGGGCTCCACCGAGTACTGGGGCCAGTGTATAAGTATGTAAATCCTGAGGGCTTCACCGAGTACTGGGGCCAGTGTATTGGGGGGTCAGTCCCGAAGGCTTCACCGAGTACTGGGGCCAGTGTATAGGTAGATCAGTCCTGAGAGCTTCACCGAGTACTGGGCCCAGTGTATAGGTAGGTCAGTCCCGAGGGCTGCACCGAGTACTAGGGCAAGTGTATAGGTAGGTCAGTCCCGAGGTGTTTACCGAGTACTGGGGACAGTGTATAAGTAGGTCAGTCCTGAGGCCTTCACCGAGTACTGGGCCCAGTGTAGAGGTAGGTTAGTCCCGAGGGCTTCACCAAGTACTGGGGCAAGTGTATAGGTAGGTCTGTCCCGAGGGCTTCACCGAGTACCGGGGACAGTGTATAAGTAGGTCAGTCCTGTGACCTTCACCGAGTACTTGGGTCAGTTTATATGTAGGTCAGGGGCCATGTTCATATTACTTCTTGGTACATTTGTAAGAACGCTTACATCCTTCAATGATTGGCCGTATAAATTTATTTATTTATTTTACTATGGGCCCATTCTTTTTGTTCATACTATGAATATAAACAAATGAATTTCAATAGATTTATTATATGAAATTTCGACTGAACAAGTACGCATTGCCGGTAATTATGACCTAAGATAATGCATTAATTTAAGAGTCATTAAAATACAAGCCAATTGCTATTATATTAATGAACCGCATAGAGTTCTTTAGGAAAATGTTTAGCTGTTCATACACTGAGGCCTGAGTGAACTTTCAGACACGCTGTTCTGACGTCCGTTGAAAATCAACCTGTTTAAGTCTTGCTTACTAACATAATTATGTTAATTACAAATATCACATATTGTACTGTTCTTTGTAATTGCTGTAAAAGAAATTCTTATTTTATAAATAGTGTGTGTAATGTAAATGCAGTGATCGACGTGTGTGCCGGAAGTCCCTGCGTGTTCGACTGCGTCCCGGCTGGCCAGCAGTTCACGTGCGGCTGTCCCCCGGGCTACCAGATGATTGGCGAAGGGTATAGCATGCTTTCAGCTCTATGACGTCCTCTTGCTGGTTTATAAACATAAATATTACTAGCTATTTTATCTGACAAATTGTCTTAAAAAGATAGAAATTATTTGTGTACCTCATTATGAAGTTAGACATAATAATCGTTTAAACGCATGTATTTCATGCTTTTAACAGCATTTTAATAATAAATTAATTTGGTAATTTTAGAAGTTTTATTGCAAGTTGAAACGACATTTTTGTCCCAAAGCAAAGTTGAACACTTGCGCATCAATACTGATACTTATGGTAATAATATGACGCTTATTTAGAGGATGATAGGCTCTATTGGCGAGATTCACATAATAATGATGTCAGAGATGGATCTTATTATAGAGTGGCTTTTAATTTTTTTTTTTTTTTATAAATTTCACAGGCATTGCATACAAACCATCTCACCATCGGAGTACAAGAACATGTTCCCGCCAGGTGTTGATCTGGCCCACGAGAATTCCCTTGGGGCCGGGAAGCTACCCCCGGGCGAGGGCTGCTACTCGTGTAACATCGGCGACGCGCCTTTAGATGTGCCGCTTTCGAAAAGGGCAAAACGAAGTGAGTGGGTTGGAGGAGTAATACACAATGTACAATACATTGTTAAACATGTGCAATCCTGACGACTAATGATATAATTGTCTTTTGTAGAACCACCTATATAATGCAGAACATTGCACTGAACCGAAATACCTAGAGAGACACAATCTAGTCCTCCCAGAATTAATCAGTATAGAAACAATTGTGACGGAATTTTATTTTCACGGGAGAAAGAAAAAAATATTAGTCATTAGATAAATAATGAAAACAATTACTTTTATTAATATTTTTAAACAAGATAATCAATAATGCAAGATTCTGAAACACGGACAAATGACATTAAATGGTCAAAATGTTCTATTTCGTAAAACAAATTTACCTTTAATAATACGAATACTATATGGAAATGTGTAAACATGTACTAAAAGTTGACTCTATGATTTCATATATATGACATATGGTTTTATCACATGCTATACCTTGTTGTCCGTGTAAATACAACCATTTCGAATATTTTTATCTTACACATGTGTAAGATAACATTTTGATCGTTTTCATTGGCTACATATTCTTTGACTGACCAATCGCATGACGTTATTTTGGTGAAATGACGTCGTCAGCATGAAATGACGTCACGTCAGCACGCAATGTTTAGAATTTATCAGCATGCTTTGGTAAAATTAGAAGATAAAAAAGATCTGACACTCGTTGTTATTTCATACCATATTTTATTAAACTCGTCCAGAAAATTCGTTTGTAAGCTCGCAAAAGGCTCGCTTACTATCAAAATTCCTGTATTCGTTTAATAAAATGTATTTGTTTATGAAATAACAACTCGTGTCAAATATATGCATTTGATTGTATCCAGATTGCCATAATATATGCTAAAGTCTCCAATGGCTGCTTGGCAGGTATCGTGCAGGATGAAGGAGCTTCGGCGAGGAATTCGGTGATCAGAGACAACGTGAACGATGGGACAGTGGAAGATATCCATACCCCGAATCTATTCCGTCCAAAACTACTGCGGATAACCAAAAGGGCCGCTATACACCAACGAGTACGAGTAAATCCTCTTTGTTTATTGTCTTAATAAGTACATTCACTATACTGTCACAAAACGTTCAATACCGATACACTAAATAAATAATTAAATAAATTCAATTTAAAAATACCATTATGAATATTGTATTAAGCCTAAATTATACATGTGTAGTTCAGTATAAAATTGAGTAGTAATTAGCAGTGTTTTAATGTATATGGCGCCCCCCCTTGCGATTGGGAGATCAATTATTCGATCCCTAATTAGGCAGCGTTGAAGTGATCTGTTTAAAAGACATGAAGTACTGTTTCTCTCCAGGAAACTGACTTGAAAGAGTCTCAGTATGCCCCATGCGCATAATACTTCTCATATAAACAGATTTAACGATAAGTAATCAATATGGTAAGAAATGCAATTTTTAGCAGTTACATACCATTGTATGTGTATATAGCCACCGTTGTAAGCCCTCACTTGCATTTTATTAAATTTATTTGCATTTTTCATATATTCATTTCAGGGCAACGCAAAACGCCACATCTCGCGGCGAAGTAAGAAGAATGCTCACCAAGAACTCAAGGCAGCGGAAGCTGAATATCTTAACGCCACTCAAACACTGGTCGTCTACGTTGACCTCTCGGACGTCGACCGAAAGACGAAACTGGTCAAAATACTCCCAGCGCTATCCATTCTACAGGGAAATGTAAATTATAAAATCACTAACAGGACCGACAAGCTGTTCTTCATAAAAGAGCAAAATGGCGTCAACTCATTGCACGCAAAGCGTAAAAAGCTCTCGAAGGGGACGTCCTACCATATCGATATTGCCGCACTGCCAGTGGAGGATGACGTCACAATATCAGGCCATGACGTCCATCTTGGAAAAACTTTGTTTAGGTTCTTTGTTTATGTTTTGTAACACTTAGAATACTTAGAGGGTAATTATTGCAGCGTTTATGACAACGCACATGTATGTGAAGTGTATTTGTGCCAGTATATTTACAAGTAGAAGTTCGTATAAAATTGGGTATCTCAGATCTAAGAAATATATGAGTATGCGGGGATTGTAAAATAAATGTGCCTGAAGGGTGAGGCCAGTAACCGTTGAATGTAGTATATTAACATGAAGCATGTTGCATTTTTCTATGAAATATATATTTACAACATGAAAGTATGTGATGCATAAATGAGCAGTAAATGTATATGTTTTCGATAGGATAGTCTTATAGTACTATTTGTTTATAATTCAGAACGTTGCTAACGTACGTTATACCATCTATTTCTGTATATGCAAGGTATTGTTTAACTGTTTGTTTTGTTGGTACGTTTAAGCTAAAATTCGTTCAAACGATTTTTATATCCGTATTATCACTTAGTAGTTTTTACTGAATTCATTTCGACTAAATTATAGAAAAGCGAACTTCTCGTTGAATGCGCACAAATTTAAACTTACGTTAGTATACTTGAAAATGCCCTATGCATATACCGGTTTATTATTTTCACCTTTTGCGAACCCTTCTGTAAATTTACAAGAAGGTTCACAAACGGCGAAAATGATATGGTTTGTTTTATATATTTTTAGAGTGCTTGGTATTATATAAATGTATAGAAGCTGACTGTTGCTAGAATTTCGGAATAACAGTGTATCAACATGATTTGCTAATCAGTGTACATGTACACATTAGTGCTTCCGTCATACTCTTATATGAAATAAACTATAGGTATTTTATATGTGTGTTGCAGTTTTTATTGACACACGATAGGTAACTTGTATCTATGTTTAAAACACTTTGTATTGAAACAAAATCATTAGAAGGGAGGAGAATCTTTACAGAAACGTGATGTTATGTTAAAGCAATCGGTTGCTAATGATACTAGATTAGTAGTACGGTATTTTGACTTACACAACATGGACTTGGTACATGTATTAAAACTGAGGGCTGACGAGTGTAAACTAAAAGCGTTTCTCAAAGACAGCAGCCTATATTCCTCAATGAAAGCGTGTTAACATTCCTTCAAATTGACCACGTGTTGGGTACAATTTTATGTATTTCATGGAGATCAAATACCGGTTACACGATGGTAAGTGTTTTCTTGCATAATTTCATCTACAAACTAATTGTACAAAGACAATACTGGTTAATAATAGTGATTTCTTGAATAAATAGTGGGATTTGGAAATAATTCGCGTTTTTTTTTCTCTGTTTTTCTGATAATAACAAAACACACATATTTCGCAGTTTACTGTGTGTGCGTGTCGCATATAGGGTGTGTATGTTTACCAACGAAGTCAAATTTCTGTGTGTGTTTTATGAACGAAATCATGTTAAAATTCAGGAAAGGAACCACACTGTATGTCTTTATTTTCGTTAAGAAACATGCACATGCTGTGTTCGAGAAACACTTTTCAATACACGCGTTAGACCCCAGTGATTAAAGCATTAATGAATGAAACTCATCAGAAGACGTGTTAATTGGTGTATAATAATTCATAGTTCAATGTATACTTTTTTCAAACGTCATTCTGATAAGTAAATCAAAGAAAGTTAACTTGTAGAAGTTAAGTTCTGCTTTAAATACTAACTGTTAACGGAAAATAAAATTGTTGGTAAAATAATATTTGTACAACATAAAAGGTTTTGATGGCATGTTGTCAACGTTACTGAATACATCGTAAGGCGTGTAGCCGATGTGCAAGGATTCAAATGGATCGAAATTAATACTTAAATGCATGTCGTTATTGGTCATCACTCCTCAACAGACAAGAAAAGATTCGTTATCACTCGTCAACAGACCGGAAACATTCGTCATCACTCGTGAAGAGACCAGAAAAGGTTCGCCATCACTCGTTAACAGACAGGAAAAGATTCGCCATCACATAGAAAACTGAATTAAGTATTATAGATTTTGGAAATCTTTGGCAAACTTCCGAAATCAACGTCGATGATTTATGAAGGACATGTTCAATATAAAATAGTTCATAATAACATTGTGACTACTGATACAAAATATTAAACGAATAAGAAGTTCGTCTCCTACGTACTTGTGCATTTATTTTCCTGTACTTAGGTTAAATTGCATTCGTTTCGATATTCGTAAACACTACTTGAATTTTGTCCTGTACCAAAGTGTATTTCACGGCATGGTACTTTGCTCAAATAAATTTAGCAAAAATATATTGTTTCAAAATTATTAGCTTGTATTAAATGACTCCAACTGAAGCATTTTTTCCGAGGCTCAACAATTTGTATAACGCATATCTATACGTAATACACATACATTGTGCTATGTACAGAAATGTGTCTAGCAAATGTTGAGCTAGCTGTATACATGTATATTTATACACTTAATTCGTGAACATATTATAATTCACTATAAATTGCGAATATGATAACACCATGTACATTTTACATATTGAACATGTGATTAGACTGAAACGTTATCCTTTAAGAATCTCTTTTCCGAAACATACACGTATTTGACTGATCTTTGATTTGGACCTGAATATCCAGAATCGAATACAATTTACAGATTGTTTTAATCACACATGATTTGTTTTTATAAATTGGACTATGTCTACGAAAAATTGATCTCCTTGAGCAATTTTAATGTTATTATGTTATAGAAAGGAGCAATAGAAAGATGCATACAATATATAAAGTATTAATTATCGAACTCCGACGACGGAGTCGTAAGAACGAATGACTGTTGGCAGCGCTGTAACCAACTGTGCTATTCTGACTTGTGTAATAATGCATGTGCATACGTGGTTATATAAGATACCCACAACTATGACAACAAAGTGTAAACATAAACAGAACCAAACAAACACGACATAAAATATATAATTATTTTCTCTCAGAATACATAAAATATTTTCACACTGTATGTACATTTTTTAACCTTTATAACATGTTGATATTAATCTTTAAATTTCGGATTTGTTACTGCGGTTGCCCCCCCCCCCCTTGGGGCCCTTTTCGTTGATATTGTCCCTATAAGTGCAACATACATGTACACATGTATTTACGTTAAGTGCAAAATGATTGACAAATAGCAGTTACAATACTGTGTATTAGCTTGTAACAATTAAACTGAAGTTTGCACTACGACAAGATATTAACGTATTCCAAATGTACTGGAGAGTGAAGTGTGGTAATATATTATCTTGTGACAAATATACTTGCAACGTCACTTATATAATTAAGAGATTAGATTCTGCGTGTACACAATCAATACGCTGATACCGTAGACAGACTGTTGGAGACCAAAATCAAGGGAAATAGAGCGCAAACATTTTCTAAAGGAAAGGACACATTTGTTTGAATGAAATTGAATTTCTTCAATGCCATTTTTAAACAAGACAAATTGTACAACTCAGTGTCATACTCCCTACTGTCAGCATCTTGCTAGATATAGGTTTGTAAGCCAACTACGTAATGCAAACGCAGTAATATGCATAACAGACAACGTGCCGACTTATCCTGAACGGGCTGAAATAGCCGATGCACGTATAAATTTGGATTTTCGATTGTAAATGCTTCGTAGCCTGCAAAGTTAAAAGTAGGTCACGCGATTCAATCTCTCAAAATCGCCAAATTAAACAACATTGGCTTCCGCCAACAGTTTAAAAACCGAAATGTACTTGAACCTCGTGTGCAACACTAACTTGGGATGTTTGTAACCGGTTCAACTTTAATAGTTGAATGTAACCTATCGGTTATTGAAACAATCAAGCAGAGCATTCATCACGATTTGCGGGAACAGATTCAGCCATTTTTAGTGGCAGTCAATTTATTGAAATGTAATAATTTATAATATGAATTTAGGCACTGCCTAAGTCGGGAAAACCAAACAATATACTTTATAATAAAGATAAATCAACATTACAGAATTAAATATTAAATTAAATATGTGACAAAATTAATAGAGGCTGCTCATTATAGTTAATGTATTTTGGTATAGACCTCAACCTTTTAAATAAGTTTATGTGGGATAAGAGGTTGTACTAGCTTTATTGCTGCTGAAATAAATGCTGTTGTTGTGATTAAAACAGACAAAACATTTTTCTTGTCTTACTATTATATAATAACTGTTATTAAAGTGAAATAATTGATACATTCCTAGTGCTTATATTAAACACTACTGTATGTTATGCAACTTCTGTATAATACATGTACTAGCAACTGGCAAACAATTATAAATGCATAATTAATGGGAAAAAATCCATATCTTTATTTCTTCCAGAACATTCTGTAAATTGTAACTTTACTTACTCTAACTTAAATTTACAAAGCTAACTGATTGAGTATAGAAGCTTAACTCAACCAAGAGCCTTTAGATATTGAATTATAATATAATTATAACATTCATTTTGAAAACATGTTCACGTCCTTTTTTTTATACATGTTTATTTACCAATGTACTTTTATTGCATTCGAATCATACATAATTTGAAATCACTTCATTTTTACATTCAGTATATTGCATTATAATTTCTAAAGTTACATTATTAAAATTATATGTATAAATAATTTTATTAATAATATTTTTATTACTGTCAAATACAAAATTTACAATCTAAATTCTGTATTATTCTGTACAATGAATGTTTTAGAAGAGTTTTGGTGTTATCTATGGTTTCTTAGCTGGTATTCATAAATGAGCTAAGGAAAATGCTAATTTCACATTTAATAGTGAAATTTCAGATAAAATGTTATATGTAAAATTTCATTACAGTTGTATTCAAAGTGAAAATAATAAGAATCAACTATTCACTTTTCTTTTAAGTTATAATAAAATATCTTAATGCAAATTGCACGATTCATGATAGAGCCAGAGCTAGGGTAATGGAATTTCATTATTTTAGGTCATCTGAAAAGTTTTAACTAAGGAGCTTTGTTGATACTGGGCCAGATCCAGAACACTGTCCCAAAATTATATTAGTTTCCATTTTGGTGAAGGGACATTAATGTTGGACTTATAGATCGTGTGACTGGCCTTGAAGCAACTCCAAATAGTCTCTTTACCGACATGGGTGGGTGCGTCGGAGACTCAAGTTCGATCCCCCAAAAAGGTGCTCAGTTCATTTTTTCACTTCAAAAGAAAGAATCCCTCAATGCCCATTCTGGACAAATACTTTAATACAGTACAGGAAAAAAAGAAGGAGCTTTCTTTTAAAAAAAGTAGGAAAAAAGTAGGAAAAAGTATATATTTCTCGTCAAAAGGTAGGAATTTTTAAACACTTACCATAACATAGTTATGTTTAAATTGACTCACAAATGTAAAATACCCTTCAATGTTAACAATAGGCAACTGTTCAGCTTGAGGAATGTGACCATTGGACATCTACCTAAAATCCCGATATTTTTTATGTATTAACTAATAATACACACATACCAATAACTAACTGAATATGAACATAAGGTTATGGCAACATGTACACTCCAGATTATGTTACATCAATAGCAAACCAGCCTGCAACATTTCTTAGAGTTGCTACTACCAATAGTATCAAGCATTTTGAAATCAATTGTCTTTTTTAGAAGTTGTACTCCCAGTTGTAGCTGATGATCTTTGCCTACTGTTTATTGGAATTACTATAATATGGCAATTTCCAGCTTTTCATGCTGGAACAAGATTCTATGTTTGATAAACACACATACCCCCGGTTGGTGCTGGGTAGCCAATTTCTTAGTCCAAATTAGGTCAAGGTCAAATTGAGATTGGGTGATATGGGTGGATTGTGAACGGTCATAAGTAAAAACTGCGTAGATATCCAAATGTTGTAGTAAGCCGTGTTAGCGCTAGACGAAACGGTAAAATCTAGTAAACCAACAAATGGCACTTTTGATTTATTATAAGTCCAAATTAGTTCAAGGTCAAGGTCAGAGTGAGGTTGAGTGATATGGGTGGATTGGGGATGGTCATAGCAACAACTGTGTAAGTATCCAAGTGTTGTTGCTAGACGAAATGGTAAAATCTAGTTAACCAAGAAACAGCCCAGTTGAATTATTCTAAGTGCAAATTAGGTCAAGGTCAAGGTCAAAGTGAGGTTGGGTGATATGGGTGGATTGGGAACGATCATAAGTGACAACTGTGTAAATATAAGTGTTGTAGTAAGCGGTGTTCGTACAAGACGAAACGGTAAAATCTAGTTAACCAAGAAATGGCACTTTTGAATGAGTATAAAATCAAATTAGGTTAAGGTCAAGGTCAAAGTTAGGTTGGGTGATATGGGTGGATAGGGAATGGTCATAAGCAACAACTGTGTAAGTATCAAAGTGTTGTAAGCGGTGTTGGTGCTAGACGAAACGGTAAAATTTACTTAACCTTGTCACGGACGGAAGGACGGACGGAAGGACGGAAAGGACGATCACTATATGTCTCCTGCATCAAGATGTCGGTGGCATAAACAGACAAAAAACAAGCAGGCACCTGGGTAGAACCACTAATCTTCTATAAACTAGATGGGTAGCTTTTTCACTTAAAATAATCTGACCCCATTAATGCTCAAGCCTACTGTGGTTTGGGCCCAAAGTGGTAAGGGGCTAGTGATCAAGCATGAGACTTTAACCCACAGTAAGATGTCTGTGAATGCATACGTCCCTTGAATTTGTTTTACACCAATGGTTAGGGAGGATATAAGGCTTATGAATATGTAAATTCAGCATGACAATTTACAAACACACGCTGATTTCTAAAGTATTGGTTTGAGCTTTACAAAATCAAGGATGTGGTTGTACTCCATATTTAAGATTATTTTTCATAATATAAAAGGAACAGCACACCTTACATATTAAGATAAATCTTGATAAATAGTTATATTTTTATAAATCGCAAAACATTTTCTTTTACAACAATAAGGAGATAATTGGTCAATGCATTGCTCAGGTTGTTGTCAATACAGCTTTATTAAAACTATTGTTATGATTTCCAATTTTGGTGATTAAGAAATAGACTACAACCCGCTAGATTTCTGAGGCAGCCAGGCATTTATCCCAGATTCTAAATATCTGATGTATTGTATACATGTATGCATTTGAAGTAGCAAAAAACATTATTTGATAAAAGACCTGCACAAACCCTACACTCGATATTTTCATCTTGAAAGTACACTGAACTCCATCAGTAAGCCCACCATTGGGAAAAAAACCAATATTATACCTACACTTGTATATTACAATAGATTCATTATTCAGTGTACATGACTTAACTTGTTTGTAACTAACGTTTTAAATATCTAAGAACCTATAAAATGCCTGTGAATACAAATATATGTCAAAGTCAATACGTACAATATAAATAGCATCAGACAGCAGTCAAATTATCAGGGGAAGGTACCACATTGTCCCATTTACACAACACATCTACATAATATAGATTTTGTTCTTTGCTATATAAAACATTATTTCATTCATCTAAATTTCTGGCAAACTACACAAGTAGGAATAATAGGAGATTGTTTACCAAAAAGTAGGAAAAAGAATGAGTGAATAAAAAAGTAGGAGAGAGTAGGAAAAAGTAGGACCAGTTGACAGCTTGCATTAAAAAAAATGTATTAACTTTTCATGAAAAGTTTGATGATTGATCCAATCTTTTTAAAACATATATTTATGGATAAAAGTTAACTTTTCTAAAAAATATTTCTTAGCTTGTTGATGATTATAACCTAATAACTTAAATAATTAATATGTACTTTACACACCTTGTTTTAAAAGAAAAAATGATGAACTACATGTTTTTACAATGGAACATTGGTGTTATACAAGTTGATCTCAGATATAATGACTACCACAATAAAAATTAAAAAGTTAACATTTTCTGTATTTCTGATATATAATGTGAAGACTAACTTACCCTGAATTTACTGTACATGATAAACTGATGTACTGGTATATTCCACATTCATAATTGAGTAAAGCATTGGGCAGAGTCAAAGACAACCTACCAATAAATTTAATTCTTGGAAGGAAGACCCTCGATTCTGTAAGGCTCAATCTTTCAAATCTGAAGTGTAACTGTGTTCCAATAGTGACACTTGCGTGTAGCAAACTCAACACTGTCTTCTGCATCATATTCCAATCCATTTTGTTCCAAATGGGAAATTCCAGTTTGACACAGTCAACTGACCTTTCATATCAGATTTGATTCAGTAATAGTCCACACGCTTCAACGTTTCAATAATAATTATCCAAAAACGTGACCAGTCAGTGCTATTTTCAAAAGTAACAACTCACGATACTTTGTTTACATTTGACCTTGTTCGTCATCGCGAATTCGTAAACAAGGGAAACAGCTGTGCTGTATTTAATTTAACATAAAAGTGCCAAATTAAATCGCAATTCGATATTAAAGAGAAAATGCATGATCATTTATTAAACAGGCCCATTAGGCCACAACAAATTGACCAGTTGTTCTACGGATTTTGTCCAAAAAAAATTGGAGCGAGCGAGCGAAATAAAAATAACAATATTTTTTTTCCATTTTCGATAAAATCGGAGGCGAGCGAAAAGCGCAAAATAAAAAAAATCCTATCATGCCCATAGTGTTTAAAAATTACTCCCAAACGCCATCATAACTTGATATCTTGTCAATAATTTCTTCTTCATCGGCTCTGTTCCATAAATTGTTGTCAAAATCAATATATATGTAATAAACTAAGCAACTAATTTATCCATTTCTTCTTTGACCATGTCCTGCAAAGGGTTTTGTGCAACAAGTCTTCAATAGTGATTCTGCTATTAAATTAACGACCGGCAGTAAATACTAAATAACCATATCTTAACTATAAGAAAGTAGACCAAGTCATTCACTACCAACAGTTTAATAACATGAATATGAAATGTCATACAATAAACACAAAACAATTTAGGAATAACTAGTATAAGATCTGTATCTTTAAATGACACGACGAAACAACTGGACGCCACCATTGTTTTAAACCGTAAACCAGGACTCGCACTGGCTCTTATTTTTCTTGAGCCATTTTTTTTAATCGACTCGCAACATCGTTGCGTGTTTCCATGTCAGGGAATAGTTATATCTTACTGTTTTAATTGCTATAAAATTATACTTCACTGTGCTGTATTATATTAATTAATTATGGCATTAACAAAAGCATTAGTATACTTCGATTTTTATATTAACATTTTCCTTAATTGTTCATTGCAGTAAACTTGGATAATTATTTTTTATTTAAACATACACTCTTAAACTATCTACAAGATGTTGACAAAATATATCCATAAATAAATTAAAATTAATAACTAACATAATGACTTGGCTTGCCCTGTTAAATGTACCTTAATATATAAAAGCTCAACAAAATGTACACCAAACAGATACGTTGAATTTATAAAATGGACATGTCAGAAACAACTTATATGTGTGGATATTAGAAGTAAGAAATCAAGGACAAACCGCTGGTCAAAACTGTCCGAAATGTAAACACACCCGATAATCAGTCCATTTGACATAATCCAGACATGTAATTTCACACATCCTTTATTAGCAAGATAATCCTTTAATTAACTGTTAATTAACAGCTGATATTACAAGAGCTTATTAGCAATCATCTTTAATTAGGCAATGAATGCTGACAAACAGGTCGTTGTGTTTTCACAAGTTTGATAAAACATGATAAGAAATTGCCGAGTTGAAATACACATGGCAGCTGTGCCAGACTGGCTGTTGGCGATTAAAGGTCTGGGTCATAAATTATATGCTCTGGATATTAACCAGTCGCCGCAAAGTGCCTTATCCACGTCTATATCAGTACCAATTGCTTGTTATGATTTGGGTACACCACGAAGACGGCGTTTAACGTAAAATGAGACTCATTAATGAAAACTTCATTTAAAAAAATCGGATGCGGGGCAAACTTGTAGGTGCGGGCGCAAAATAAAAATAAAAATATGTTTTTTCGATTTACGATTTTAAGGTGCGGCAAATCCGACGAACATCTGATCAATTTGTTGTGAGCCTATATTGACGTAAAATATTACAGACGACGCTTTGTTTCTCGTGGCATTTACACATATTTTTCTTCCGTTATTAAATTTTCTTTGGCTCCAATTTTGGTTCCCTGTAAGCATGTTCGCTGAACGTTATTTATCGTTACTGAAACACGGAACCTATGCATAAACATTCCGGAACCGCATTGCAGATAAATAGGAAAATCGTATTACACATAACCGAACATACTATAATGATCGCGAATGAAACATACTTGAATAAACGGTTATATTTGTGTGTTTATTTAATAGGAAGTTTATTTTCCAGCGAATAAACATAAACATTCGCTGGCGGTACAAGTGTTTTAACATTTATACAGAAAACAAAACAAAAATTGTTCCGCTGGTAGTACAAACTTCCTCATTTTGATATTTTACAGAAAACCAAACTTAAACTGCTGGCGGTTAAAGTATTGAAACATTGATATTCTGAATTACAGAAAACCAAACTAAAAGTAATCCGCTGGCGATGCAAGTAACCATAAATACATTGTGATTAACAGAAAACCAAAATGTATTTGTTCTGCTGGCGGAAAAAGTATTCAAACAATTATATTCTGAATTACTTAAGAAAAAAGTTCCACTGGTGGTACATTTGCATTTTGAATAGCAAAACAAGACGGCCATGATGGCCGAAATGGCTCACCTGAGTACTGGCAAAGATGAAAGTGTTACTGTTGTGAAAGGCTTGTGCGAATGAACACCATAATGTCCTTAAATAATTTGTCTAGCTGATTTAGTCTCATACATATAAAAGGACCTGGATATATTTTCTCTACACTGGTATCAAACTTTTTGCAGGCTATTTCGGAGGAATAGTCTTAATGCAGCAGTTCTGAATGACAATGGCGACGGCTGCGCAAAGGTCATGTCATTCTTGGCCGCATGTTTCAAAGTGTAGAGTGTATTGCCATTTTCCCATCCTATGTTCAAATTTGCTTTAGATTTTATGGTCATAAAAAATTGTTTCGTCTAGACTGGTTGAAAATGAAATCCCTGTCTTGCATTTTTGCATTAATTTTCACAATTAAGGGGAAATAACTGCAGTGTTCGTGGCCTGTCTAATTTGCTGCTTGTGTTGAGATCTTATGACCATACAAAACATGTGGAAGTTTTATCAAGAGTGAATGAAAAATGAAATCTCAATGCACGAAAAAGCGATTTTTGCGTTTTTCACTAACGAAGGGGCCATAACTCTGATGTTTATTGCCCAATCTGACCCATTGTTGGCTTCTGCTGTAGTCGTATGATTACATACAAACTGAGGAAATTTGGTCATGATTGGAAGATCAAGAGCTGTCTCAGGACAGCGAGCTCGACTATTCAACCGCTTTGTCAGAGTTATTGGCCTTAATTACTACCAAAAAGGGGAATAATTCTGCTAAAATGCTTGTCACAGTTATGTGCCATGGCCAGTGACCTTATATAATGACCTTGAAGACATGCGTACAAATTTAATTGAATATCTGTAGCAGATATGGAGATATGAAGTTGTTGCACGCAAGCTTTAACCTGAAATTTCTAAGTACAAAACTGGCATAATTCTGCTAAATTGCAGGTCAGAACTATGGGCCTTGGTCAGTGACCTCACATAATGACCCCGAAGACATATGTTAAGTTTCAATTGAATATCTGTAGTAGTAACAGAGATATGTACTTGTTACACTCAAACCTTAACCTGAATTTTCTCTTGCACCCAAACCTTAACCTGACTTAAAGTACAAAAAGGGGCATAATTCTGTTAACATGCTGGTCACAGTTATAACTCAAGAAGGCATGTGTGAAGTTTCAATTGAATATCTGTAGTAGTTATAGAGATACGGAGTTGTTGCACGCAAACATTAACCTGAATTTCTAAGTACAAAAAGGGCCATAATCCTGCTAAATTGCAGGTCAGAGTTATGGGCCTTGGTCAGTAACCTCCCATAATGACCCCGAACATGTGAGAAGTTTCAATTGAATATCTGTAGTAGTTACAGAGATATGGACTTTCTGCACGCAAACCGTAACCAGAGCATTACGGCGACGGCGACGCATGGTCGAGTAGTACAGCTCGAACTATTCGGTAATTAGTTTAGCTAAACAAGAGCTGTCAGAGGACAGCACGCTCGACAATTAGAAGTATTTCAGTTGTACATATTTTGGATAGTGGAAGGGGCATAAATTTATTAAAGAATAAAACTTTTACGTAAGGCTTCACGTAAAAGTTTTGTACTTTAACAAATGTATGCCCCTTCCACTATCCAAAATATAGTATAGTTTATACATTTTCTGAGCAAAAACTTTAACCACAAAATCTATATAAGAAGTCTGCATAACTCTGTCAAAATACAAAACAGAGTTATGGGCAATGTTGCCCCTGATACTAGAATTGATAACAAAGGTTAGTTTCAAGTTTCGAGTGAATAACTTAATGTAGTTTTGAAGTTACAAAACTTTTGAATATAAACTTTAACCAGAAAATCTATGTGAAAAGGGGCATAACTCTGTCAAAATACAAAACAGAGTGATGGGGAATGGTGCCCCTGATACTAGAATTGATGACAAAGGTTAGTTTCAAGTTTTGAGTGAATAACTTATGTAGTTTTGAAGTCACAAAACTTTTGAATATAAACTTTAACCAGAAAATCTATGTGAAAAGGGGCATAACTCTGTCAAAATACAAAATAGAGTTATGGAGAATGTTGCCCCTGATACTTGAGTTGATGACAAAGGTATATTCCAAGTTTCAAGTGAATAACTTATGTAGTTTTGCAGTTACAACACTTTTGAATAAAAACTTTAACCGATTCAGACACGGACGCCGACGGTAGTAGGATCGCCCACCTATTCTTCAAATAGTCGAGCTAAAACACGTTGTTTTTATTGCGACAACGGTCCAAATTGTTGACGGCATAAGGGACAACGCTGGAGAGGTCCCCTATACCTATAGGTCACCGAGCCTAAAGGTGAGCTAAAAGTACGTGTATTTTCAATAGAAAATTTTAGTCAGAAACAAAGATAACTATGATTATTAGAAAAACGTTAGAGAAATGCCTCAATTACATGTAACAAACAGAAAATATTTTATAAAGTCCATATCAGGAGACAAATGTTGATGTTTAAGTTATAATAATCACACAAGTATAGTTGATAATTTCTTGATCATTAATATCATTTGACGAAATGTATATGCTGCTCTGTAAACATCATTTTCTTCATCTCACTAACAATGGCTCTTCTTTGCCCTGCTTGCTCTCTTTTTTGGGTCAATATTTGAATTACTTAAATGACAAAACCAACAACCACATTAAGCTACCAGAAGACAACTAGAGATATTTACAAGCATTTCTATTTTGTTTGAAACTTCACTAGATTAGGATCTATAGCTACAGGTGAGTCACTGTGAGTAATATCCTTACATGTCATAAGAAATAATAAACTTAAGTTATATGAAGATCCTTACAGGCATTTAGAGGTTATGGAGCAGAAACAAAAATGACGTAGACATTTGGCCCATGGACACAAAGGGATACTTTACTGGTCATGACAAACCCTACCTTTGGGTACCTACCAATTTCCAGCCTTGGCCTAAGGGTTCCGTAGTTACGGTATTGCCCGCACAAGGTATGGTCTACCGACAGACTGTCCGTTATTTGCAAATCAATAGACGATAACTCCACTTCTACAACAAGCTCCTAGAAAAGTGTTAACACGTTATTTTACTAATTGATGATTACCTTTAATCAAACTTGTTATCACTCTGACAAGTACTAACACTGAGCTAATGAAAATTGTGATATCATCATTTGCACAAACTTTCAAAGCAACTGTTGATGATGCACTACTATACAACACCAGACACAGCCCCATCATATTTGCTCTTAATGAGAAATTTCTATTAACAAATGCCTATAATCAAATAATGCTGATAGTTGTTTCTTATGCACTGCACATCTGGGAGAAATAAGCCTATTAAAATTAATATGTTACATTGTTAAGAAGTAACAAGCCAGGCAAAACTTTCGAAAGCATGCAAAGATCACTACAAACGTACAAGACGAAGGTGGAACAATACAAATTGTTATACGGTAATATTTATATTAGTGAGGCTAGTGTTTACCATCAGTTGTTCGTCACTGTCATCTTATCTTGTTGTCACTGTGTTGGATGTACTGTATTTCATTCTCCTCTTTATACCAAATCTTCATTTTGTTCTGCATGAAGGGATCGTTTACACAACTTGGCAACATATTTACATCCTGTTTTTTATACTTAGAGACATCAATCATGGCATCACTCGACTATACATTGTGATTATTATCACAGAGAATCTATGCCTGAAGGTCGTGGAATCTGATTTGTCATTGTCTCTGTTTGTACTTCAGACACATCGCACGTCACAATGTAGAGACCTATTAAACAAATGTGATAGTTAAAATTAACTGTACAATGGGTTAGAACTCAGAACACACATTAATCACACATCATCACCACATTCCTTCCAGACCCCTGGAAACTGTTCACACTCTGACTTTGCACTTTGAAACACCATATTCTTAGTTGAATTTTATTTTTTTCGATGTACGTTGATCGCCCTCAATTAATTGCTACATACCTAAAGATTATAGATCAAGATACTACATTGAAAGTCATGGGCGCAGCCATTGTGGCAAAGTAATATGTATCGAGGGGTTTCATTGGTCAAAATCAATGAGTAAAAATTGATTCTATTCGCGGTGGCCAATTTCTATCAGAGGGATGAAACTATTAGCTGATTAATTGCGAAAAATTGTTTCAAGCTTTTCAAAAATGCTAGTCGCCAGGCCGGACAAAACCGGGACCATTCACCCCGAAACACATTTCACCCTGGGACGACTGGCCCACAGACGTTTAGCCCCGAATATGTTAGCGGTCGGGTGTCACAATTTGCAATAATGTGAATCCGCGCAGCGCCTCGCTAAGCTCCTTTATTGATCCGCCACCCTGCCCTTTTCAAAGGCAATTAGCGCCTCGTGCCCTCTTATCTATCGACTGTATTGTCCTTAATGAGGGCCCTTAGTGATGGCATTTTATGGTATACTAATTAGAGACCAACTGATAAGATCAGCAGTAGGGGCAGTCAGCTTACGAGTTTGTGTAAAGATAGGCCTACAATAAAAACATGCTGATTTTGTTATAAAAATGTGTGTAAATCGTCTGCTTTTAACAGCCCCGTTTTCATATGCAATTTCTAACATGTGTTTGTTTCGTAAATATTTATGATCATAAATGTATGTATATAAATAGATTTACTAAATACTAGTATACATATTATAATAAAAAACATTATATATTAGCATTAGTAAACGTTAGCATATTTTATCATAGAGCTTTATTTTTGGTCATATCTGGGTTGACGTATGTGTATGCATGATAACTAATTTTGATATGTTTATATTTTGCAATCTTTACAATTGTTATTAGTTATTACCTAGTAAAAGTAATGCAGTTTAAAAGACAGCGATATATTGTATGCATTCACGTTAAAAGTCTATCTCAACGAAAAATTGGTTTCCTATTGCATTCATTATTAATGATATTATATTATAGAAAGGCTACTTTCTAAACATGTGCATTAAATGAATACTACATAATATAAATGATAATAAGATATTTAATAAAAACAAAGTAGCCAAAGCTACTTAGGGAAAACTTAAGTAAATGTCTTAAATTTATGAAATTCCTTAAGTCACTGGCTATTGCATGTATATGTCTTTTATATAAAACATTTTGAACTAGTAAATATTGATTAGATGTTTAGTATTAAACCCTTTTGTAAACAGAAATCACTGAATTTGATCCGAAAAATTCATTTAAATACAACGTAAGTTAAGATTTTTCACAGGAGCTTTGTGAATACCAGCCCGGACTATTTTTTGTTATCTTTATTAAAATGACATTTTATTATTGTTATCATTATTATTATTATTGAAAAAATATGATATCCAGTTTAATCATAAAACAAACGTTATGATTTATTTCTTCTGATAATAATCGTACGCAATATTTCTTAATTATATATGTGTGTATGTTCATGTTGTAAACTTTGTTAGGTCGATAAGACATTACGGCTTAAAATGCATACTTTAAAGAGACCGAATCTGCATTCAACATAAGATCTTATCAGAATATAATAATATTATTTGAACACAGCACACAATTGAACATGAATAATATATGGTATAGTGTAATTGAAAATAAATATGTATGACTTTTAAAATAGAATCTACCATGATTACACTATTTAATAACATAGAGTTATTTATATATTTAAGATTTTCAAAAAAGCGCAAAGTGGTTGCTTACTTTTATATACAGTTTGCTTCTTGTTTCGAAATCGTTGATCGCACTAAACCAACGAAAAAACAAGATGTTGCGATGGCTGCAAATAACACAGATTCAACAGGTGACAGCTTTGAAAACTTTGTGAGGGATCAATATAATCACTTACGAAAGTCGATCTCTAGCGTTTTAGAAAATCAAAATAAAATTACATTAAGGTTTAATGAATACGAAGCAAGAATGCAACGTACAGAAACATTTCAAGTGGAACACCAAAAGTCTTTAGAATTTGCACATGGAGAAATAACTGATATTAAAAAGGAAAATAAATCCATGAAACATCGTTGTCAAGAATTTTAAAAATCCCTACAAACAATAAGTGATACACTGGAAAGGCTTCCATTACGACAAGCTCAAATCGAACGGAAGGCGAAGACAAATAATCTGAGACTTGAGTTTCATTTTTCCTATATTTGATTGTTAAAATGAACTCGATGCCTAGAGTGCTGCACAAACAGTGAAAATAGTAAAAATCATACAAGAAAACGATTTCAAACGCCCAGATATAGTTTTCGAACAAGCGTTCAGAGTTGGCAAGAAGCAAACTGGAAAACTTCAAGATGAAATCAATTTTTAAAACAAAAAAGACTGCCTTTCAAACAAAAGGATTCTACATTACATATGATCCAATGAACAAAGATCGTTGACATAAACAAAAGCTTAAGCCAGTTATAGAAAATGCAATTGCAGAGAAGAAAACGGTGCGCTATCGTAACGATGTGTTGTATATTGCCGGACAGCCGCACTGAAGACCAATCCCGGACCAGCCAGTTTTACAAGAAAATCATGCGCCAGAAAATAACGTATAGGAAAAAATCCAGCCATGTTCCGACACAATAACAGGAATGTCAATTGATGGACGCAGCGGAACTACCTACCAAGAAAATATATACTATCTATACTTCATGCTGATCTTATATGCTTATCTGAAACTTAGCTCCGACAAAATGAAACAATAATAATTGAAAATAATAAAATATATCAATTTAAAAAAAAGATCAGATTAACTGCAGAGCGATTTGCGGATCAGGCGGGGTTACACTATTGATAAAAGACAACATCTGTAGAGACTGTTATGTATCATGTGTAGATAAAACATTTGAAGGAATTCTTAGCTTAAAGCTTACGCACAAGATTTCATTGACCGCAATCATAGTGACTGCTTGTTATTTACCACTGGAAGACTCGGAACAATGCCAACATGTTGAAGAGTTCGTCGAACATTTAACAAGTATCATTTATAGGCATAAAAATGCTGATTGCTTAGTATTCTGTGGCGAAATTAACAGTATAATCTCTGACCTAGAGGATGTCATTATAAACGTCGATGATTTAGTATCTAGAATACCTATTGATACTTAAAACAATAAACATGGTAAATCATTTATAGACTTTTTACGGGAGGCTAAATTGTGCGTCTTAAACGGAGGAGTTACACCAGAAAACACAATTTCCCCTTTGTTTCTAGTACAGGCAAGTCCGTCGTATACTATATACTCACTCCGCACTCACCCCGCACTCAAACTTTATAAATAGTTTTGCCGTGTATACGGTAAAAGACCTGTGTGAACGGATTGCAATTAAACCACATTTTCCACATACAGACCACTCACTATTCTACTGTGATCTTAATGTGAAATCAAAGATTAATGTGTGTAGTGACAAGCTCTCGCATGAATAGACGCCACCGGACAGTCATAATTCGATAAGTGGTAAACGGTTTGAATACGGTCGGTCCCACCGAATTTGATTAATGAATAAACCCTAAGAATTATGATTGAACAAATACAAAACTGCAGAGCTAACCAAAATAAAATTGATTCGCTCTGACATTTGTAACTTTATTATAATGTACTGAATGAACAAGTTCGCTATGAACATGTATCACCGTTTGAGATGGTAGTCTTTACATTCCTTTTGATAGCGTGTGTGCTTTGGAAAAAACAGTTCATAAAATTTTGTTTTGTTTAATTTAGACATAGTGTTCCGCTGTCAGCAAAATATGTAAGAAATTATATTTAAACCGTTCGATATAACTGCAAATATGGCAACGCACTGGCGATAAACCGGAGCACGTACAGACTTCTAACATATAGTTCTCTAAAATGCTATAATTTTGGTATTTCGACGACTCCAAACGTTTTTCCAATGACGTGACGTTAGATGATTATCTTGACGCCATTTCCTGAAAATTTAAAACTTGTCGTTACTGTCGTTTGGACAACGTTGTTATTTTAGTAAAGCAACTAGCAGAAAACAATTACAACATAACGTCGACTGGGGACGTCGAGCTGCGAAGTGCAACAATTTTGTGAATGTCTAAAGAAGACTCCGTCGGAAACCCTAAACTTGATTAATGAATCATCAACGCTGTCATCCTGCGGCAAAACGCTTGTCAACAAACGATGATAAATTTAATAATTGATTTCCGATTTTTTTAATGTGCAGATGCTCCAGCGGGACCTCGTGCATGCGATAAAAAAAACGGGTTTCTTAGACTCTTCTTGAGATCGATCTGATTGGGTTTGAAATCTTGGACCGCCCACCCTACAGCCCGGAGTTTGCCCCAATAGATTTCCGTGTCTTCCCAGAGGTTAAGAAACAGCTGAAACCAGTGCTGATCTCCAAGAAACGACCCAAAGAATTATGTCCAGATTTGACAAGATGTGGTATGCAGACACCTTCCAGTCATGGGTCAGTAAATACAGGAAATGTGTGAGGACGGGTGGAGATTACGTTGAGAAATAAACATAAAATTGACAATATGACGTTGTCTAACGTTACCCGTGTGCCGTTTCAGTGGGTGTTTTTGTGTTCGTGTAGTAAATATGCTGTTCATTATAATGTTTTGATACTTACACATTTGTTTCAATTTGTACTACATATTTTTGAAGTGCTTTTTTTTCTATGTACAATTTCATTTTTTTATAATAGCTTTATTGAAATTCCGCGAACTTCCCGGTTATACCTGGGACTTCCCACTCGGGGTTTATTTCCGTCGTATCAAAACTTCTGTCTTCGATTCGATAACAAACTATGACGTCGATTAGTTATTTCATAACTACAAATATACGAATGATTATTTTTATGGGCTTAATGAGTGCAAATATTCCCCTGTTTCGCAAACGACCTCAGACATCCAAGCGGGTTGTACGTACCAGGATTTTCTGCTATTTATATATATCATACAATACAAGACATTGCAGACTATGATAAAGCAAACACTTATGAAACGGCGATGGTTACACCTAACAACAATGTATGGGTATTAGTATCGCCCTGTGCTGAATCTGTATCGTCTAATGGCCCTGTAGAAAAATATGAATTTGAAAAATGAATATTTATTTATATATTGAATATAATATAAACTAAATGATGTAGTATATAAACTAAATTCATATTGAACGAGTGAATTAAAATTTTGAATAAATTGGATATATGTACTAATTAAATAAGCCAAACGGGCCGTCAATATGCATATTGAATACAAAACAGGATTGCATTTGTCCTTGAATGACACTTGTCTTTAGCATTGTGTACAGGTACCTACGACACATAGTCTGACACAAATCTTAATACAAAAACAAAAATCATTAACATCGTTGCATTGCACGTGCTGGCAAAGGCTTTTGTCTCAGCCTGCATCCCAAATCACAATTATGAAGAATAAGGCATATGAGCGGTTGATATTGTGTCATTCGAAAGAGCAGTTCTGGTCGTAAAACCCTTATTCACACGCTGAAATCATTTGACATGTTTCAAGCACTGTTGTTTTATTAACTAAAACTTGTATCAATGTCTTGAAAGAGGAACATCAACAGTGCAACATGTAAAGACGATATTCATTATAGCTCATGTTGGAATGGTGGCATCAACACGGCGTTTTTATAATTTGTATTGTGATCTATTTATGTTATCAAATGTTTTCTAAAAGTGACTTCTGACTCCGACGACTCGAGATTTACAGAAAAGTTTCTATTTGAAATATTTTACAATTGAATATATCTGACTGCATTGACTTTATTCGCGCACATTATTACTTACGTGTGCAAAACTGATTTTCCATTCTAAACCCAAGATGGCATTGCTCCGAGGCCAGGCAAAATCCATTGACGTTGTCACACGTGTTACAATGACAGTCGTTGAAGCAGTTGTATCCATACCAGCCCTGCTTGCAAGCTACAACATAATACCTTAATTGTAGGTTTTGTATCGGGCTATAATTTTCAATGGTTATTATATCAATTAGTGTTTTATTAAAAGCATATGTATACGATTAATTATTGCAGAAAGTGATTGTTCTTGGAATCAACAAGTGATATTTTAATTGAGTTTATGCAGGTAAATAATACATTAATTAATGTTTCTTTGCACGAAAGCTGTGGTACTCTGACAACTGTCGCAGGGAGAGTACAAGGAACAGTTATAATAGTGGTAGCACAATTTGAACGATATATGTTAGTTATTTAACGATTCACATATTCAGGTCAAAGGATTCTACAAGCGTTTTAACCATATTCACCAATCACTTCGCAACTGTCATGATGTATGGCATGCTTGGCAGCCGTGTCATTGCCAAATTTAGCGCTGTCGCAATGTGTCCACGTGTTGCAA
Organism: Congeria kusceri; assembly: GCA_027627225.1. Classification (NCBI taxonomy): domain Eukaryota; kingdom Metazoa; phylum Mollusca; class Bivalvia; order Myida; family Dreissenidae; genus Congeria; species Congeria kusceri. The sequence continues at coordinate 11,245,990 of CM051025.1, forward strand.
TAGTTCAGTGAAATAAGAAGCGTGCGTTTAAATTACAGCTAATTTCAGTATAGCGCACGATGCTTATTGCACGATATGCTTGCATATTAGGCTCCGTCCACAAATTACCGTTCTGATATCACAGCAATTGTATACCGCAAAACAATGAAAACTCTCTGAAATATAGTAAAATGACCATAATACCACTCTTAACAAGCTGAAAATAACGACACGTTACAAAAGAAACTGGTTTTATTTACTTCTTTTATTAAAACTGTTCTAGAAAAGTAGAAAAGTCTGATCAAAATATTATTAGGATATTTTCAGAAAATAAAACATAGTGAACTTTACTTGTGTGTAATGTTATTAAATAAGTGATTTGATACAGGTCCTGCTATTTTCCCTAGATTGACCCGTGGCCGAGGACAAATGCATGTAACAGGATCTGTATCCAATCACAGATTAAGTGACTATTCTATTAAATAACTATTAATTAATATCATTTTTTCTAGAGAATCTCTTCACCTTCAGAAGATATATTTTCATATAAGTATGTCTGCTGCATTTTTTTTTATTTTTGTAAACAAATGTAAACTTGCAAAAGTAGCAAACATTTACTTTTGACACGTACCCGCTAAAGTCGGACATCTCCATAAAAGCCACAGTTTCTCCCCAGAGTATTTTTAACAGCTAAATTAAAAAAAAAAACATCAATTAATTGCAAATCACCGTATAATCGCTAAGCAAACAATATTGTTGCTGCCCCACACATTTCTGCTTCGAATCTGTTTCACGTTTTTCGCCTTGTCTAAGTTGCCAATCAAATTCCATAAAATTCGGGCTTTGTATCCGTATCACTTTTCTGCCCGGGATCAATGAATGATACATAAGTTGGCACTGTTAGCGAGGTGTCCTTAGTATTATAAGACGAGGCAACTCGTGTGTTTCAGGGCACATAATGAATAGTTATTTAATAATATACAACATATATAAAGCTATTTTCAAATAGTTAGATTACATACGTGAGATTACAAATGTTATCTGTATAGTAGTTATATCCATGAGCACAACCATACAGGCATTCACCATTTATGTGATGGCAAACGTAATTGTTTTGACAATGTTGTATACAAATCAAGGAACAGTTGAAGGAAGCCATAATAGCTTTGGCCACATGCTGTAAATAAAAACAGACGTTTAATGGAATGGTCTTTATAAAATTTATCATTTTATTAATATGTTAACATATAAAAGAAATCTAGATCTAATACAGATAATTGCTAACCTGTAAACAAGTTGTTGTCTATGTGATAGCCTTCGTCACATTGCTTATTATAAAACGCAAAGGCGCCGTTGACGATATGTCATTGGTTGCAATGGCCGCACGTCAGAAAACGACGGTTTCACCAACGCCAAATTAGCTCAGATCATAGGTAATATCTATGTTGCGAGTTTCTTCAATAATATCGTTATTTTTTTTTTAAGTAGTTACATTGCGTTGCTCACATTTAAAGTGTCGTTGTATGCAACTGCTAAACATCTCTCAGTACCAGATTTCATTAATCTCGCCAGTATCGGTATTACAACCTTAAACATATCAGTCTGTCTGCCAAATCACTCACCCCACATTTCAAATTAAACTTGTTTAAAATTAATCGAAATACAAAAAATTACATGTTAAACTATATAATAATGTTAGCAAATGGCATATTATTATTCTTCAGTAATAAAGTGTTCATTAAATGAGTTCGCGACTGAATCATTTGGAAATAAAAGACTACAATGCACGAGGATTATATTGGATATTTTTCCACTGATACGAATATTGAAAAGGGAAAGAATAAATAATGATTTTTAATCTTCTAACGATTCAAGCGCAATACCTTCTCATTATCATTATATCAGGTAATACAGTCCGTTCGGAGCGCTTCTGCAAAGCCCGCGCGACCTTTATTCACGACGTCGTTTACAGACTTAACGTCGCCGTCGTAATTCTCAATCGATCATTGTGTTCATCATCTTCGATGCTGGCTGTTCCATATCGGAATCTTCGGTGCCATTAGTGTTCGTTTGTTTATTTCATTATACTATATTCAGTTGTTTGTTGCAGACTCGTATAAGATTGCGTTGCCGAATAACATATTTTACACCAAATTGAATAGCTATGCGCATTTCGTTTTGTAACGGAGGTCCGATATTTTAACGTTGTCACTAACAGAGTAGCTTACAAAATATGTCGTTGTTATAACCGTATACAGAAATTGACGTCAAAATACAATAACTTGCTGCACTGACGTCATTTAAGCAAGGTGCATTTTTTTTGCGGTGTTTCAGTGACTTAACATTGAAATATTGTTATAAATGTATACACTTTCTCAAGCAATTTTCGGACTGCTCCAGGTTGGGAAATGTATTTACAATAAAGTGTTTCAAAACTTGATGCAATATCCATTGTTTCTTTTATTTATTTTCAGGTAAGATTGTTGCAATGCATTTTGGAATGATCAAATGCCAAACTTATAAAAAACTTCCAAGAACGTTTTGATTATCCCTCGTACAAACCGATTTCCACGTGCCTTTCCCTGCACCAGGTATACAACCTTAGCAAATTTTTATCGCACACTCAAGTAAAACACGTGTATCATGTAAATGTTTAATTGTGAAGACCGGAGCTAGACGCTTTATAAGCTAGGCGTTATGGCGGGAAATTGCAAATGCCTTTACCAGAAATAGTTTGAAATGTAATCATATTTCCGATTAGTTTTAATGCAGTTTTAATATTGATATTGGTTATAAATGAAAAAGTGAAAGATACTATGAGCTATTGATATGAGAACAATATTTTATCATGAGTGCACGATAATAATGTACTATGCGTTTGTTAGTGACATATAAACGATATTTTCCAACTTGTAACTAATTTCTACAAATATAATGTCAATACATTAAATTTTAGTACATCATATACAACAATAAAATAAAACAGATGTTTGAATGATATACAGTTTTATATGACCGAAGTATTAAACTGCATTGCACCATATAAATGAATATTGTTCACCAAATTAACGATCTCTAATGCTTACTTAATTTCTAAAATATAAGGGCTGATGTCCGCGGACCTGCTGCATCTGAACCGTCCCTCGGGCCAGTCGAGCCGGATTAAAAACGTTGAGCAGGCCACCAAGGGGGATTTCCTGTACCAGATCGCCCTGTCTAATAACGGTTACTACTCGTGCAGAGGATCCATCATCGCCAACGGGAAGGGCGTTAGACAAAACGACAGTTGTATTAAAAGAACGGAAGTCCTTACGAGATGATACTTAAGTGGCTACCTTACGCAATTTTAAGCTAGTTTTGTGGCTTAAAATAAAACCATTTTGAAGCCACATTAAAGACAAACCCTAACCCTTATTACCGGTTACAACTAAACTATTCGTAAAAGTAGCCACTAAACAACTCTCCCGTGAGCGCGTATATACTGTATGGCATCATGTCCGACTGATTATAACCTAGGTATACACTGTCGCGAAAATCTTGTAATTCTAAATTTTCGTTCATATCTACTTAACTGGAATATAATTAGCCTATACGAATTTGTTTGACGGCGTAATGTTAAATGTGCAGGTCTGCAAAAAAAAAGTTGATTGTTGATCTCCATTACTACAACAATCCCGGCAACTACATTTGTTTTTGGTTCGACATCGAACACATTATCATGGTAAGTTATTTATTTGAATTAATACATTTAACGTTTATTTTTAAAGTGGTAAAAATTTCGGTACATTATATTTAAAATTGTATTCAAAAACATTGAAGATTTGTAGAATGTATCTTGATTCTTTTCAGCTTATATAATATCTACACGGTATTTATAGCAAGTGAAACTAACTATGTAATTAATGCTCTCTTATCCATTAACAGAATTCGAGGTACCATCAGCTTTCTATAGAAGGTTCACTATTCGTTTTTCTGCGATTTAGAAAAAACTTTGTTTTTTTGTAAAACACATTTCTTTAATATTTGTCTTTTCCAGCCTTTAACTACCACTATATATGTATATTCCCAGCCTTTTACCTACAACTATATATGTATAGATTGCCCATCTTTCTTTTCCCATGTCTTTTTCAGAATCCTAGTTTAACCGCTATTTATATAATTTCCCCTGGTACTCTCAGCATCTTCCTAACGTTATCGAGTTAGCATTACTATAATATAGTATCGCATAATGCTTACTCGGATCTGTGTAAAGAACTCGATATGCTTGGGTTTGTTCCGGTCTAAGTAAACGAAAAACACAATTCGATATGCAATTTAACTAGTTTTATTTTTCTATTTTTCATATTTTTTACCAACACGAGCGTAAGCTACTTTTTCTTATTACAGACTCGGATACAACAACAACATTCTAATATACTTTTTCTTCTGCCTGAATATACTAATCGTATTCGTATTCTCTTTAAATATATATATATGATAATAATAATATGTATAAATTACTCATGGCAAACAACTATTATTAATATACACTGAAACCCCTCTTAACGACCACTTTTATTCGACCACCCCGCTAAAGCGGACCCTATTTAAAAGACCCGATTGCTTTCGTATTTATTTCATTGGTCGCAAACCCCGATTATACGGGCAGCCCGCTATTCCGTATTACGGCCACTAATCCCAGACCGAAAGTACAAAATAACGCTCAAAATTAGTCCGTTATTGCGACCAGTGTCATTTGGTCGTTGGAATGTTTTTCAACAGTAATAAAGTGTTTCTGTAATCATACGAATATATATACTTAACATGTATATACATTTGGCAAAGGAGCTAAACACTTCTGGTAGATCTTTGTTATATATAAACAATAGTCCGTTAATACATGTAATTAAAGCTACTAAGAGAAATTGAAATCGAAATTGAAATTGAAAAACATTAGTGTAAAACAATAATAATAATAATAAATAGTAATAATAATAATAATAATTAATAATAATAATAATAATAACAATAATAATAATTTATAATAATAATAATATCAATAATAATAATAATAATAATAATAATAATAATAATAATAATAACAATAATAATAATAATAATAACAATAATAATATGTCATTATAATAAAGATAACAAAAAATAGTCCGGGCTGGTATTCACAAAGCTCCTGAGAGAAATCTTAACTTACGTTGTATTTAAATGAATATTTCGGATCAAATTCAGTGATTTCTGTTTACAAAAGGGTTAAATACTAAACATCTAATCAATATTTACTAGTTCAAAATGTTTTATATAAAAGACATATACATGCAATAGCCAGTGACTTAAGGAATTTCATAAATTTAAGACATTTACTTAAGTTTTCCCTAAGGAGCTTTGTGAATACGGACCCTGGCGAAATCGTATTTTCATTGTAACCGTTTTTACAATCGGATTGTAAAATGTTAGCTTGACGTTATTGGTTGCACGAGTATTGCTTTTGCAAAAATCTATGATTATGTAGTATTTACATCATATATACTATTAACAAGTGGTGTTGCTGTTTGTGTACAGACCGGAAGTGGATCCACATGAAACGGATGTTCGAGTTCTGACTATTCTGGAATGCAGATCAAATTGGGGCTTTAACGACAATCTCATATTATTTTAGTTTTTTGGCAATCAATGCAGGATTAAAGTTCACAAGTTTGTATATTCCGACGTCATGAATGAAGTCATAAATGATGTAATAAATTATTCCAAAATTGTCACTTATTGATATGGCGGGATAAAAGTGCCAATTTTGTGAGACGTTGTCGCTAAATTGCATTCTTGTTGAATGTATTAAGTGTTTCAGTAGTCATATGTATATAAATACTTTACATGTATATAAATTTGGCATGGGGGCTAAACACTTCAGGTCTATCTGGTGGACGGCATCATACAATAGTTTGCCTAGGACTTACCAAATATCATACATGTGTACTTTCACAGTTAGATACAACAAATCGATACAAATTAAGCCAAACCGGTGTCTGCTCGTCGTCGGAGTATAATTCGTTCAACATAAAATGGTTTGCCAGTCTCATTTGGAATAAAGTCGGTAGTTGGTTTGCTGTGCAACATTCACAGACAAAATCTCCATCTGAACCATCAATGAACTTCTCTGTTGATGCAACTGGCGTGTCATTATCATTTACATATGATGATAAAATAAAACTTCGAGTATGCTAAAACATTTATATCTATATTTTTGAGACTCATGTGACGTTTATTTTTATAATCGGCACGGTTTTCTTGCAGTGATACAAATATATTTTGTTGTGTTATATTACTTTTATTGTACACAATATATAGAGCTGGCGGACGTTTAATTTTTTCTAGTCTAGTCTAACGTACACAGATTTATATCATGGAATTATATGTAAAGAATATTGACAGATATTATTATAACACTGAGAATGTGTATTATGGTGACAAATAGATGGCAGTTTTAATAATTATTGCAATATATAATAAACCACTGTTCAAATATTTAACAACATAAATCCTTTGGAAATATATTAAAATTCAATATATTCAAAATCACAAACCTTTTACATTGATTGTTCAATCAGATAATAATATCGAGCTGTTATTTATTCTTATGGTTTATAAGTCGGGAGTTTGATACCGCTTGGAGTTTTAATTTTGTCAAACGGTTTGGCTACTTTGTTTTTATTAAATATCTTATTATCATTTATATTATGTAGTATTCATTTAATGCACATGTTTTAGAAAGTAGCCTTTCTATCATATAATATCATTAATAGTGCAATATGAAACCAATTTTTCGTTGAGATAGACTTTTAACATGAATGCATACAATATATCGCTGTCTTTTAAACTGCATTACTCTTACTAGGTAATAACTAATAACAATTGTAAAGATTACAAAATATAAACATATCAAAATTAGTTATCATGCATACACATATGTCAACCCTGATATGACCAAAAATAAAGCTCTATGATAAAATATGCTAACGTTTACTAATGCTAATGTATCATGTTTTTTATTATAATATGTATACTAGTATTTAGTAAATCTATTTATATACATACGCTATAAAAAAGTTAATGACGATGACAAAAGTTTAACAGCTAGGATATTAAACAACTATCCATTTAGCTGAAAGCAAATAAAACATAATATGCCATAATTGGAAATCGAATTTAGCATTTTATAATAGCAGTTTACGGATTTTAGAAGGATATAGAGCTGCCTGATATACATTGCTATACAAATATTTAATGACATGATGTACGTCGTCTTCCTCGGAATCTATTGTCCAGTAGTAGAAGTAGAACGAATAAATTCAACAAGAAACAGAACTGGAAAACAATAATGTGTATTCTTATATATAATATACATCAATAGCAAAACCTTTGAATTACTTTACCTGTTTCAAAATACATGTATAAACATTCAAGACGCTTTGTCTATCTGTGTGCACGTACACTAGTTTTTACCAAATTTTGGACACAACCTTGAAACACTAATTGCCAATACACACTACCAATATAGAGTACATGTATCAAACAATTCAATGATACGAAGCATCATTTTGAAGTATGTTTGTGTTATTGTCTGAATTATTTTTAGATATTCTATCAATTAACACATATATGTAACCATAGTGAAATAGTTCAGCCGTCGTAAGAAAGGTCATTTGAAATTGTGCTAAAAGGCGGATCAGCGAATCAGTGCTATCTCTTGTGTTTACCTCGTGTGTGTCTTATTTATAGTGTATTACAATTAGAATAAACTAGTGCCTGGTCTTTAATGATTTGTAATACATCATTTATAAAATTAAACTAAACTTAAGGCGTATTTAAGTGACAGCATTTAAAACAGCACACACAATCACACAGTCTGTCGATTATGGTTGTAGCAAACATCACCGATTACACAAATAAAAGAAGAAAGTAATAGGTAAATGTATTAGAAATATGTACACGATATACACAAAAGGCAAAAATGTCATTCATATTGATCAGTATCCAAAGCTGATTCTCCTAGAAGTTTTGGTAGGTTCCTGTTTTCTGAACGTACGCCAGGATTGCTTCGTAACAGAACCTGAGCTGTGCCTGAAAACCAGACACGTACCGTTACTTACACTAATGCTTGGGGCGTATATCATATGCATACAAATCCATTATATTAAATTAACATACAATGTACTGTAAATAAATATTAAGTATTGTTTCCTAATATCACATACAGCATATTATTTTAGCAATTGCCATAAACATGTACTATACAATGCGTGAATATGTATCATATCTTACAGCGTTGTGGATAATGTGATTGTTCTGCTGCTTCAGTGACGTTACTGTTTCCACAAGGTTGATGTGTCCATTATGCTTTACTATGCGACATATCTCGCTCAACAACACAGGAACAAACCCACATGTGCGGAAGTTCGAACTGAAATTATGCGTGCAATACTGATAATAGCGGGTTAAAAGACGAATTGAGCTACAGTGTAATAAATTTATTTCAAATATACTGTTTGAAAATATTTCTGAATAACACTTAAGTCAGCGTCATTATTATTAAGTTAATAAGACCGTTGAAAAACCAACAGTCCTTAAACGGTAATGATTATAAAGCTCATAATAATATATTGGATACTCTACCCCTTAAATCCCAAAGTTTTCATTCATTTGAATCATTAGATTTTCACTTCATCCGAAATTGTCAACACCCATTTGAGAATCATACACAGGAGTTATTACACGTTAGATGTGTATGTTGAAGTATGAATATAGCAATGTATAACGATGCCATAATAACGGTCCAGGACCTATCAGCTAGAAACAATTAATATCAATTAAATATTCAGCAGACATGTCAAAACCGTGTTACAAAATATTAATTAAACCGTTAGCACTTAATATTACCTATCTTTAATTAATATCGGTGTGCCAGTCGAGAGGTCCTTTTGCCATGTTAGTACCGTCTCGATAAGATCTAGCATGGACTGTCTGTCCTGCTGTTCTTTCCAACCGATAACATGGAACTGTTTAAGTGTCTTAAGACTGCTACCGTTCTGTATTAAAAAAACATACCAAACTTAATCAGATACAAGAGCTGTTTGTTAATCAATTATGCCCCCTCTAAGTTAGAAAGCAATCTATAAATTATTAAGTTTGCCGAAGATCGCATGAACACTGTTTGATATATTGAGCGGAAACTGCCAAAGTGACAAATTTTATATAAATCAAGGGCCATAAATCTGAAGTTTATAGGGCGATTTTGGTGATCAACGAACTTGGCTAAAATATTATGCCCTAACATATTTTCATCACGTTTTGTGAAGATCGGATGAAAACTGTGGGACTTAGAGCGCGAACACCTCTAAAGGCCAATTATAGATAAATCAAAGGCATTAATTCCACAATTCGACACAATCTGGATCGATTTGACCGATAAATTATAGAAACTATTTCATGAAGACAGGTGAAGATCTGATGAAATTTGTTGGAAAGCGGAACCAATAGTTGTCTACTGACGGATCGACAAACCCACCGACCGACGGACCGACATTAGCAAACCAATATACCCCGACATCTTTGACAAAGGACATAATACACAGGATGTTTTTTTGCTTTTAACAAATACATCAGGCCAATCACATGTCAAAATATTTAATATACAACACTATACATGCTATATTTTAACACTTTAAAGATCAATCGCTTTTATGTACAACCATGTATAATTACAGAGTCTTCTTTGTAAGAATATGTTCTCTCCACAAAGCCGTGATCGCAGTTTTCCTCTGTTAAAGTGACGTAATAACTCCCTACTGGCCCGCCATCTTTCACGCCAAAGTACGTGTTCCTCTGAAATGTATGTACAACGTGTTCAAATAGCTTAATCAAAGCCATTTTTGTTGTAGCTTCTGTGCACTTACATGCAGAAAGGTCATTATATTGTTTAAAACGAATATATTGCACAACAGTTGTACATACTAGTATTGCACGTTTCTACCACACATGTGTTGGAAGTTAAGCACATTGATTATTAGAATACTTTTGTGGATGCCATTTTAGGGCAAGTTGATGCATATTGCTTAATAAAACGAATGTACTAAATATATGAATGTTTTAGTCATAATTGTGGAACTCAACTAGTATATGGTAGCGAAGAATGTTATCACACTTAATTTGTTTGAAAAAAATATATGTATTACCTTCTGTGAACTATCGGACATTGGCGAAAACTCAATCAGGGTCTTACAGTGTTGCTTCTCGACAAGAGACCACAGACTTTCCACAGTTTGATATTGTGATGCAGCTAACACTATAAATGCTCTTTTCTCACCAAGCGCCTAGAAACACAGAATATTTTAACGATCATATGCATATTTTCGATATTAATTTAAACATAATTTACGACTGCGCTGTACATACCATACTAAATATTCATGAATAATAATCTATTTCATAAAGTGTATTTTAAATATCCACAATTCAACAAACATACAGGTAAGACAATCAGCTGTTCGTTAGTCTCCGTCATCTTTTTAGGTGTGGCTCCATCTGCAATAAATTATTCCAAACTTTGCTGTATGCCTCTATGTTAAGTAATATAAATATAGATCTGCAATCGCACATATCAGAATTTGTTAAGAAATCTTATCACTCGTATTCCTGCTCACTTTGCACGTTCACCATGCAGATATTGTCGTATTCTAGGTCCGTTGTCGACAGTTCTTTTTTCTGTTCTCTTGCGTACTCCGCACTTTTCGTTATTAACTAAAATAAATAGAACACGGTACATTATACAAACCACATATACCTTTATGAAAGTTATATTAAATCAGTCAACACGTCAAATAAGTGTTCAATACAGTTTCAAACAGTATACTTTGAACTGCTGCTCGATTCTTGTCTTCTTGGATCCAATGTCCATGCCAATCATGTAGTTGAAGACACTCTCAAACTGTCTGATTTCAACGTGATGTGTTCCAATGAGTATGGCCTCAGCCAAAGCGTCGTGCAGATATTTGTATTGTGCCTGAACGAAACACATATTTGTCTTTATATGTGTGAAGATACATAAGGAACGCATATATACACGTAGCCATGTACTCGAAAAAAATCAACACACAAAACTGTATTCATATATTATGAATTAAAACAAACGAGGAATCACTGCCAACATTACTTAAGGAAAAAATAACCTTATACTCTATTTTTATACAGAATGTACATTTTCTTGCTAGAATCATTATTGTAGCACCTTTGTTTGGACCATGTTCACTCTTTGTTCCCGTAGAGCCTCAACCACGTGTAGAGGTCGGGCACACTTTTCCATCCTTGCTTGTGCAATCAAGTTGTCAAGAGCGATAAACGTTCCGCTCCGACCAACACCCGCACTAAAATTAAATAACAAATGTTGCTTTGCATAATTACCGCGACACAGATATAATGAATACAGCATACAAGAGAATATCAAACAACCTGCAATGCACAACAATTGGTGACGTGTTTGAGTCGTCGCTTGTATCCACCGCTCTCCAGAAGTCTACAAGACACCAGGTCGTATCGGGAACATCCTTGTCAAGCCAGGACTTGAAATGGAACTGGTTGACTCGTTTAGTCTCATCACCCTGGTAAGATAGTCACGGGCTTATATTTAGCAAACGATAAAATAACATGTTTATTATTCATAAAATGACACATGTATTTGTAATCAGTGATCTGTTGATAGGTTTTAAAGGCAGATTGTACAATGTTATAATTAGCTGAAAACTTGTTAATACTAATGTTAATCGATTATGCATTATGTATTCACACGATTGTACCTTAGTGATTTGAAGTGTCCTGATATTGTAGTCATATGTTTCCTTGATATCAACGTACTTGATGTGAACGCCACCGTGTTTGCACTCACCGTAAAGGTCTTCTGGCCAATATTGAATACACTTAATCTATAGCAAACATTGATTGTTTAAGAAGAGGAGTGTTTTGGTATTAAGAGGTGCAACACATAATCTCGAATACCATTGATCAATTACAATAATGCTACGAAAGACAAATATATATGTAATCGTGTCTGCTTATAAAACATCATAAAAAAGTACTTTTACATCGTACTTCGTGAGTAAGGAGATGTCGGTACATATAAGCCAAGGTGTATTCATTATAGTCTGTCATAGCTTAACAAGTGTAATACTAAGTATACTGACAATTCATTCGCTCGTTTCAGAACAAACATGTTTTTTTTTGCGAGAGACAACAAAATAGTGATCTGAATAAGTACCGTTCCCATTTCAATCAGGTTTGTAAGCATGACTATTTTCTGTATTCCCTGTTGCCAAATCAAACGCCAAAAGTCGTCTATGGTTTTCTGCGTAGGGCCTAAATGATTAAATGCAGTACATTTTACACAGCATAGGGTTAACACTTGTGTCTAAACAAAACAGTGCAATTATTACAGGAGAAAAATGCGGAAACCGCATTAAATCGGGATTTTTATTTTGCAGATGGGGGTACATGTGCAAGTCAATGTTGGTGAAGAAGAATGGAAGTTTCATGTCGATGATCTAAAATGTGTGCAGTAAAGTTTCATCAAGATTGATCATGAACTTTAAAAAATATGACAGGAAAACAAAACTTTAACGCAAATTCTATTTTTAGCTCTAGTGGCCATTTATGGAATGTGAGGCGGAACTATTGAATAATTTTGGTAGAGTGTAAAGTTTCATCAAGATTGATCAAGAACTTTAGAATATATGACAGGAATACAAAACTTTAAAGCAAATTCAGTTTTTAGCTCTTGTAGCCATTGTGTGCAGTGAGGCGGAACCATTTGAATAAGTTTGGTAGAAGAACACTAAAGGAACATTTGTGTAAAACTTATTTTAAAAGCTAGCTATAGGTTTAGAAGAAAATGGCGTTGAGACATAATTCTATTTTTAACTCTGTTGGCCATCTTGTGCAGTGAAGCTGAACAATTTTCGAAAGTTTGGTAGAGGACCATTCAAGGAACATTTCTGTAAAGTTGCATGAAGATTGACCAAGAACTTTTGAACATATGACAGGAATACGAAACTTTAACGCAAATTCTATTTTTAGCTCTAGTGGCCATTTTGTGCAGTGAGGCGGAATAAGTTTGGTAGTGAAACACTAAACAAACATTTGTTTAAAATTATTTGAAAATCTAGCAATAGATTTAGAAGAAAATGGCGTTTATACATATTTCTATTTTGTGCAGTGAAGCGGAACCTATTTCACAGATTTGGTAGAGGAGCATTCAAGGAACATTTCTGTAAAGTTTCATGAAGATTGACCAAAAACTTTTGAAAATATGACAGGAATACGAAACTTTAACGCAAAATGTAAACGACATCGCAACGCCCGCCCAACCGCCCAACCGCCATCCGCCCGACCGCCCGCCCAACCGACCGGTTTTCGCTAATCTATAAGCCGAGATTTTTCGTTGAAAAATCCGGCTAAAAATGATAATTTTAAGCTTAGAATACAAATTACATACAAATCTTGTAATATATTAATTTTATTCTGGAGCATGCGTTTTTTTTTGAAGCCGGTGGCGTTTTTAGTTGAAAAATCCGGCTAAAAATGATAATTATAAGCTTAGAATACACATTACATACAAATCATGTAATATATTAATTTTATTCAGGAGCATGCGTTTTTTGTGTGAAGCCGGTGGCGTTTTTAGTTGTATTATTAAGTGCATTTAACATTAATATGCAATCAGAGATACATATATGCGCAATCTTATCGCCGACAATACGATCATATGCCTGAAAAAGACAAGTAGAGTGATCGGTTGCATACGAAACTAATTACCTTGAGATGCGATGAATTTGTTCAGTTTACCAAAACCCTGAAATGCATTAACACATTATTTATTTATTTATTTATTTATTTGTTTAGTGTTCATACATGTATGCTTAAAAGTATTATCGGTTTGCTACTGCGTCAATTAATTTAGCAATATTTAATGTATGTGTAGTAGGAATTAAACACAGTTACATGAATATAGCTGGCGTTAATGTAATCGGAATCACTTGGACTGTCCTTTTTCAAGACAACTCGTGAGTCATCATCTGTAAAAAAACAACTATCAGTTGCATCTTGTATTTTGATACAAAAGGGCCGTTTTATTCAATTGTAATTCATGTTTTTATTTAAATTATGCAAATACCGGAAATTTAAAACAAAAATGCACTGACACGTGAATAAGCTTAACTGTCACATTTAGTCAAATGATTATTAGTAAACATTTTTATCTGATTTCTTGTTAGTTTTTCGTATACACATTGAGTGTAACTGTCACGTTCGTCGTTAATGGACTTGAGAAAGACATGTGGAATAAATGTGAAAGTTACATCCAGCTAGGTCATTGATATTTAATTACTATAATTTATGTGTGTTAGCTCGTACATGCATATAACTCCTTGTAACGGTTTTTGCCTTTATTGGAGCCAGCAGAGGCGACGTCGTGCTTTCGAACCAAACCGGTAGGTAATTTCTAAATAAAATAACAAAATAGTAATATGCTGCAAACTTACAGTGAACCGTGAAACAATACGTTTTTTATGTAAGGTTCAGTTTTAATTACATAGATACAAAATTAATGAATGCATGTTATAGGAAATTAATTAGATTCATATAAATATATAATAATGCGGATTCATATAAATAGATAATAGTGCGATATACTAAATGTAATCAAATACATGTTTTAACACAGAACTAACTTTTATTACAAGCAAATAGGTTTAGAAACAATAGAGCGACTATAGTTTTTTTAAAGCACACAATTATTACCGCAAACTCATCTTCGAAATGCGTTGAACCAATTTGGCTTTTCTCACGTATATATGCCCACAGTTCGTGCAACTGAATTCCATGAGCAACGGCATTAAAACTGTAGTAGTCTGAGTCAGAAGCTGCGAGAAAATAAAAAGATATTTACACATTTTGCAAATTTACTATCTGTCTTATCCTTTCTATAATTTAAACGCATAGCACAAAAAGAACGTTTTCAATCGCCGTGTTTGTATGGAAAGTATCTTTGGGGTTACTTTGTGCATACCTGTCAAGTCGTACGCTTTCAGATAGATAGTCATGCTTTCAGGCTTTAAATCATACCCTTACGCTCACTTCAAATAATTTCACGCTTAAAAAATCACTGTGAGAT
Source organism: Congeria kusceri (assembly GCA_027627225.1). Taxonomy (NCBI): domain Eukaryota; kingdom Metazoa; phylum Mollusca; class Bivalvia; order Myida; family Dreissenidae; genus Congeria; species Congeria kusceri. Next base: position 11,261,174 of record CM051025.1, read on the forward strand.
CTGACATGTCGGGTGGAGGTAAAAAGGTACGACTAGATAAAGAATATAGCTTCAGATACTGACACAAGTCAACTTTTTTCACATAAAATTGTGTACTTATTAAAGCAATATTAAACACTAAAAGTATGCAATGATACCAAAATACAACTTATAGTTTGTTTAAAAAATAAATGTGCGTGTTAATTGTTTTCCTTCATAGTCATATTTATTTAGATTCAGTGATGAACTTATGCATTTAACCTTTTAAACATTTGACCATTTATTATTGTTAAGAAAATAATAAATGTATCAATAATTTGGAGAAGTATGCAAATGTGAAAAATATGTGTCGCTATATATAATTTTTCCCCGTGACAAATAAATAAATATACATGTGGACGTATGCATTATTATTCGTCTATATTTATAAGAAAACTTGTAGTTTTAAGAATAGATAATTATTTGAATACCTTTTTGAAGACAAACTTAACTATACGAACTTAAAATTTATCAAGACAAATGTAGTTGCCAAGGATACTGCTTTCGCTCCATTTAGACCCCCTGACACCCGACATCGATTCAACCAAGTTATTACTCTTAATCGCATTAAAGGCCTTGACAGGTATGTTATTGTGTAAAATTATGTTTCTAACTAAAAATATGGCTCCTAAATTAAATTTAAATGATTGCTTGTTATTTTAGTAGAATGAAAAAAAAACATTTCAAGTATGTTTTCGCAATCGATCGCATTGTACGATAGTTTTGCTTGTTGATTTAAAGGGCCTATGTCGTCGTAAGGTTGAATTCTTAGTACACTATAACTGATATTATATGATAGAAATGCGCTTTATAAAGACATTTTATGGAATAAATAACACATAATATGATACACAATACGATATTTGATAAAATCAAATTAGCAAAAATGTTTAAAAAATATAAAACCTTAAGCAGGGATCGAAATCACGATTTAAAAGTCATAGGAAGAAATGACAGTATGCTGCGCTTAAACCAACTGCGCTATCATGCTTGGTAAGAAGTAGAGTGTAAACTATGGTTGTAGAAAATATTCACAATAATAACGTCAAAATGTAAACATGAAAAGGGCCAAACAAACAAGACCCATATAATAAATGCATTTTTATCTCAGAATGTGTGCAATCGTTTTTCATCATATATACTCTGTTTTAACCATTATTATATGTCAGCATAAATATCTGAATTTCATTTTTTTTAAACTGCCTCCATGAGTCCCTTTTTAATGACATAGTCCTTTTAATACGGCCGTTTAAAATAGATTGATACATATTACTCTATAACGGATTGTTCAGGTTCAAACATTTACTCATACCTTTAGCATTGGCGTAGGCATTTTCACATATAGCTGTATTTGAAGTTTTGTGTACTTTTTCTGACCGCGCAGGTGATTGTGGTAGTGACGCCGAAGATGTTGCGATATCATTGAAAAACTCCCGATTGTCGCTGTTTCTTAAATTACAAGTAGCATATGCTCAAATTTAATAAAATACATTACGAAACAACCCACTAATTCTTTAATCGAGTGTCCTTTGAATAGTAACAGTGTGTTCATAAATATGTACTATTTGTGTAGAACCATTTGTGGAAGGCCCTAGAAAAACGTCGACTTACTTTTTAACATGTCTCCGTTTATAATAAATAACGGCTGCAACAATCCCGATTATGACGACCCCTGAAGCACCGACACCACTTCCTATAGCAGCAGCAAAAGACGGCGGACTCGTTGCAGCTTCAGTATACTCTGCAATTTCCAGTCAATGATTTATCATCAAAATATTTAAATATTAATCTGATGTTGCATTTACACATTTTGTTACATGTGTCTTATTTAAACATAACTGTTTATTAATTGTAATATATCTCATATTTAATGCGGTTAATAGGCATGTCTGCACTCATGGCAGTGATATTTGCACAATGGACACGAGCCATTCCCATTGTGACATTTGTTGCAATGGCAAAGTGAAATAAGAATGTCCATAGTTTCTTAGTTCGAATATTGTAAGCAAATGTCCATTGGTAATGTTTTAGCTAAAAACATTCACTTTAGTATTCAGTCTGTTAGTTTTCAGTCTGTTACTTAATGATGCATTTTCCACTTTGCATGTGGTACCCGTCGTAACAAATGCGCGAGGAAAAGGCACATGACCCATTAACGTTATGGCATATGTCACAGTGACAACCCATCGAGCAGTTCATGCCATAATATGGATAGTCACAAGCTGAAAACGGTTGTATCCTTTTTCAAAATGTTCCTTTATTATATTGTATGAATAAAAATGTGCAATATTCAGATATTTGTACTGTAAAACTTAAAATATAAGATTCGCCGTTGACTGTCAAATAATATTGTAGCCACTCATTTGTAAACTTTAAATGTTGTTGTACACAACCGATATGGTTTATATGAAAGTATGTTAGTTCGCAATGATTTTTAAACATGATGTGCATACATACTTACATACATGTTCAACATCAAACTAGATATAACGCATATGAACAGAAAGTACAAATTTTAAAGCCTACAATTGAAGGAAAAGGCAATTATTTCTTATTGTTGCGCACAAACACTTACGCCATTGACATGATCACCTGACAGTCATGAACGTTTAAGAAATAGTTGTGAGCCTACAATCATATATTAAGGCCTTTATGTATTATTTCTCCTGTGGTATTATTATATGTGTTTAGCATCATCAACAACTGTTTCAATTACATGTATTATATTACCAAAACAAGAGATTATGCCCATATATACGTGTTATTGAAACATAACAATCATGGATTGGGTTTATTATCGACCTAAATTTTGTTGCAAACGTATGAAATAAAACCACTTCGTTTTTCATTATAAACTGGTCGTCATATTTGCTCCCAGATTCACATTTGTCATCACAGATGGCAGACACGATCTACTGAGGCTGTCACTCGTGGCATACTGACTCACACTGATACAATTGTAGCCATATGTACTTTTTCACCTATTGTCCAATATCAGGTCATGAAACAAAACGGGACATTTTCTATATAACGTAACTAACCCTTAAATATTAACTATACCAAATTGTAATAGTTTAAATATTGGGTGTGGGGGTATGTGTATACGAGATTAGGTAAGAAATCACATTTTGCTTATTAGAAAAAGCAAAACATCATTAGAATAAAATCAGATTTTGGCGTACGTTTTAATTTTATGAGTGCTTTAAGACGTCGAACCAGCGCAAATAGCTTACCACTACTGTTCAGCGGATTTATGTGTATGCGTTTATATTATTTAAATCAGAGAAAGTGTAAACCTGCGAATCCAACAACTTGCTGAAAAGTACTTAAACACGCATGCAACATAATTATGTCCAGAAAATTACTGTTAATATGTATGAATTAAAAACAGTATAACACATACATCGTGTGTATTGTATTGTGTAATTAATAGATCGGATAATGTGTATTTAAATGTCGGATGCTCTACTACGATACTTATGGGCTAAACACGTTGTATCGTTAGTGAAGTCGTATCCCTCTGCAACCCATTAGGAGATTGACCAGTTATGTGATTGCAGACATCACCGCTTTGACAATGACTGCATGGTATGGAACAGTTGGGTCCAAAATATCCTGAATGACAGGCTGAATGTGTAAACAGTGTACATATCATGTTGTTGTTTTTTTTATTTTTTTTTAATTTGTAACATGTTACACATATTTTGACAATCTCTGACAACATATGATTACGAGAAACAATTATAAATAACATGATTACTGTCATTCATATTATTCATTATTATTACATATTCCATTAGTATTGTGTTCGATTTATTGTTAAATACCGTAAAGATGTATAAATGTTGTGTCGGGCTATTAAATAATCTCATCGAATGAGGTGAACAAAAAAACTAGGTCATTAGTCAATAATTAACAAATCCAATTCATATATCTGTTCATATTGACCAAACGTTTCATCCAAGTTGGCGTGAACACATGTACTTGTACAAGAATACATCTACAAGCATATTCAAATACGAATAATGATGGGCAATGTACATAGGCTCTTTCTATTTCATGTTTTTTCTGTTATAACGTGATCCGTATCAAATGTTTCCTATGCTGTCTTAGCAATCGTTTAACGTGTTTAACAGTACATTTTACCTAAGTACCAAAATGAGGATTCAAATTAATACTCCCAAATCAAAAGCCATTATTTGTCAATCCAGGACAAACGACATCCAATAACCATCCGCTTAACAGACACAACAAAAAATATAGACTAATTTAATATCTACTTCCAATACTCGCATCTCAAATAACATAATTCGCTTTATTTAAAAGACATAATTACAACCTTTTGCATTTTCACGTAAACGCTGCATTCTGATTGGATGATCCGCCTACATGACCTGTCATTCATACCCTGATGAACCGGTTGGGTATGCACATTACCTCGTTGTTATTCATGACCGTACTACTTTTTCATTCTGTATTTGCGAAATGACGTAATTGATTTGCACGAACCTTTACGATGTTTTCTGTCATTCGCTCTTCGCTAAATCGTTTGCGTTGTCATTGTTTGCGTGAACACTATTGACCGATTTATCGCTTGCCGGTGTTGCAGAAGATGAAATTGTTGGTAAATTCGAACTGTTTTAACAAGAACGTCCACTACAAAATGTGATTGTAAATGTCTGCCGATATTAGAAATGCCGTTCGACAGAATGAAACGAAATTAAAACTGGGATTGCTACGCCGGAGGCTACACGTCAGTTGCGGCTCTTAGACAGTTAAAAGTAAAGTTAATATCCACTTTTTGTCGTAATTATAAAAATTGAATAATATTTTTCTACATTTCATCAGTGTATGAACTGTCGGGACCCGACAGTTCATACACCGATGAAATGCAGAAAACCCGACAGTTCATACACCGATGAAGTGAAGAAAAACATTATTCGATTGTTAAATAATTTATGTTATCGGTTAACTTACGTTTTGAACACGTTTTATCGTTAGTGAAGTCGTATCCCTCTGCACACCCATCAGGACATCTACCATTTACGTGATTGCAGACATCATTGCTTCGACAATATTGACTGCATAGTTGGGAGCAGTTGAAGCCAAAATATCCTGGTTGACAAGCTGGATGTATAGACGATGTTACTTGATTAGTATGTGTACATGATACATTGAATTATATTTATTATATGTAATAATCTCTCCGATATCCGAATACGGGTCTAAAATTGAATAACTTGATTTTTAAACAAGTATTTATTCGGTTTTTGTGCAGCTGTCTAAATCAACTAAATGGCTACCACATATTCAAAACTATTGGTATCTATACGCTTAATTATTCGCACGAAAGTCCTTTATGAGTTAAATACGTTCTTCAAATTCATGTTCAATTAATTTATATTCTGACATGTGTATCATCGTCTACGTGATTTATGTTATTGTTCAATAAAACTATTAACACTTACACTTTAGTGGGATACTTACGTGCTGAACACGTTGTGTCGTTAATGAAGTAGTATCCATCTGCACACTCATTAGGGCACTGACCAGTTGTGTGATTGCAGACATCACTGCTACGACAATGACCGCATTGTTTGGAGCAGTTGAGGCCAAAATATCCGTGTTTACACGCTGATAGTATAATCAATGTTACGTATAATTTAACTATGTTTCATACTACATCTCATGTTTACACAACATGTTAGTAATTGTATTACAGACAATACCATTCGATAACTCAATACAAATATAAACCGTATGAAACTGCAGCTGCATCAGTAGGAGAGAACTATTTTCAACAGCACATTGTCCTTTTGAAATGCATGTGAAAAATTGCATTTACAACACAGCACAAACCCAAAACCACATAATAAACACGCAGTTAATGAAAATATTATTATGAATAAAACTGGGATAATCTCCTCCGAACGGTCAGTGCAACGCATTCGTGGTTTATATCGGTCATGGAACCCCGAAACACAGTCGTGGCCCAGAAGTTATACAAATAATAAAAAACGATAACTGATTCAATTAATTACAATTAAAATACTCAAAAGTGGAATGTAATCCGGAGCAACATCCATTATGCCTAGTTTACATTTGGACTTCGACGCCCGCCAATTCCATGTTCCTTCGTGCTTCTTGGGGAAGCCGTGCGATTTTTTACGATATCGTAAGGAGTTACGGGCGCCGTAGCCAGTTAAACAACTTTGTTTTAAATCGTAAGCCCGTTGCTCGTAAATATATCATAGATGCAAAGTACGATGTCCGCAAGCGTATCGTGTGGAGACCGTGAGATGATCTTGCGACAAAATCACGGTCTTTTTGTGGACAGTGCCAGAAAGAAACATCGGGGTATCGAGCTAGCGAGTGGCATCTGTAACGCTTTCGCACACGATTTCCGAATAACCTGATCCCGATTCTCAGTACCAAAATCGCACGGAAATCGTATACAATGTGCACACCGACGCGGTAGCCCGAAACCATCTACGATGCCTAAAATATCGCACGTAATATCTTAGTCAAATTTATCGTAGGGCGCCCGGGGCAAATGTGAACCAGGCATTATTCGTCAATATTTGCCAAGAGAACTCAACTAAAGCTAGAATAACTAAATAACAAATATGTTACCGTCTCTTGTCGTCAATTTAAATCGAAGATTTTTTCATATATGTTATTAACTCCATTTAATACTGTACTGTCTGTGTGTTTATTTTAAAACTAAAGCAACTTACAACTAGCGTTGCTTAGTACATCCAGACTAATAAAATACTGTATTCAAACCATTTACGCACTCATTTTGACCCTTTAACGTTAATGTTGTTGTACGTTGCATATCGATATCTACCATTGATGGCACTACGTTGGAACGTATGATCTAACTAATATGTTTAAATATCAAACATATACACTAATGGAAAATGCAATTATATGCCAGGCGTTGTCGATGAATTGTTTAAAAACATTTGATATAGAAATAAATGCATCTAAACAGAATAATAATGAACGGCGCTAAATATACTCGTACCTTTATATATATTTCTAGTTAATAGTGCAGCTTGAATGTATATTTTGTAAACAAACAAATGCTATTGAATGGAATGCGTACCCGTCGAACACGTTGTATCGTTAGCAAAGTCGTATCCGTCTGCACACCCATCAGAACATCCACCATTTACTTGATTGCAGACCTTATTGTGTCGACAATTTGCGCTACACTGATTAGAGCAGTTGAGGCCAAAATATCCTGGTTGACACGCTGAATTATTAAACAATTACACATTACATGTTCAAATGTCGTCTAATAGAACTTGTCTGACAATCCTTTCCAGCAACACAATCCGAGTTATTTGTTTTGATAAAATGAAATAGGCTTACACTTTAACCATTAATTATTATTTAGAAATCAATTGATTTAGACGAACATAACATACATCTATAAAACAATCGTGTCTGCAGAAGAGTGATACTAATAAAATAGCATTGACAAAGTAGTAGTAAAATCACTAAAAATACACATATATATTGTAATATAATGTATGAAAGGTACTGTACTCTACTGACTCTATATAACAGTGAATTAATAATTAATATTATATCGTATCATATAAAGTAATATCAGAAAATATTTCAACAAAGTATTAAATATCTGACTACGAGTTATTTATGCATTTCAACATTGATGCATTTGTTCTATTTATTACAACATACTGAATCAAATATGTGGCTAATAATGAGCGACTTTAGCGATTTATCTCCCCTGTTTCCCAATATAGGTGGCGCTCTGGTCGAGTAGGTCCCTCTATGCGGATATGTTCGGATTTTATCATTAGATTATCGCCATTGTTAATAAGCGAAGCGTTTGACAGCTTGACAAAAGAAAGATAAAATAATGCCTGAAACCACGTGCTGCGTTCCATCGTGTTCACGAAAAGGACGACACAACTTCCCGAAAGACAAACAACGTCGAGCAGCATGGGTACAAGCTATTCGACGGGTGAAAACAAAGTTCGAAATCTGGACTCCATCCGAATACTCGTACGTGTGTGTGAAAACCACTTCACCGAAGATGATTACCACACAATTACATACGCTGGTAGGTAGTTTGCTTTTCTATTGAGTTGAAAAACATCATACATATAAACAATTATTACGCTTATGTTGAATTTGGGTTTTCTCTCCATTAGATAATCATGACATATGTATATGTACAGTATATGGAACTGGTTTACATGTATATACTAAATATCATCATTTGTTACTTGGCTTATTTTTCGAAAAGTTCTGCATCAACAACGATAGTACTGCTTCAAAAATTAAATGTAATGTTTTTGATTAATTAAATATGCATTATGTGATATTGTGTGTCATAACCTAACACAATATCATATGTTGGTGTTTCTTAATCTTACTTGACTGAAACCAATAAAATGATAAATCTGTCACCTTCTGAACACTCATTCTCTTAATCCATTTAACCTTAAAGCTGCAACAACCAAATATATGCATTTGTTTCTAGCACATACTTATTTTTTCAGTATTTATTTTTTCAGGTAATGAAAGACGTAAGCGGGCTCTGTGAAAAACAGCTGTCCCCAGTATTTTTTCCTGGACAAACAAGGCGACTGTTGCGAAGAACCAGGAGAGAAAAGAACGTCGTCTAGAACGAGGAAACCGGAAACGTAAGTTGTTTGAAGATGTGACAAATATGGAACAATCTGGAGAAAACATGAGTTTTGAACCTGAGTTCATTGCAACCAAAATAGACATTGTTACTTCTGATATCGATGTGGGTGCCAGCGAAGAAGTTGTAACCCAGCAGGAATGTGTGGAGCAAATAATCTCAATCATGATGTGCATATTAATATACCAACCGTTTTTAAGAAAAAGAACAGAATGTCAAATGATACTGTTATTAAAGATAGGAAAATTTCTAGCAAACGTGTGCATGTAGAAAGAATCATTGGTCTTGGAAAAACATACAGAATTTTAACTGAACCTCTGACTGCCACAGAGATTAAGTTGTCATCAGAGATAATTTTTGTATGTTTCATGCTATGCAATTTCAGAAATGGCATTGTGTCTACATATGCTTAAAGAATTGCTACAATCACGGTTGTACATGTAGCTAAGTTTAGTAAAAAATGTCATTTTTATGTTGTCATTTACCATTCTGAATAAAAAAATGTCTGATGATCATGTGTATTAGTCTATGGTTATCAGTATTAGAAAGTACATGTTATTACAGTAATACTAGACATTTGTTTGTCAATATGACTGTTCATTATTCATTTTTTATGTTGAAGTTGATGTATTACATGTGATTGCTTAATAAATAAAGTTTTAAAATAGTGATTTGTTACTTTTGCAGCTGAAATTAAACTCTGGTACGGCTGGTATTCATAAAGCTCCTAAGCGAAATCTTAAGTTTTATTTAAGTGAAAATTTCAGATACAATTTGCTATGGAAATTATTATGATTTCTGTTGTTTTTTTGCCAAAATACTATAACAAAAGTAAATAATTTACAGCAAAAACAAATTTAATACAAGAAGACATCTATATAAAAAAGCAAAAGACTTTAGGAATTCTGATAATTTAAGGAATGTACTTAAATTTTTCCTGAGGTGCTTTATGAATGCTGACTGTAAACAACATACTTGATATTTATGCAGTTCTGTTCAAACAACACAATTTTCAATAAAACAATTTATTTGAATACATATATAATGACAAATATAATTAAAAAAAATACATATCATGATAATTCATACAACATTACAAAATGCATTTATTTTCAAATGAACTTTTTGTTTCATTTCTTTTGCAGAACATTATTTTACACATTTTTATAAAACAACTTTTCCAAAAGTGCTGGTTTGAAATGTGCCTCAAAAAATAATTCAAGTTTGTGCACCATATCAGAGATAAACGCCTCATTTCTTGTTACTCTGATGTACACAATGTCAGTGAGAGTATACACAATTAAATCACAATATTTTCGTTCAGAGCAGAACAACTGTCCCTGTATCTGAAAGTAATATGGATTTTTTTTGCTTAGAACAAGTTTTCCATTGATTTCTTTTAAATATGGCACAGTAACTGAGTTTATCTCTTTATTTTTTGCATTGAAAGGACATTTTACTTCTACAATTAAATCCTTGCTGACAATTCCATCAGGAGATCCCCTAGAAATGGATGGGTCTTAGAAACAGTGATGCCACATGCCTGAACATTAACATTTCGTGCACTTTCATATATGTGAATTGCAGTTTTTTCATATTTACAGCCATGGCGCATCGCTTCATTTTGCTTAGTTACATGTCCAGATACCATTGTGGAAGCCAATGCTGCTAAATTGGCCTTTTCTGTTGCTGTACATATCCGGTGGTAGTTGGATGACTGGATTCTTTTTCCACGTTCCTCGAACCAATGATCATTTGTGTTTTGTCCCCTTGTCAAAACTTCCAGTTCACAGCACTCTTCTGTTGTTATTTTAGTTATTTTACTCTGATTTAGAAAGTTTTCTTCATTTGTCACTTCAAAATAGTCATGATCATTGTTGACTGCATATATATTTGCTGGTGCAAAGGTCTGAAATATTGGCGTTTTAGAAATTCCTTTAAAGTTCATACATGTATTGTAAAAATGATCCTGATAATTAGGGGCATTTCGACAACTAACAGGTCGGGGATCAAAGTCCTTAATATCACAAATATCTGCCCCAACCATGTTTAGGTCTCTGGCCTTCAGAGGGGACCCGGTATGTTTCTTGGCTCTATGGAATGCCTGTAGTTGCTCGGTACATGACGACTCTACCTTCACATCTCCTGTTTGAACAAATTTCAGGCATGCATACAATACAGTTCTTATATGCTTGCAATGTCCAAAGGGACCCTCGCCAGCTCCACATTCGCACTGCGCCTCGTGCACTATTCCATGTTTTGTAAAGGAAATGTCTACCACATAATTTATCTTTTTCTTCATTTCTGCTCTACACGCACTTTTTACAAAGTCAAGACTGTCTGATGAAAACAACCGAAGATACATTAAAAATGTGTCATTGTACAGTGCAGTTACAGTTTGGTCGAACTCAACTTGAAAGCGTTCCAGATAGTCAGTGGCTTTCTGACGGTCAATGGGGGCCATCTTCATGTCACTGTTGATGTCCTTGTAGCCACTGGTTACTGGAAGGCTCATCCTAAATTCTGGCATAAGGTCCTCACAGTTGTTGAAATTTTGGTTTCTGTCATAGGCCTCTAGTCTGAAACAATTATGTAATACATTTGTTTAATAATCATATACTGCCTCATCTTTAAGAAAAGAATGAAGAAAAGACGACTTTGCAAACAAAGAACATATTGTATTTATTACTACAAACAAACCACACATAGCGCATTACCCCACCCACTAATTCCAACGTATGGACATGTACACATTTTGAATTTAATTTGCAATGCTTCCTGTGGAATTTGGGACAATTAATAATAATGAACTGCAGACATTAGCGATATAAGATTGCATCAATTGCTGTTATTACATTTAACTATTTAATGAAAGAACTTGTTTACTTCATAATCGTCAACAACAAAAGTGAAAAGAAAAATTCATGTTAGCCTACCTCTCGATTAACTCCTTTTTTCGTCCAGATAACTTAGCATTTCTCTTTCTTAACTCTGTCCTAAGTTGTCCTAAAGATAGGCTGCAAAACTTTGAAGCCATATTTACACCTTTATCGAAGAAATATAATCAAATCGTGTTAAAACTCTGATTATCAACTGTCAATCTTAGCGGAAGTAAACAATGGAAGGGAAAATAAATAACAATGGACCTATTCGACAACAGCGCCGCCTATACGGGCACCTGCTAGACAAGGGAAGATAACCCACTAAAGTCTCTCATTGAGGTAAGGACAATGAGCTCCCAATGAATAAATGCAAAGAATCGATTGTTTGAAAATACCCCACACTGTTCCTAAGAAACTAATAACCCCTTACCTATAATACATGCTAATAATATATCGCTGCATATATGTTATAACGTAAAGTTTGTCAAAATGAATTTCACGGAAATTGTATGGCTTTAATATATCGCAAAATAATATGAAATTGTTCTATCGTTTCTTCTTGGCTTTTTAACGCAATATATGAGATTTGTAATATTACAAAACCAAACTATATTACAACACTGTCATTTCACTCAATTTTAATAGTTCGCCCTTATTGGCTTTATCAAAATTATGAATACATAAAAAAATAACTCCATTGTGCTATTCAAACAAAATGGCGTAACGTCAACAAACAAGATATGACATCATGACTTCATTTTGACGTCAAACTGTAACACTAAATTGCGCCAACAAATCGTTTGCATTGTCATTGTTTGCGTGAACACTATTGACCGATTTATCGCTTGCCGGTGTTGCAGAAGATGAAATTGTTGGTAAATTTGAACTGTTTTTACAAGAACGTCCACTACAAAATGATCCACAGTGATTGTAAATGTCTGCCGAGATATTAGAAATGCCGTTCGACAGAAATGAAACCGAAATTAAAACTGGGATTGCTACGCCGGAGGCTACACGTCAGTTGCAGCTCTTAGACAGTTAAAAGTAAAGTTAATATCCACTTTTTGTTGTAATTATAAAAATTGAATAATATTTTTCTACATTTCATCAGTGTATGAACTGTCGGGACCCGACAGTTCATACACCGATGAAATGCAGAAAACCCGACAGTTCATACACCGATGAAGTGAAGAAAAACATTATTCGATTGTTAAATAATTTATGTTATCGGTTAACTTACGTTTTGAACACGTTTTATCGTTAGTGAAGTCGTATCCCTCTGCACACCCATCAGGACATCTACCATTTACGTGATTGCAGACATCATTGCTTCGACAATATTGACTGCATAGTTGGGAGCAGTTGAAGCCAAAATATCCTGGTTGACAAGCTGGATGTATAGACGATGTTACTTGATTAGTATGTGTACATGATACATTGAATTATATTTTATTATATGTAATAATCTCTCCGATATCCGAATACGGGTCTAAAATTGAATAACTTGATTTTTAAACAAGTATTTATTCGGTTTTTGTGCAGCTGTCTAAATCAACTAAATGGCTGCCACATATTCAAAACTATTGGTATCTATACGCTTAATTATTCGCACGAAAGTCCTTTATGAGTTAAATACGTTCTTCAAATTCATGTTCAATTAATTTATATTCTGACATGTGTATCATCGTCCACGTGATTTATGTTATTGTTCAATAAAACTATTAACACTTACACTTTAGTGGGATACTTACGTGCTGAACACGTTGTGTCGTTAATGAAGTAGTATCCATCTGCACACTCATTAGGGCACTGACCAGTTGTGTGATTGCAGACATCACTGCTACGACAATGACCGCATTGTTTGGAGCAGTTGAGGCCAAAATATCCGTGTTTACACGCTGATAGTATAATCAATGTTACGTATAATTTAACTATGTTTCATACTACATCTCATGTTTACACAACATGTTAGTAATTGTATTACAGACAATACCATTCGATAACTCAATACAAATATAAACCGTATGAAACTGCAGCTGCATCAGTAGGAGAGAACTATTTTCAACAGCACATTGTCCTTTTGAAATGCATGTGAAAAATTGCATTTACAACACAGCACAAACCCAAAACCACATAATAAACACGCAGTTAATGAAAATATTATTATGAATAAAACTGGGATAATCTCCTCCGAACGGTCAGTGCAACGCATTCGTGGTTTATATCGGTCATGGAACCCCGAAACACAGTCGTGGCCCAGAAGTTATACAAATAATAAAAAACGATAACTGATTCAATTAATTACAATTAAAATACTCAAAAGTGGAATGTAATCCGGAGCAACATCCATTATGCCTAGTTTACATTTGGACTTCGACGCCCGCCAATTCCATGTTCCTTCGTGCTTCTTGGGGAAGCCGTGCGATTTTTTACGATATCGTAAGGAGTTACGGGCGCCGTAGCCAGTTAAACAACTTTGTTTTAAATCGTAAGCCCGTTGCTCGTAAATATATCATAGATGCAAAGTACGATGTCCGCAAGCGTATCGTGTGGAGACCGTGAGATGATCTTGCGACAAAATCACGGTCTTTTTGTGGACAGTGCCAGAAAGAAACATCGGGGTATCGAGCTAGCGAGTGGCATCTGTAACGCTTTCGCACACGATTTCCGAATAACCTGATCCCGATTCTCAGTACCAAAATCGCACGGAAATCGTATACAATGTGCACACCGACGCGGTAGCCCGAAACCATCTACGATGCCTAAAATATCGCACGTAATATCTTAGTCAAATTTATCGTAGGGCGCCCGGGGCAAATGTGAACCAGGCATTATTCGTCAATATTTGCCAAGAGAACTCAACTAAAGCTAGAATAACTAAATAACAAATATGTTACCGTCTCTTGTCGTCAATTTAAATCGAAGATTTTTTCATATATGTTATTAACTCCATTTAATACTGTACTGTCTGTGTGTTTATTTTAAAACTAAAGCAACTTACAACTAGCGTTGCTTAGTACATCCAGACTAATAAAATACTGTATTCAAACCATTTACGCACTCATTTTGACCCTTTAACGTTAATGTTGTTGTACGTTGCATATCGATATCTACCATTGATGGCACTACGTTGGAACGTATGATCTAACTAATATGTTTAAATATCAAACATATACACTAATGGAAAATGCAATTATATGCCAGGCGTTGTCGATGAATTGTTTAAAAACATTTGATATAGAAATAAATGCATCTAAACAGAATAATAATGAACGGCGCTAAATATACTCGTACCTTTATATATATTTCTAGTTAATAGTGCAGCTTGAATGTATATTTTGTAAACAAACAAATGCTATTGAATGGAATGCGTACCCGTCGAACACGTTGTATCGTTAGCAAAGTCGTATCCGTCTGCACACCCATCAGAACATCCACCATTTACTTGATTGCAGACCTTATTGTGTCGACAATTTGCGCTACACTGATTAGAGCAGTTGAGGCCAAAATATCCTGGTTGACACGCTGAATTATTAAACAATTACACATTACATGTTCAAATGTCGTCTAATAGAACTTGTCTGACAATCCTTTCCAGCAACACAATCCGAGTTATTTGTTTTGATAAAATGAAATAGGCTTACACTTTAACCATTAATTATTATTTAGAAATCAATTGATTTAGACGAACATAACATACATCTATAAAACAATCGTGTCTGCAGAAGAGTGATACTAATAAAATAGCATTGACAAAGTAGTAGTAAAATCACTAAAAATACACATATATATTGTAATATAATGTATGAAAGGTACTGTACTCTACTGACTCTATATAACAGTGAATTAATAATTAATATTATATCGTATCATATAAAGTAATATCAGAAAATATTTCAACAAAGTATTAAATATCTGACTACGAGTTATTTATGCATTTCAACATTGATGCATTTGTTCTATTTATTACAACATACTGAATCAAATATGTGGCTAATAATGAGCGACTTTAGCGATTTATCTCCCCTGTTTCCCAATATAGGTGGCGCTCTGGTCGAGTAGGTCCCTCTATGCGGATATGTTCGGATTTTATCATTAGATTATCGCCATTGTTAATAAGCGAAGCGTTTGACAGCTTGACAAAAGAAAGATAAAATAATGCCTGAAACCACGTGCTGCGTTCCATCGTGTTCACGAAAAGGACGACACAACTTCCCGAAAGACAAACAACGTCGAGCAGCATGGGTACAAGCTATTCGACGGGTGAAAACAAAGTTCGAAATCTGGACTCCATCCGAATACTCGTACGTGTGTGTGAAAACCACTTCACCGAAGATGATTACCACACAATTACATACGCTGGTAGGTAGTTTGCTTTTCTATTGAGTTGAAAAACATCATACATATAAACAATTATTACGCTTATGTTGAATTTGGGTTTTCTCTCCATTAGATAATCATGACATATGTATATGTACAGTATATGGAACTGGTTTACATGTATATACTAAATATCATCATTTGTTACTTGGCTTATTTTTCGAAAAGTTCTGCATCAACAACGATAGTACTGCTTCAAAAATTAAATGTAATGTTTTTGATTAATTAAATATGCATTATGTGATATTGTGTGTCATAACCTAACACAATATCATATGTTGGTGTTTCTTAATCTTACTTGACTGAAACCAATAAAATGATAAATCTGTCACCTTCTGAACACTCATTCTCTTAATCCATTTAACCTTAAAGCTGCAACAACCAAATATATGCATTTGTTTCTAGCACATACTTATTTTTTCAGTATTTATTTTTTCAGGTAATGAAAGACGTAAGCGGGCTCTGTGAAAAACAGCTGTCCCCAGTATTTTTTCCTGGACAAACAAGGCGACTGTTGCGAAGAACCAGGAGAGAAAAGAACGTCGTCTAGAACGAGGAAACCGGAAACGTAAGTTGTTTGAAGATGTGACAAATATGGAACAATCTGGAGAAAACATGAGTTTTGAACCTGAGTTCATTGCAACCAAAATAGACATTGTTACTTCTGATATCGATGTGGGTGCCAGCGAAGAAGTTGTAACCCAGCAGGAATGTGTGGAGCAAATAATCTCAATCATGATGTGCATATTAATATACCAACCGTTTTTAAGAAAAAGAACAGAATGTCAAATGATACTGTTATTAAAGATAGGAAAATTTCTAGCAAACGTGTGCATGTAGAAAGAATCATTGGTCTTGGAAAAACATACAGAATTTTAACTGAACCTCTGACTGCCACAGAGATTAAGTTGTCATCAGAGATAATTTTTGTATGTTTCATGCTATGCAATTTCAGAAATGGCATTGTGTCTACATATGCTTAAAGAATTGCTACAATCACGGTTGTACATGTAGCTAAGTTTAGTAAAAAATGTCATTTTTATGTTGTCATTTACCATTCTGAATAAAAAAATGTCTGATGATCATGTGTATTAGTCTATGGTTATCAGTATTAGAAAGTACATGTTATTACAGTAATACTAGACATTTGTTTGTCAATATGACTGTTCATTATTCATTTTTTATGTTGAAGTTGATGTATTACATGTGATTGCTTAATAAATAAAGTTTTAAAATAGTGATTTGTTACTTTTGCAGCTGAAATTAAACTCTGGTACGGCTGGTATTCATAAAGCTCCTAAGCGAAATCTTAAGTTTTATTTAAGTGAAAATTTCAGATACAATTTGCTATGGAAATTATTATGATTTCTGTTGTTTTTTTGCCAAAATACTATAACAAAAGTAAATAATTTACAGCAAAAACAAATTTAATACAAGAAGACATCTATATAAAAAAGCAAAAGACTTTAGGAATTCTGATAATTTAAGGAATGTACTTAAATTTTTCCTGAGGTGCTTTATGAATGCTGACTGTAAACAACATACTTGATATTTATGCAGTTCTGTTCAAACAACACAATTTTCAATAAAACAATTTATTTGAATACATATATAATGACAAATATAATTAAAAAAAATACATATCATGATAATTCATACAACATTACAAAATGCATTTATTTTCAAATGAACTTTTTGTTTCATTTCTTTTGCAGAACATTATTTTACACATTTTTATAAAACAACTTTTCCAAAAGTGCTGGTTTGAAATGTGCCTCAAAAAATAATTCAAGTTTGTGCACCATATCAGAGATAAACGCCTCATTTCTTGTTACTCTGATGTACACAATGTCAGTGAGAGTATACACAATTAAATCACAATATTTTCGTTCAGAGCAGAACAACTGTCCCTGTATCTGAAAGTAATATGGATTTTTTTTGCTTAGAACAAGTTTTCCATTGATTTCTTTTAAATATGGCACAGTAACTGAGTTTATCTCTTTATTTTTTGCATTGAAAGGACATTTTACTTCTACAATTAAATCCTTGCTGACAATTCCATCAGGAGATCCCCTAGAAATGGATGGGTCTTAGAAACAGTGATGCCACATGCCTGAACATTAACATTTCGTGCACTTTCATATATGTGAATTGCAGTTTTTTCATATTTACAGCCATGGCGCATCGCTTCATTTTGCTTAGTTACATGTCCAGATACCATTGTGGAAGCCAATGCTGCTAAATTGGCCTTTTCTGTTGCTGTACATATCCGGTGGTAGTTGGATGACTGGATTCTTTTTCCACGTTCCTCGAACCAATGATCATTTGTGTTTTGTCCCCTTGTCAAAACTTCCAGTTCACAGCACTCTTCTGTTGTTATTTTAGTTATTTTACTCTGATTTAGAAAGTTTTCTTCATTTGTCACTTCAAAATAGTCATGATCATTGTTGACTGCATATATATTTGCTGGTGCAAAGGTCTGAAATATTGGCGTTTTAGAAATTCCTTTAAAGTTCATACATGTATTGTAAAAATGATCCTGATAATTAGGGGCATTTCGACAACTAACAGGTCGGGGATCAAAGTCCTTAATATCACAAATATCTGCCCCAACCATGTTTAGGTCTCTGGCCTTCAGAGGGGACCCGGTATGTTTCTTGGCTCTATGGAATGCCTGTAGTTGCTCGGTACATGACGACTCTACCTTCACATCTCCTGTTTGAACAAATTTCAGGCATGCATACAATACAGTTCTTATATGCTTGCAATGTCCAAAGGGACCCTCGCCAGCTCCACATTCGCACTGCGCCTCGTGCACTATTCCATGTTTTGTAAAGGAAATGTCTACCACATAATTTATCTTTTTCTTCATTTCTGCTCTACACGCACTTTTTACAAAGTCAAGACTGTCTGATGAAAACAACCGAAGATACATTAAAAATGTGTCATTGTACAGTGCAGTTACAGTTTGGTCGAACTCAACTTGAAAGCGTTCCAGATAGTCAGTGGCTTTCTGACGGTCAATGGGGGCCATCTTCATGTCACTGTTGATGTCCTTGTAGCCACTGGTTACTGGAAGGCTCATCCTAAATTCTGGCATAAGGTCCTCACAGTTGTTGAAATTTTGGTTTCTGTCATAGGCCTCTAGTCTGAAACAATTATGTAATACATTTGTTTAATAATCATATACTGCCTCATCTTTAAGAAAAGAATGAAGAAAAGACGACTTTGCAAACAAAGAACATATTGTATTTATTACTACAAACAAACCACACATAGCGCATTACCCCACCCACTAATTCCAACGTATGGACATGTACACATTTTGAATTTAATTTGCAATGCTTCCTGTGGAATTTGGGACAATTAATAATAATGAACTGCAGACATTAGCGATATAAGATTGCATCAATTGCTGTTATTACATTTAACTATTTAATGAAAGAACTTGTTTACTTCATAATCGTCAACAACAAAAGTGAAAAGAAAAATTCATGTTAGCCTACCTCTCGATTAACTCCTTTTTTCGTCCAGATAACTTAGCATTTCTCTTTCTTAACTCTGTCCTAAGTTGTCCTAAAGATAGGCTGCAAAACTTTGAAGCCATATTTACACCTTTATCGAAGAAATATAATCAAATCGTGTTAAAACTCTGATTATCAACTGTCAATCTTAGCGGAAGTAAACAATGGAAGGGAAAATAAATAACAATGGACCTATTCGACAACAGCGCCGCCTATACGGGCACCTGCTAGACAAGGGAAGATAACCCACTAAAGTCTCTCATTGAGGTAAGGACAATGAGCTCCCAATGAATAAATGCAAAGAATCGATTGTTTGAAAATACCCCACACTGTTCCTAAGAAACTAATAACCCCTTACCTATAATACATGCTAATAATATATCGCTGCATATATGTTATAACGTAAAGTTTGTCAAAATGAATTTCACGGAAATTGTATGGCTTTAATATATCGCAAAATAATATGAAATTGTTCTATCGTTTCTTCTTGGCTTTTTAACGCAATATATGAGATTTGTAATATTACAAAACCAAACTATATTACAACACTGTCATTTCACTCAATTTTAATAGTTCGCCCTTATTGGCTTTATCAAAATTATGAATACATAAAAAAATAACTCCATTGTGCTATTCAAACAAAATGGCGTAACGTCAACAAACAAGATATGACATCATGACTTCATTTTGACGTCAAACTGTAACACTAAATTGCGCCAACAAATCGTTTGCATTGTCATTGTTTGCGTGAACACTATTGACCGATTTATCGCTTGCCGGTGTTGCAGAAGATGAAATTGTTGGTAAATTTGAACTGTTTTTACAAGAACGTCCACTACAAAATGATCCACAGTGATTGTAAATGTCTGCCGAGATATTAGAAATGCCGTTCGACAGAAATGAAACCGAAATTAAAACTGGGATTGCTACGCCGGAGGCTACACGTCAGTTGCAGCTCTTAGACAGTTAAAAGTAAAGTTAATATCCACTTTTTGTTGTAATTATAAAAATTGAATAATATTTTTCTACATTTCATCAGTGTATGAACTGTCGGGACCCGACAGTTCATACACCGATGAAATGCAGAAAACCCGACAGTTCATACACCGATGAAGTGAAGAAAAACATTATTCGATTGTTAAATAATTTATGTTATCGGTTAACTTACGTTTTGAACACGTTTTATCGTTAGTGAAGTCGTATCCCTCTGCACACCCATCAGGACATCTACCATTTACGTGATTGCAGACATCATTGCTTCGACAATATTGACTGCATAGTTGGGAGCAGTTGAAGCCAAAATATCCTGGTTGACAAGCTGGATGTATAGACGATGTTACTTGATTAGTATGTGTACATGATACATTGAATTATATTTTATTATATGTAATAATCTCTCCGATATCCGAATACGGGTCTAAAATTGAATAACTTGATTTTTAAACAAGTATTTATTCGGTTTTTGTGCAGCTGTCTAAATCAACTAAATGGCTGCCACATATTCAAAACTATTGGTATCTATACGCTTAATTATTCGCACGAAAGTCCTTTATGAGTTAAATACGTTCTTCAAATTCATGTTCAATTAATTTATATTCTGACATGTGTATCATCGTCCACGTGATTTATGTTATTGTTCAATAAAACTATTAACACTTACACTTTAGTGGGATACTTACGTGCTGAACACGTTGTGTCGTTAATGAAGTAGTATCCATCTGCACACTCATTAGGGCACTGACCAGTTGTGTGATTGCAGACATCACTGCTACGACAATGACCGCATTGTTTGGAGCAGTTGAGGCCAAAATATCCGTGTTTACACGCTGATAGTATAATCAATGTTACGTATAATTTAACTATGTTTCATACTACATCTCATGTTTACACAACATGTTAGTACTTGTATTACAGACAATACCATTCGATAACTCAATACAAATATAAACCATATGAAACTGCAGCTGCATCAGTAGGAGAGAACTATTTTCAACAGCACATTGTCCTTTTGAAATGCATGTGAAAAATTGCATTTACAACACAGCACAAAGCCAAAACCACATAATAAACACGCAGTTAATGAAAATATTATTATGAATAAAACTGGGATAATCTCCTCCGAACGGTCAGTGCAACGCATTCGTGGTTTATATCGGTCATGGAACCCCGAAACACAGTCGTGGCCCAGAAGTTATACAAATAATAAAAAACGATAACTGATTCAATTAATTACAATTAAAATACTCAAAAGTGGAATGTAATCCGGAGCAACATCCATTATGCCTAGTTTACATTTGGACTTCGACGCCCGCCAATTCCATGTTCCTTCGTGCTTCTTGGGGAAGCCGTGCGATTTTTTACGATATCGTAAGGAGTTACGGGCGCCGTAGCCAGTTAAACAACTTTGTTTTAAATCGTAAGCCCGTTGCTCGTAAATATATCATAGATGCAAAGTACGATGTCCGCAAGCGTATCGTGTGGAGACCGTGAGATGATCTTGCGACAAAATCACGGTCTTTTTGTGGACAGTGCCAGAAAGAAACATCGGGGTATCGAGCTAGCGAGTGGCATCTGTAACGCTTTCGCACACGATTTCCGAATAACCTGATCCCGATTCTCAGTACCAAAATCGCACGGAAATCGTATACAATGTGCACACCGACGCGGTAGCCCGAAACCATCTACGATGCCTAAAATATCGCACGTAATATCTTAGTCAAATTTATCGTAGGGCGCCCGGGGCAAATGTGAACCAGGCATTATTCGTCAATATTTGCCAAGAGAACTCAACTAAAGCTAGAATAACTAAATAACAAATATGTTACCGTCTCTTGTCGTCAATTTAAATCGAAGATTTTTTCATATATGTTATTAAATCCATTTAATACTGTACTGTCTGTGTGTTTATTTTAAAACTAAAGCAACTTACAACTAGCGTTGCTTAGTACATCCAGACTAATAAAATACTGTATTTTTCAAACCATTTACGCACTCATTTTGACCCTTTAACGTTAATGTTGTTGTACGTTGCATATCGATATCTACCATTGATGGCACTGCGTTGGAACGTATGATCTAACTAATATGTTTAAATATCAAACATATACACTAATGGAAAATGCAATTATATGCCAGGCGTTGTCGATGAATTGTTTAAAAACATTTGATATAGAAATAAATGCATCTAAACAGAATAATAATGAACGGCGCTAAATATACTCGTACCTTTATATATATTTCTAGTTAATAATGCAGCTTAAATGTATATTTTGTAAACAAACAAATGCTATTGAATGGAATGCGTACCCGTCGAACACGTTGTATCGTTAGCAAAGTCGTATCCGTCTGCACACCCATCAGAACATCCACCATTTACGTGATTGCAGACCTTATTGTGTCGACAATTTGCGCTACACTGATTAGAGCAGTTGAGGCCAAAATATCCTGGTTGACACGCTGAATTATTAAACAATTACACATTACATGTTCAAATGTAGTCTAATAGATCATGTTTGACAATCCTTTCCAGCAACACAATCCGAGTTATTTGTTTTGATAAAATGAAATAGGCTTACACTTTAACCATTAATTATTATTTAGAAATAAATTGATTTAGACGAACATAACATACATCTATAAAACAATCGTGTCTGCAGAAGAGTGATACTGATAAACTAGCATTGACAAAGTAGTAGAAAAATCACTAAAAATACACATATATATTGTAATATAATGTATGAAAGGTACTGTACTCTACTAACTCTATATAACAGTGAATTAATAAATAATATTATATCGTATTATATAAAGTAATATCAGAAAATATTTCAACAAAGTATTCAATATCTGACCACGAGTTATTTATGAATTTCAACATTGATGCATTTGTTCTATTTATTACAACATACTAAATCAAATATATGGCTAATAAATAATGCAGACGCAATTGAGGTAAGGACAATGAGCGCCCAATGAATAAATGCAAAGAATCGATTGTTTGAAAATACCCCACACTGTTTCTAAGAAACTGATAATCCCTTACCTATAATACATGCTAATAATATATCGCTGCATATATGTTATAACGTAAAGTTTGTCAAAATGAATTTCACGGAAATTGTATGGCTTTAATATGTCGCAAAATAATATGAAATTGTTCTATCGTTTCTTCTTGGCTTTTTAACGCAATATATGAGATTTGTAACAAAGCCAAACTATCTTACAACACCGTCATTTCACTCAATTTTAATATTTCGCCCTTATGTGCTCTATCAAAATTATGCATACATAAAAAAATAACTCCATTGTGCTATTCAAACAAAATGGCGTAACGTCAACAAACAAGATATGACATCATGACTTCATTTTGATGTCAAACTGTAACACTAAATTGCGCCAACTTTGAATCACTAGAACAAAACGCACTTCCATAAAAAAGCATGCGGAATTGAGGGGTAATACTTATACATCGTAAAAAAGTTTATGGTGATGATAATAATGATGATGTTTATGATGGAATTGATGATAATGACAATGATTATGGTGCTGTTGATGACGGTGATGATTATAGAATTGATGATAATTATGGAATTGATGATAATGATGATGATGACGATGATGATGATAATTAAAATGGTGATAATAACGATGATAATGATGATGATGATGATGATGATGATGGTGATGATGATGATGGTGATGATGATGATGATGATGATGATGATGATGATGATGATGATGATGATGATGATGATGATGATGATGATGATGATGACGATGATGATGATGAATTTAAGTATGACGGTAATGAGACATTGAAATATGCAACCCTTATTTGAATTTTACATATCTTTTCGAACTTGACTAAAAATATAATAATAAATATTCAATATGAAAACTTAATGACTGAAATTCACAAACCATATCACACATCACAATAGTTTTAAACATAAACATATACATTAACTATATAAACCGTTGACCAGTTATGTGATTGCAGACGTTATTGTGTAGACAATAGGCACTGCAATTTTTGGAGCAGTTGACGCCAAAATATCCTAGTTGAGAAGCTAAAAGCATGAACGATGTTACATAATCTTGTAATATGTTTAATTCTATATGCTTGACCATTTTCTGATATCTGATTGCGAGCCACTGTTCTAGATACAATGAACATCCTTATTCACACACACTTCATAATTATTGAGTTTGTGGGATGTTTTAAAATTCAATGCAATTGTCTTAGTACGTACATAAGATCTCATTGATTAAATTAAATCAATACATTGATTCGAGTGCGCTAAACTCTTCCTATTAAAAGGCTTGCTAATGTAGAATGGCTGATAGGCACTGAGTGCAACTGAAAAACAAAAATACTAAATACTTATAAGATATTTAAGTGCCTACAGGACAAATTAGCACCCCGAAAAACACAAATCGTTGAACTAATCTAACGGTTAATTTAAAATTATATATCGATAAATTTCATTAAATTCATGAAGTTATTGACGAGCAAACGGATTAGCTATACATGCATAAGAGTTCAATAACAAACGTATAATCTAATAAAATTACTATTGTTTGTTAAGTGTTGCCTGTTGACATGTACCAAAACATGTACAGTAAGGAGTATGATTAGTTTAACCAAATGCATTTTCGTTTTACGTCAACTTGTGGTTTGTTTCATAAATGCCATACACGCAGAATATCATTGTTTAGACATTTTTGTTAAATGTGGCACATCAAACATACACATAAACGACTAAATACTATTGAGTGGGATGCGTACCTGTCGAACACGTTGTATCGTTAGCGAAGTCGTATCCCTCTGCACACCCATTAGGACATTGACCATTTACGTGATTGCAGACTTCATTGTATAGACAGTAGGAACTACATTGTTTGGAGCAGTTGAAGCCAAAATTTCTCTCCTCGCACCCTGCATAAGTTGAGAATATTACAGACCATGTTCACGTGTAATATATTATTTTTGGTATTGTATTTTGACATTATAATCCATGTTATTCGCTTGATAATTTGGCATCCACTTACATTTTCACAATTAGTTCTTGATCCGAAATGATAATTAAACGAGGAAAAAAAATATAGACATACTTAAAAATGTGTTCACATATCAGGACATAAGACTGTGTTGTTAAAAACTAGCGAATAACAAATAGAGCCTGAAATTCATGTTCTTAACATTTTCTTATTCATTGTTTGTCTTATGTTTTAATTGCAAGTTTAGCAAAGTCTAGTGTGCATGTATGCATAAATTAAGCGCGTCGTGGAAAAACCGGTCTTAATGCATGTGCGTAAAGTGTCGTCCCGGATCAGCCTGTGCAGTCCATACAGGCTAATCCAGGACGGCACTTTCCGCTTTTATGGTATTTTCTGTTTCAAGGAAGTCTCTTCTAAACAAAAATCCATTGCAGACGGAAAGTGCCGTCCTGGATTAGCCTGTTCGAACTGCACAGGCTAATCCGGAACGACACTTTACGCACATGCATTAAGACCGGTTTTCCCACGACGCGCCTTAAATATATATTACTATTATTGCAAGAAATTCCTCTCCATCCGTCTTGACATGTGTCCACATCACATCGTCCATTTATACTGTCACACTTCCCGCTCATACAAAAACAATTTTCCGTGCAATTTGCTCCGTATCGACCACGTTGACAATCTGTTTAAAGTACGATATCAAAACATGATCATGTGTGTACCATCAAATGGACAAAACATTTAACACTGTGTGTGCTCATTATATATTTTATTGATGCTATCCTGACCTAATTGTACATATCGGTTATACAGCGTTTGAACTTTGCCTTTTACTGGACGGGGCTACCACCAACTTACAATTTGTAAACAATGCATGAAATTTAATGTTGTGTGTTACATTTTTCACCCACCTTAATTATACACACGTTATTGTTAGTGTAATATAAATACCGAATAAATAGTTTGAATATATCTATAGTAGAAATGAAACAGTTTTAATTGAAACTCTAATGCGCATCGAACGTGATAAGTTTTAACAGACGGCATTTTTACAAAGCAACAATTAACAAAACTAGGGTACAAACCGGTCAAAAACTGTCTTGGGAAAGATCGCCCACGAAATTATGGTAAATTCATTTACTTTCTTTACAACCGCGTTATACTTTCAAATCGTGTTATTGCCCACTTGTAATAAATAAATATGATAAACTTCAATAAGTACGAAATATACACATCAATACATTACACAATCCGCTCGATGAGAATTTTGTAACAAACACAAACCACATTTTCTCAACTACACAAAGTCCTATTTGTAACTGTTGCTATTCATCGCTAACGTCATTGAACCAAACTTTAAGACAAAACAATATGCCCCTTTTTTTCTATGTGATATGTCGCTGTGACTCTTATGTGGCCTGGTCCCTGGTCAGGTGATGAGTCTTGTTAATGCAACCACCAATCGCGTTTACTCATTTGAAGTAAAAATGCCATTAAATAGAGATGCCAAATAGTGTGTGGACATGCTGTTAATGAACAGTCTAAATTGTGATATTTTAAATTTAGAAGCTATGAAAGAAAATCAAATTTCTTCGACCCCATGTCCACGTTTGCCTGGACTATGCATTCAATGTGTAACAGTATTCCAAGCAAACATACTAGTAGGCTATTTTTTCAGTTCCTACCAATATAGCCCAGACAAAAGCAAAATATTGACAAAAAGCAACTGATACAAATGACCAAAACAAATGTGAAAGCCAATGCGTCATCTATATACACGTAACGGAGTATTTTATATGCTGTATGTAAAGTGAAATAGAAAAGATCATATAAAAGTTATTATTTCCTTGTTGAGAAGTCCCCAACTCTAATAGTGCCGTTGACTTCAAACGTCCTCAGATAGACCAGGATATCTACACCGTAAAGTCTGACAAGGCTAGCGAAAACCTCGTCCAACAGACATTAAAACATGAATCTGAGACATCGTCTTACACACAAGCATAAGAAACTTACACGTGAAGAAAATATGGAAATATGTTTTATCTTAATCTCAATACAAAACCTATCACTACTTGTGTCTACTTCAAACATCCCTGGACTTTTCGTCTCAACATGGCGTTATGCGGCTCCGAGTTAAAACCTGAATTATAGAGAAATAATGAACCGAAGACAATTTTCCTATTTAAAAATACAAAATAGGAACAAATTAAGTTGACTGTCAAATCTTCAGCGGGAAAATATATTACCGAATATAAACGAATGAGAAAATTGACGTTATTATGTCAACATTTGAGAGGAAAATGCCTTCCAAAAATAAAACCAAGAGGGCCATGATGGCCCTAGGTCGCTCACCTGAGTTTAAGGCATCATAATGGCTTATGACAAAAGGAAAAAAGGCACTAAACCCCTAAACTGAGTATAACTATCTGGGCCTTGCAGTTTTCAGAAGTTTTGTTTAGTCTATATAAACCATGTGACCCACAGGGCGTGGCCACTTTCTACCCCAGGGGCATAATTTGAACAATATGACTACTATACAATTGTACATACCGAATATGAAACCACTGGGCCTAGCGGTTTCAGAGAAGATGTTTAATGTCATTTTGCTATTTAAATGTAAATAAACAATATGACCCCCGGGCCGTGGCCAATTTTTACCCCAGGGGCATCATTTGAACAATCTTTGTAGAGGACCACTACACAATGTTTCACGCAAAATACAAAAACCTATGGGCCTTACGGTTTCAACAAGGAAGATTTTTAAGGCCCACTTGCTCATTAGTTTATATAAATCATGTGACCACTTTTTATTCTAGGGACATAATTTGAACAATCTTTTTAGAGGACCACTATACAATGCTACATATCAAATACGAAAACACTGCTGTTTCAGAGGAGATTTTTAAGTCATTTTGATATTTAAATCTATACAAAACATGTGACCCCAGAGCATGGCCAATTTTGATCCCTGGGACATCATTTGAACAATCTTTAAAGAGAACCACTATACAATATTACATGCCTAATACAAAGCCTCTGGGCCTTGCAGTTTCAGAGGAGAAGATTTTTAAAGTCATTCTGCTTTTTAAGTATATATAAACAATGTGACCCCCAGGGTGTGGCCAGTTTTTCCCCCAGGGGCATTATTGGAACAATCTTTGTAGAGGACCACTATAAAATGTTACATACCAAATAAAAAACCTCTGGGCCTTGGGGTTTCAGAGGAAAATATTTTTAATGTCATTTTGCTGTTTAACACTATATAAACCATGTGAAGCCCGGGGTGTGGCAAATTTTCAACCCAAGGGTTATCATTCGAATAATCTTTGTAGAGGACCACTATACAATGTTACATACCGAAGATTACACCTCTAGGCCTTGCGGTGTTAGAGGAGAAGATTTTTAAAATCATTTTGCTATATAAGTCAATATAAACCATGAGAACCCAGGGTGTGGCCAATTTTGACCCCAGGGTTGAACAATCTTAGTAGAGGACTACTAGAGGATGTCACATATAAAATATTAAAGCTCTGAGTCTAGCGGTTTCATAGGGGAAGATTTTTTAAGTTTTCACTTTTTTAATCTATGTTAGCTCTGGTGACCTACATATGCAGCGGACCGGAAAGATTTGACCAATTTTGAAAGAGGTCTACTCAAGTATAATTCCTTTGAAGTTTGTTGAACATCTGCCAAGCGGTTTAGGAGATGTTGTTAAAATGACAAGTTGACGACGCACGCACGCATACACGCACGCACGCACGCACGCACGCACGCAGATACCATAAAAGCTTTCCATGAGCACTTTGTGCTCAGGTGAGCTATAAAAAAAGGAAACGCTGGAATGCTTCATGTAAACAATCTTAGAGAAAAATATATCAACTGTATAAAAACAAGTCGCCGAGGACGATCTACAAGCCCATGACAGGGCTATTATTTAAAGCAGACGCAACGCTTTAACAATTGTCGATCAGGACAATAAGGAGAGGTTATATAATATATATAATTTTATATAATACATATAATAGGTCAAAGAATAAACTTAGCGGCACAAGCCGAGGCTGTGTATTTGGCGATCTTTAAAATCCTATGTTAAATAAGAAAAAAGCTAGATATTTGATTTCATATATTAACGATTAACACAATGGTTCGTTTTATAAGGAAATAGTATTAAAATAATTGACACAAGCTTGAAAAATTAACAAGAACATAGATATACCAAGGTCAAGTACAACTGTACAAAGATGGCGGCCCGAAATTAGTGTTTCTTTCGCTCGAGAAAGCTACAGAAGGCCTTATGGTTGAGACACGATGAGTTATATGATGCAGTAACTCTACGCTTCTACCCAACCCACATTACAGATGTACACATGTTAAGTATAATGTGGAGAATGTATGTTGACAAATTTAACGATAAAGTTATTTTGATGACCGATCTTGTCCAGCTGAACGCACTATCAGAGACCTGAATACCAACCTAGACAGACTCGATGGTAAAAACACTACAAAGTCTGGGTAAAGACTATATCTCTCTTTCTGTTGATAACAAGAACCTATACTTTAAAGGGTCATATTTTGAATGAGGAGGGACAACCTTCTAATTTATGGCAAACAAACAGGCTCTAGAGGTTAACGAGTATGCATTTTCAAAACATGACCCCCCCTCCCCCGCCACCCGAGAAACACCTCCAGAATACTTTGTAGTTGGATAGTTTATTGGACGTATCCTACATGATGGACAGCCGATTTCCAGTTTAATCCATGAATTGTCCGATATGCCTTGGAGATGGACACAAATGCAATACATTCTCAAATGACTCGGTTTGCAAAATGCCTTGTCACAAAAAGTCTGATTGTGCCGTGAATCCAAATAAAATTCCGATGTAAACAACACTCATTTCGACATTGGTTGTGAAATCACAGTACCCG
This sequence comes from Congeria kusceri, assembly GCA_027627225.1. Taxonomy (NCBI): domain Eukaryota; kingdom Metazoa; phylum Mollusca; class Bivalvia; order Myida; family Dreissenidae; genus Congeria; species Congeria kusceri. The sequence goes on from CM051025.1 coordinate 11,291,593, forward strand.
TGGAAAACTCAATTAATGGTACGATTCATTCAAAACCCAAATTCGTCTGCTTCTACTACGCCGAACAAGCGCAGGACACTAACTTTAATTAAAGGTAACATGAATATCGCCTCTTACAAATTTGGATAAGCTAAAGAAGAAAACACAATCATCCGACACGAATGCAAAACATTAAAAAGAGAAATAACATTTGAAATTACGAATATTTGTATTATGTTTACTACTAGGAAAGTTTGCAATGACTGTGATACAACTTATAACAACGTTATACTTGGCTTTCAAGAAGGTTAAGTTAGACATGCTTTATATATTATTATCGTTAAAATATGCAGTACGTAACTATCCATGTGCACCAATTTGCAAATCTTATTTCATTTATCACATTTATGATGGTTAATCATCTAATATTAACTCATTTAACACCCATGTATACTCGTAAGTATAAACACAATGCATTTATCACTGGGTATTAAAGACTAGTACATATGTTGTAAATTTAATAAAATAGTATGTACTTGCTACATACATATTCAAAACTGATGTGTTTAACTTATGGATTTTCACTTATAATGTACTTATCTATCGCATGTAAGACTATATAAGTAAGGCACATACTACACTGTTACATTAATATGCATTGCCTAAATTTGACTAAACATAGTAAGTCTTCATGAAAAAGATGGTCTGCAAATACTCAACACATCTTGAAAAATTCACAAATGATGAACAATCAAGTAAGCATTATACTTACAGAACAAAATTGTATAAGATTCAAGAAAGTACGAGAAAGGTCTTAAAAAGGTTTCTCTTACATAACAAGAATTAACTGTAGTGCTAACAGCCTATGAAGACAGAAATATGACGACACTGAAGATATAAACATTAAAACCCTATCTTGACGTGATCCATCATGAAATATGATAACATCGAATATTATCTTTATAAATGATTACTTTCATACAATGGTTAAGCAACATAAACCAATAGTAAGTCTCTCAAATTGAGAAAGAAAAACCTGGTAGTTGCACGCCACATGCCGTTTCGTTATGCTTATCACCTTTATCAAGTAATTTGAAAATTCTTCCATGCTGGACAAGATTATGCTCCGGACAGAGTCCATGGTATTAATTCTTATATTTGCCCTTTGATCTTTTAGCGTTACCTCGACATTGGACATAGTTTGTGTGTGTGACACGCAGTCTTATTATGGTTATCACATATGTCGAGTTATTTGAAAATACTTCCCTGCTGGAAAAACATTATGCTCCATACAGGGTCTATGGCTTATATTATTATATGAAATCTTAGACCTTTAAGTATGACATTGACATTGGACCTAGGGACCTATTTCTTGTAAGCGACACACCTTCTCACCATTCTTAAGAAATTCCGTCTCCGCTGGACACAATTATGCTCCCGACATGGTATATGGCTTAAATTCTTATGTTTGAAATTGACCTTTAAATGTGACATTGACATTGGACCTGGGAACCTATTTCTTGCACGCGACACTCCTTCTCACCATGTTTAGCATTTGTGCAAAGTTATTTGAAATTCCTTCCATGCATGACACAATTATGCTCCGGACCGGGTCTATGGCTTAAATTCTTATATTTGACCTTTTACCATTAAGTGACCTTGACCTTGGACCTAGTGACCTGGTTCTTGAGCGCGACAAACCGTCCTACCATGCTTAACACTTGAGCCAAGTTATTTGAAATTCCTCCCATGCTGGACAAAAGTATGCTCTGGGCAGTGTCTATAGCATTAATACTTATATGTGACGTTTCACCTTTAAGTTTTCTTGCGCTAGAAAAACCGCCTCATTAAACTTCACATGTCTGCTAAGTTATTGAAAAATTTTACAATGCTGGACAAATTTATGCTCCTGACAGGGCCAATAGCTTAAAATCTTATATTTGAAGTTAGACCTTTAAGTGTGACCTTGACCTTGGATCTAGGGCCCTAGTCCCTGCGCGCGACACACAGTCTCATTATGCTCAACATTTCTGCCAAGTAATTAAAAAATCCTCCAATGCTGGACAAAATTATGCTTCGGACAGGGTCTATGGTTTAAATTCTTATATTTGACATTTGACCTTTAAGTATGACCTTGACATTGGACATGCGACACACCGTCACATCATGCTTAACATTTGTGCCAAGTAATTTGAACAAAAGCATGCTCCGGACAAGATATGTGGCTTAATTTTTTTTATTTGACATTTGACCTTTAAGTGTGACCTTGACCTTGGACCAAGGGCCCTGGTTCTTGCGCACGACGCACCGACTTATTACGCTTAACATTTCTGCCAAATTATTTGAAAATCCTCCAATGTTGGACAAATTTATTGTCCGGACAAGAATCCGAACATACTTTCACACGTTCATACGTACATGCGTACGTACCCACGGACAGGGGAAACACTACATGCCCCCCATCATTGATTGTGGGGGCATAACAGTCAAACTGGATTGCCGAGTTAAATATAAAAAGGATCAATTCCGAAAGATTTTAACTTACAGTTAAGTGAATCATTTAATTCCTTAATGAAAACAAGTATCCAATGCACTTTTAACAAAAAATCCAACATAACTGGAAGAGAGTCTTCAACGAATAATTAAGCCGCAAGTCAGCTTATTATTAACACAATCCATAATACTAACGCCTTAAATATAAACTAATTCACAAAATTATTTGAGCGAACGAAAAACTATGTACTTTGATGGTTCATGATTTTTCCCTATGCTTGCACTGTCATGACATCGAACTTTCAAAGACATACTTAAAGATTGCGATTATATACATCTATTTTGCAACCATGTTCAATCTATTTTCCGACATATAGGACTTTGCTCATTTAAAAGTTTCCTTCGTAATACAAAAATTGGATATAAAATAAAAATTAATATATGATGATATTGATGTCATAGAAAGCCATGCTTGTTATTCAAAATATATACATGTTACAGAGAAGAACACACTGTATTGATATGAAGAATATGCTCATTTAAGATCTACTGACTGTTCAACAATTTAAAATATAAAAAGGAAATATGCCTTGGAATATACTTTCCTTTTTTTCAACATATGACTATCAAATAATGGTCATTCTGTTCTTTACCAAAATCGACGTTTCAATGTTTTCGATTCCGTTTGATACTTACGATCGTATATCAATCTTGTTTTATAAATCACACTGCTGTAATATCATATTAGTAGCATATATTTTGATTAAATTAAGCATGTTGCCGTTCTTTTACATGTTTATATACTGATGCCATGCCCTATAACTGTGGTAACTTATTAGGAGCTTCGCGAATGCCTACACAAATCTTGTAGACATTTGCAGTGGTAGTACGAAAGGCATATACGTAGAAACAGGCAACACCATATAATGGTATTACGAATAACACCATACAAATGCAGCAGAAAGAGAAACTTCAAAAGCACATCAAAACAAACGCTAAACGACCAGATGAAATGTCAAAACATCCATCGAAATTGTGCACATGAGCAACTTTATGGTCTAAACAAAATATGGTCCATCTTGTTCGATATTGCAGTCTTTAATATAATCTTGGAAAGCGAAATTGCAGGTCCCACATAAACATTGTCTACAGACAGTATGTACCAATGGGATAAATGGTTCACTTCTATTTCGGATGTCCTCTTTCTTGAAAAACTATCAATGAGAGTCGTTGTCATGGGAGAGAACCCCAACAGCATAAACGTAGACTCTTGGGTATCCCAAGTGTACTGTTCTTGCACTCATATTATTACTCTGCCATATAAACGATCTGTCATAGATTTTTAAATACATAGCCCTCTTATGGGCTGAGAAATACCTTTGTACCGACAGATGAACATCATCCTTTACCATGTTCAACTCTGTGAAGAGTTGTAAATAAATATAGATATTAATATCGAAATGGGGTAAGATATGTAAAGCCAGAGCTTGCTACATTCGAATAATTCGACAGAATTCATCGTATTGTGAATGGCTCGACAAAACCACACAATTATAAAAGTCATATCCCGAAGTGCCAACAGTATATGTTTATGACAAATGTAAACCTTGGTTATCTTCGACGACATCTCTATCATTGACCAGAAGACTGTCAACAAATAACGAATATTGTGCTAGTGTATATATATACAATACGTCTTCGAACGGGAACCAAACTTAGCCGAGACCAGGCAACTTATGTTCACTGATAGAGATGAAATGAACTATACTCGTATTCAGAATTAAAAGGTAATTAAAATAAACTACTATTGTAGGATAATTGAGCAATTTCGCTTTCCAATGTACATCTATTTTATTTATATGCAACTATACGCAAATTATGACTGCCTTTGTGCGAATTGTTTGGCAGGAAAGTTGGACATGGACCGATAAATAAACGGTCAATTTTAGTGGTTATCCGAATTACCGTTAGGATACAAACATGTTTTTAATGTTTGTAAATTACCTTCTGTTATTGCGGACACGCTTTCACAGGTTAATGATCCGACTTCTTTTGACATTTTTCTGAAGAAATTCTAACACGGTTATAGAACTTTAATAACATTAAATATGAATTCAAGAACCTCGACAGTACGCTTTAACTTTCGGCAACTAAAACACCCATTTAGGCCCGGAAGAAAGAAGTAATTGCATTTAAAAAAGAGTCATATGCAAACGTGTCTAACACAAAAGTGTACAGTGTACGCCTGAATGTGTTGTGTAAAAAGCGTAAGTTAATGATACAGTATATGTGTGTTTAGTTATCTGTGAGCAAATACGTCATATTTGACGCTTATAAAATCCAAATATTGTTTCGTTTAATGAGGTCGGTCATGGACATCAATCACAGTTATAATTTGGTGAGCATTTTAGTGTTTTCTATATGGAATGTAACATTTACCATTGAGCTTTGCCGAATAGTGTATGTGCAAATTTAACATGTGCACTATTGTAGTTTATATATTATATTGGTGGTGTTTCCCTCCATACATATCGAGTTCAAATTATTGTACGCATTACATGTAATTACCGTTTTGGCGATACACCGTTATCTCACATATGGTCATGTAGTTGCCCTCAGCACTTCCATTCCATCCAGAAACTCGAACAAACTCTATTGCAATAGGTTTATTGAACACCGCCGTCCTTACCGTGGTATTCGAGAAAGTAAAATTTTTATCTTCGAAAGACCCTTCGTTATTTCCGACAAACACACTTATGTCGTCAAATTGCGTGAATGCTACAAAAAAAAAACATTATTTGTTTAGGTTCAGTTGCAAATAATGAAAAAATAAACTGTCTGTGACATATATTCATGTATCCTGCATACATTCATATTTTTTTTTTTTAAATATTTGATATATGTACGTTATATTATGCTCGCCAATTGTATGTATCATTCGAGTATTTCGTGTAGACATTAATGACGTATGACAGGAGACTGGCGCATATTCTTGAAACAATTGACTAGCGTAATATTCTTTTTTATGATATACATTGTACGACTTAACTTTAAAAATTAAATTAATATTTTTACACCTCATTAATTTTGTTTAAAATAGTAACACAATGGCACAAATGGTACACAGTATGTTTTCGTAAAGTGCGTAAGAACATACATTAAAATTAAATACAAATATAAATCAGACGCAGTGGGTAACAAACACAAACATTTAAATATCATGAATGGAATGTTAAATTGTTTAATGAAAGACCAAGTATTCGCTGCTTTTATTCGAAATATCGTTCGTTTTGTGTTTTAAGATTTAGCAAAGTAGTGGATCTGTGTGTGATGCTGTTTGTTGGTTATGTGTTCTAAAGAGATGTTGCTTGCGGAATCATAAAGGCATGTTAACAGTCGGTTATCAATCGGAATTGTCAATATATCTGGCCAAGCATACTGCATCAAATCAACGCTTTACGATTTTCTCACCGTCTAAATAACTGCCGATGATGGCATCTTAATATGCCAAAAAATTATTTCGCGCATTAAACGGGCTAGCACTCTTGTAGTAATACGGATTTGGAAAAATAACAAGTAACATAATACGGATATGTTTCTATCGATATGTACATGTATTTAACCGACTGCTAAAGCATGCATTTCGTAAAGTGTAGACCCATTGACAGAAAGAATGTTAACATGTATTTTATACAATTTTATATTATACAAACCTTCTTCCGTTCGTCCTAATAGAACAATTCGTTCCACGAGATAAGGTTTCGTCAGATTCAGCTGGATCCAGGCCGGTCTTTGAATGGCCGTACAACAACGGCACTCATTAAAACCTCCAGATTTACCGTCAACAACCCATGCCAACTCCCCCAAAATTCCCGTGCTGTTTGTTGTCACTGATTCATTTTTAACTAGAATAGGGGCATCCCCTGCAAAAACAAAAAATAGAATAAGAAAATGATAAAACTGCATACGATAAACATTTCATGAAAGAAGGTGGTGCAGGATGTTTTGGTAATAAGTTGTACGTCATGTAACACCTATAATAATTTACAACTTTACAAGCTTTTGTATGACACATGGGTGTTTTAACAAAACCAACCAGCAGATATTGGAACAAATAATTTCATTAATAACATTTATTTATAGATCTACACATATAAAATAGTGTTGTTCACTTGCGGAATATTACAGAATTTTCATATAAAAATATTTAAGCTTCGATTATCGTCGGAACCCACGTTTGCTCCAATACGCTATGCTTCTTGATCGACCGTGGGCGATTAGGCTAGCAAAGCTTCGTACTCAATAATTAATAATTATGCATAATTAATGATACATCTCATTTATTTTGTGTCAAAGTCGGCACGGAAAATTCAACCAACCGAAACGACGCGGTGTTAAAGCAGTCACATGTAGGCGGGGTTCGCTTTTATCATATTTACCGTAACCCTGTACGTGGCCGGTTCGAGCGGCGTGTACTCGATGACTTAGTAACCGGTCGACTGATAATTGTATTTCATACTTCATTCGAGCAGTATTCAACATTCTATACACAGAGGATGACTTCACTCGTCGAACCTCTGTACTTTACCGCATTATTTTGCCTTGAGAGTCGAAATATGCTTATGCATGACATAATAAAGCGTATCAAAATTGTTTCAAGAAATTACTTTATGGATACCATCAGTCCAATATTAAATTAATACTGATAGTAGAATATATTTATGTTAAATACAATACCAGGGCCTGCGGTTATAAACCTCTTGAGATCAATCTTCCAGCTCAAATCTGAACTCCGAGCTCAGCCTGAGACTGAACTCAGGAAATCTGAGATTATAATTTTTTTTAAAAATTTACATCTGAACTCAAACTCTAAGCAATAAATCCTGAGATTGGTTGCTACATGTCTCAGAGTCGATCTCAACATGTATATGTGACAAATAATAATGTGACAAATAATAATGTAAACAGTGATGATGTCAACAGTTTGATGATAAAATCAACATGGAACAAATGAGTAACGTAGTTCTATACTTTACGTATTTTACAACACTTAAATAAAATCTAAATTCCAATTCAACAATTAAACAGCAAAACATAAACTTGCATGTTTAATGAATTTATGTAACTTCGTAAGGTCCTACCTTCTTAATTACATAAAATATCCATTGTTATAATTTTAGTGTCAACCCTATTGATATTCACGTACTTGCAACAGTGTAATACACATTATTGTAAAAATAATTGTGTTTACCCTGTTGCAGCCCTGTCATCTACACATCAAAATGGAAATAATAGCACAAATGACGCTAATACGTCACACAATTTTCGATTTAAGATTTCATCATGTCTATTGCAAGTTTCAAGTGTAAATTAGTTTCTTTGACCATTGCCCTTTTAAAGCGAATTGTTTACTGTCTCCAGTACTTATAAGCACTGGTTTCGTGGTTTGGTAAGTAACTTGGACAGAAAAAAGTAACAACGGTAAAAATATACAACTGTTGACACAAATGGGCTGCTTAGTGACAACAGTGAACTGTAAAGAAAAAGAACGACACTAACTGACCTATTAGTATTGTATTTGTAAGACATTGGGTTTAACTTGATAAAAACAGGGTATACAACGGGTGGATGAATGGGGTTTGGATAACAAGGCCCTATTACTCTGAAACTTGAGTAGATTTCTTCGCTATATATAGTCAAAACCATGTCAGGGAACTTTCACATTACATACTGTATAGGTCTAATTTAATACGTTTTCATTAAACGTCAGAAAAATCATTATTTACAACTGCAGTACCAATGTTATTGGACTCTAGTGTATGATTGCAAAGTCAACAAACCTGTATTGCAGTAAAATATATTTGTGTTATTAAGTCCATAATAAAGATGTACATATAAAATCAACAGAGTAAATTCTTACTGTAACATACAATTATGACATGTTATATGCTATGCTCCTTCATTAGATTTAGAATGTAAGCTTAGAATTAGACTCGGATCTACTGTCAGGTATATTTCAGCCATACCATAAGTCAGAACAGAATAACTTTAAACGCATTTATATTAAACTGTGTTTCGTGTTAGATCGTTCCATACCTTCATAATACTATACTATATTTTAATATGGTAAAACGTATTTTAATACATTTTACACACATAAATTAACAAAAACAAGAATGATATGATGATATTATAATACCAGCTGCCCATTTAGGTAAACGTATATTCTACTTGTGTTATTTCGTTCTTGAATAACACTATTTTTATGGTAAAATCTATTCTGAGAAAAACATGCACATTGATTTATATACGATAAATAACGACTGTTTAAAACAGAAAATGATGTTTTATTTGGTATTTTATATGTACCCCACCCCCTCCCCCGAAAACTCAAAATATTTTAAGCAAGAACTATATAACTATTTCTTGACGTAAATATGAACAGTTTAGTTTCAATAATAAGTTCGTTACTACGGGATACATAAATGCAAGGACGGGAAATTTAGATGATCTAACTTACGGTGACGAAAATATTTTAGATGTTATTGATGTAAACACGAATACATTATTTGATGCTGATCTAATCAACGAACTAAATATTAATAACTTACCGATAAAGCGTAACACAAATGATAAAATTATAAATAAAACCGGTAGAGATATTGTCCATTTTTGTAAAAGTAATGACTGTATAATTTTAAATGGGCGGGCTTTTAGTAATAAGGATATTGGTGCATTTCTTGTCACGAAACCTCTGTTATTAACCATATAATCTCATCAGCATACTCACTTAGATTGTTCAACTCGTTTACAATAGATGATTTTAGCGCATTGCATTCTGATGTCGATTGACCAATCATTTTCTCTACGAAGGCGCAATATGTGTGAAACAATGTTAACACACAATCAGAGGTTGAAAAGTTGAAACGGTGGTCAGATGATAAAGTTGATATTTTTAAACAAAATAAAGATGAAGAAAAAATAAAAAATGTTGTTACAAACATCAATAATTGTGAAATGCCTGTCAAACAATTTATAAATTACACATCTTAATCTACGCTTAGTACATATAGCCCGGAAAAATCTCGCAAAAGGAACCAAATTATAGTAAGCCTTGGTTTAATGACAAGTGCAAGGGAGCACGTAAAACATATTATAATTGTAAACGCAAATATTATTTCGCTAAGGCCAGAGTTTTTTAATGTATTGGTTCTCGGACATTTTTGGAAAAATATCCGGTTGGAGGAGGGAAAAAAAAAAAGAAAAAAAAAAGTAACACAGATTTGAGTAAATTAATGACTATAATTTCACGAATAGAAATGCGCAGTGAAATGAGAATCTTTATGAATTATAACTTACAAAATTCATATTACACAACATTAACGTAATCACTTCATGATTCTAAGATCTTAATTTGTTTTTACTGAGTATTTTCTGCTGACTTGAATTGATGTATAAAATAACAGAGAGCGGAGTGTATGAATCTTTCGGCGATATACAGCCAAAATGCATGTTAAAATAAATTTAATCCATGCCTTCAGCGGATTTTTTTGCATTTCGTGTAACAGGTTGAAACCCTTTCATAAGGTCATTTTTACGACATCGGCTACGTTCTTCATTTATTTCTTTTGCTTCTTGGAAAAAATCGGGTCGGCGGATCCGAGAACCAAGAAATCTGCAAACTCTAGCATAAAAATCAGATACATGATGCTGATTTAAAAAAAGCAAGTTAACAATATAAAAGAATTTTACGCACTTAACTGTTCTGTTCAAAAGAAAAACTCGTCAAAAGTTGAAAAATTTGAAATATACAAAGCCGAAAGATTATTGGAATTGGGCGTAAAAAACAATTGAGTTTGTTTCAGGTTACCCGACCTACACTAAAAAAATGCCCCCACCCTTCATTATTTTGTTTGGTTTGTCAGATATTGTTTTGTTTTTATTTACTTTTTTTCCACTAATTAAATGTTTTTTGGATAAACAAGTGTTTTGTTTTGATAGCATCCAATTATAAACAATGTTAAATTATATAGCTGATATGATCTGAATATTTATTTAGTTTTAGAATCTTCAAGTTGGTCATTCAACCAAATAAAAAAATAAAAAATATAAAAAGATAATTCCCTACCTACCTACCCTATTTTTGGGGGGCATATAACCTGAAACAAACATATTTTTTTACGCCTTATATAAATAGCCTTAATAAGAAACATAGAAGTTCGGATATAGATATTACTGTATTTTATGATTTCTATAAAGAAGTTAACACGGAAATACTGATAATAGTACCTAACCCCTTGCAGAATAGCCCAGTAAAGATTTACAATGTAATCTTAATAATAAAATTACAATAGAAGAAATACATAAAGCCGTCCGTTCACTTTAGAACGGAAAAGCTTCTGGGTTCAATCTAATTATAAATGAATATATTAAAAAATAGTATAAATAAATTAACATAATTATACCATAAATTGTTTAACTTGATCTTGACGACCGGTCACTTGCCGGAATTGTGCACTAACGGGTTGTATAGTACCGATACATAAAAATAAGGGTGATATGCATCTGCCTGAAAATTATCGCCCAATAAGATTATAAAGTTGCTTAAGTAAATTATTTACCTGTATTTTAAATACATGGCTTACTGATTATATTGATACTCTCGATTTATAAATATTGATCGAGCAGGCTTTCGTAAAAGTCATTCCACCATTGATAATATTTGTATACTGCATATGCTTGCAGAGTACTTAAAAGTAAAAAATAATAAATTGTTTTGTGCATTTGTTGACTTCCAGAAAGCTTTTGATTCTGTATGGAGGGCAGGTTTGTGGTCAAAATTGATAAAAAATAATATATCTGGAAATTTCCTAAACGTAATAAAAAATATGTATAGTTCCATAAAATCATGCATAACATTAGATGGTAAATTTTCTGATTTCTTCGTATGTAGTAGAGGCCTGCGCCAAGGGGAAAATTTATTATATTTTTGTTATATCTCAATGATCTTTAATATTTTATGACTACTCGCAATGACAGAAGTATAGAAATAAGTGACGCAAATTTAGATATACTAGTTAAAATGCTTGTATTACTCTATGCTGATGATACTGTCGTATTTGCGACCTCTGAAGAAGATCTCGTGTCTGTTTTTATTCGTTTATACTTTTTATTCGTATGGTTGCCACACAAGACATACAAATAAACTATTATTCAATAGAAACTGTTGATCATTTTAAATATTAAGGTGTAGTTTTTTTCTAAAAATAGACAGTTTGCATTGGCCAAAATGCATGTAGTAAAGCAAGCACAAAAAGCAATGTTCAGTTTTATACAGAAAAATAAGAAATCTAGATTTATCTATTGAACGTCAATTAAAATTGTTTGATAACACTATTGTACCAATTTTAACATATGGGTGAAAAATATGGGGACATGGAGATTTGTCACTAATTGAAAACGTCCATACTAATTATTTTAAACATAATCTTGCCGTTTAAAAAAAAATACTCCACATTTTATGCTTTATGGCGATCTCGGTCGCTTCCCATTATCAGTTGTTATCACAAAACGCATGATTGGTTTTTGGAATAACTTGGTTACATCAGATGAAATTAAACTAAGTGTGATTTTATATATGATTATTTTTTCTGATACTGTTGTAAATGATGTAAATTTTATATCGATAAATGCTATAAAATATATTTGTGATTATTATGGAATGAATTTGACTGGAATGTTACAACGGAACTATTATTGGCAAAAGTACATACATTTTATGTGATCAATTTATATAACAAAGGACATCCGATATAAATTCAAAGCCCAAATGTCTTAATTATATATTTTTTATGGCCTCGTTTTGATAAGAAAACTATTTCGAATGTGTACCTGATTTATATTTACCTTATGTAACCATATTTCGTAAGTGTAATCATCAGCTAACTGTTTAAAAGGGCTGCTGGCAAAATAACGAAATAGATCAAAGAACATGTTATCTCTGCGATTCAAATGATTTAGTAGATGATTTTCATTATATTTTCTAATGTTCTTACTTTGTAAATCAAAGGAAAACCCTCTTACAAAATATTAAGCATAATACCTGTAATATGATTCATTACAAACGAATTATCAATGAAATATATGAAATTAAAATAATGAATTTCACAAAATTCATAAAGAATATATTATATTATTTTAAAAACGCACCAGGCTAATATGAAGAATTAAACGCTGTACTTTATAGATTGTTTTATTATATGTCTAAAAAATTACTTGAGTCTAGTAAATGATGTTGTACCTATACAGCTTGGCCAATGTGTTAGCATGTACACTTCTTTTTTGTACCGCTTGTTCACATTTTGTCAATGTGCTGAGAGTATAAATAAAATTTAAACTGTAAACTGACAAGTCTTTTGTTTAAAGAAAAATGATAATGTGTGTTATTATAAAGTTTTTAACTTTGTTTACAACATTTTAAGTTACCGTTAAGACAGCATATATTCACAATTAATCCGCAACATATAAGCATGTATTCCTCAAATACTGCCATTTCTCATTGTATGTATTTTCACGAACAGACCATCGAATGCTTTATTACGGAAACGCTCACACTAGCATTCGAAAGATATCAGACAATAACAATACACTGAACTATAACAAGGGAGTTAAGAATGGGTTTGAAATCAGGATTTACAAGATCAACCGAATTATTACAAAAACTGCACGAAGTTCGATTTTCAAAATCGTAAACCAAATATGTCAATTACCCAAACAAGTTAATATATATCGCTATATATCTATCTAAGTCAAATTAACGATCATTTCATAAGGACACATTAAGTTTTATGTGATTTTTATCAACAGGCAAACAGAAAGCCCCTGGGATTTAAAACATAGCGATAACGCAGATTTACTGTATGTTGTGTATATTGTTGACCTAATGCGCACTGTAATTGATTTGTAAATTAACAAGAGCTCGACTATTCAACTGCTTTGTCAGAGTTATGGGCCTTTATTAATACAAACCAGAAATTCCACGAAAACCACTTTTTTGGAACAAAATGCATTAGTCAGCACAAATATAAGTTTTTTAGTAATGGTAACCTTGACATTGACCCCCAACAATCCCATACGCAATCCCAAGCGAGGTATGTATGTAAGGTATTTACATATTTAGTTTCATTAAAATATTTCAATGTCTTCTCAAGCAATTGAGCGGAACCGTTACGTGTATTTTTAGGAATGGTGACCTTGACCTTCACCATACCCACCCATTATGCAATCCCAAGCGAGATCTTGATATAAGGTACATATGTATGAAGTTTCGTTGAAGTGTCTAAATGCGTTCTCAAGTTATTTAGGGGAAACAGTTTTTCTATTTAAAGTTACTGTGACCTTGACCCTACTCATTCCATACGTTATCCCAAGCGAGGTTTTAATATAGAAGAAGAAGAAGACTTTATTCAATCAAATATAACATACATGCACGCAATGCATTAGGTCAAAATGACCCATGAGCATCAGCAAATTGTTATCATAGCATAAAACAGTCAATATCTATACATTATTATTAATATTCCAATATAAGCATATTTCTCTTTTGAAAAGCTCTATAGACATAAACAGCCAAATTTTTAATAACATTAACATTTTTGGAAGAAAATAATTCAACACATTTAAACATACTTGGGTGGCAATGATAGTATAGTGGCATATACCTATGTCTGAGATTAGAGTAAATATTACATTCAAAAAGAAAGTGGAATTCGTCTTCTAAGACGTTACAATTTGGGCAAGTTCTATTAGCTCTTTCTGTTTTATTCCATCTGCCAGTTTCTATGTTAAGTCTGTGAGATGATAACCTTAGCTTACTCAGAGCTATTCTGTATTTTTCGATATTGACATTAGAAAGGTAAAACTGATATTCAAACTGAAATATACTATTATAAAATAACGCTCTTGGTGAATCATTAAGTCTGCCATTAATATACTGTTTGAAGTTATCAGAAATCCTTTGTTTTAGAAGAACAATAAAAATTTGAAAGTCACCAACCCCTTGTGATAACCAAACATAGTAGAAACCTAGGGAGCTCAATATCGCTTTAACTTGTTTTGCCCAGTTATGTTTTAACGGATTTAATTCTAAATCATTTAGCATTAACTTGTAAATAACACTAATGTATTTATGATCTGGTGCGCTTATTACTTTATACCAATATTTAATCATGTTTAATGTACTTAATGTTAACACATCAAATCGGCCCGTTTCAGATAACATGAAATCGTTTTGTGTACTAGTTTTCACACATAAGGTATGTTTTAAGAATTGTGTATGTATTCGTTCTATATAAATTCGTTTTTTCGAGCCCCATATTTCTGAGCCATAAAGTAAAATAGGTATAATTAATTTATCAAAAAGTTCGATTTTGTGTCCGGGATTAATATTAACGAATTTGTTCATATATTTTCTTAATTTAAATAACGCTTTTTGTGCTTGACCGGCTAGAGTTTTCGTTGCATGTGTAAATGACCCCCCTGTAGTAAAAACAATCCCTAAATTTGTAAATTTTTTTACAATTTCGATGTTCGTACCATCGTATAAAAATTCTAAATTTTGTGATATTCTACCACCTTTCCTGAAAATCATTACCTTAGTTTTAGTTTTATTAACTATTAACTTCCACTGTTTACAATATTCGCTCAGTATATTTAGGCTATTCTGTAATTCAACGGCGGAGTTCGCAAATATGACAATATCATCTGCGTACAAAAGTAGGAAAAATTTCAGCGCTCCTATATCAACCCCTTTTGCCCCTTTAAGAAACAATGTATCTTCTAAGTCGTTTATATAAAGAGAAAACAGTATCGGTGATAGACATTCACCTTGCCTGAGACCTAAATAACTTTCAAAAGCGGGTCCCATATTACTATGAAGTCTTACTCTAGTGTACACGTGAGAATACATAGATTTTATAACCGAAAAAAGTCTACCACGGATACCAAGTTTGTATATTTTCAACCAAAGGTTTTCCCTGACAATATAATCAAAAGCTTTCGTAAAGTCTACGAATAAGCAATATAACTGTTCATTTTGATTAATGAAATGAGTTATTAAACCATGTAGAGCAAATATATTATCTGTAGTACCCATTTTGGCCCTAAATCCTGCCTGTGCTTCTAATAAAATGTGATACGTTTCAGCCCATTCTGACAATCTAGCATTTATTATAGTAGTAAAAAGTTTACCAATTACACTTAACAGAGTAATACCTCTGAAATTGTTTGGGTCACTCAGGCTCCTCTTTTTATGAATTGGTACAATATAACCTTCCGTCCACTTATCTGGAAAATATCCAAGGTTCAGGATTTTATTAAAAAGTGTTACTAAAAAAGGTGTGAGCTCAGTTTTGCCGTAGATCAAGAATTCGTTTAAAATTCTATCTGGTCCGGGACTTTTCCCAGCTTTAAGATTTGAGATGTATTTCATTACTTCTTCCTTAGTAAATGAAATATCCAAATCTTCAAACATGCTATTTAATTCAGAGTTTAACACAGTATTGTTAAAAAGCATGACATCATCATCAAATTGAAAAAACTTATCATCCGGATCGTTAATTGCCTGAAAGTATTTAGTAAATGTATCTAAGCTAATACCTTTAGGACTATTATGCGTAGTACCCTCTTTCAATAGTTTCCAGTATTCCTTTGCATTTTTATATTTAGCATAAGGTATCTATATATTAAGTTTCATTAAAATATCCTAATGCTTTCTATAGTGAATGGGCGAAAACATTTTTTCTATTTTAAGTCACAGTGACCTTGACCCCACCCATATGCAATCCAAAGCGAGGTTTCGATAGAAGGTATCAATGTATGAAGTTTCATTAAATCATTGCGTTCTCAAGTTTTTGAGCGGAAACCGTTTTGCAATTTTTAGTAACAGTGATCATGACCTCACCCATCCCATATGCAATCAGAAACAAGGTCTCCATTTAAGGTATCTATAAATTAAGTGTCATTAAAATATCTCAATGCGCTTTTTAGTAACAGTGGCCTAGACCTTGACACCACCCACTCCATATGCAATTCCAAGTGAGGACTCGCTATAAGGCATCTATGTACGAAGTTTCATTACAGTAGCACAATGCGTTCTCGAGTTAGCGAGATATCGAATTGTTGCACGCAAACTTTAACCTGAATTTCTAAGTACAAAAGGGGGCATAATTCTGCAAAAATGCTGATCACAGTTATGGGTCTTGGCCAGTGACCTTATATAACGATCCAGAGGGCATGTGTCACGTTTCAATTGAATATCTGTAGTAGATGCAGAAATAAGGATTTGTTGTACGCAAACTTTAACCCGAATTTTAAGTACAAAAACGGGCATAATTCTGCTAAATTCAGGTCAGAGTTATAGGACTTGGTCTGTTACCTCAAATTATGACCCCGAACACAAGTGCGAAGTTTCAGTTGAATATCTGTAGTAGTTACAGAGATAATATTTATTACGCACTTGTTGCACGCAAACCTTAATTTTTTTCTCTTGCACGCAAAACTTAACCTGAATTTAATAAATACAAAAGGGGCATAAGTATGCCAAAATGCTGGTCACAGTTATGTCTCTTGGCCAGTGACCTTATATAATGACCATGAACGCATGTGTGAAATTTAAGTTGAATATCTGTAGTGGATATAGAGATTTGGAGTTGTTGCATGCAAACTTTAAGCTAATTTTCTAAGTACAAAAAGGACATAATTATGCTTAATTACAGGTCAGAGTTATTGGTCTTGGTCAGAGACCTCATATAATGACCCCGAACACATGTGTGAAGTTTGAATTGAATATCTGTAATAGCTACAGAGATATAGACCTGTTGCTCGCAAACCTTAACCAGAGCATTGCGCCCACGCCGACGGGTGAGTAGTATAGCTCGAACTATTTGATGATTAATAGTCGAGCTTAAAATGACTTATGATAGTACTATAATTAAAATAATATGTGTTTAGACGACGTATAAATGTTTGTTAAAGTCTCAAAAGGACAGTTTGATTGTTTGAGATTAAAAAGCATTTCTCTAAAAATGGAATTTTAAAATTTTGTGTCTGTTTTGATGCTAAACATAATTATTTTAATATTCATAATGCCTCTTTGCGTAAAAAATACTAGGGTATGTTTACAAAGTAGCATTTCTTTCTCAAAAAAATAACATATATTCGTCAATCGTTAAAATTTGCACAATCCATGTGTTTTTAAAACCTTGAAATACGAACAATAAATATATAATTAAAGAGGAATCAAGTAAGTTCAAGAAAATTATTTTGTATAGCCAAACACTGTGAAACTACATCTTTATAAAAGTGCCTGTTCTGTTCTATTGATACAAATATTGGATTATATGGGTATATATAGCATATAAGAGCATAGTGCTATTATGAGGCCTTTCTTTCTATGTTTGTGACTGTTTTTATAAACAAAAAACAGTGCAAGTCTGCTTATACGTTTTTTCCCTTATGTCATCTATGTTCGGTTTGCCTCACAACTTGTATAAATTGTATTGTTATGTTCCGTATCACAAAGTTTAACGGACTCGGTGGTACTCAGTGACCTTTCCCATAATTACCATACATTCACATTTATAATTCTAATTATTGTACTTTTTTTCACATTTCGTTTGATTTCTTAAGTCTCGTCAAACAAGGTTTTTATATTAATATTTTAGTAATATCGACCTACAGTTTCATTTAAACAACGGTACAACGTATTGCTTTGTGATTTAACTCAGTTTAACTACTGAACACTGCAACAACTGAGGTTGATTAACATAGTATCAATGCAATGCATATTTTCATTTACCGAGACTAGCGACAGAACGAAACCCTTTGGTCGAAGGAAATACCACTTTGCTCAAGATGCTTTTTTAATGCTGTAGTAGCAGGAGTTCCAATTTGTTAACATTTGTGTTTCGTATTATTTTACAACTCTGAAAAGAACATCGTACCTGACAATCTGAAAATAAGCAATTGATACAGTTGATAAAATGTCTATATATAACTCTTTTTTACATGTTGTGTGTGTTAGAACGATTAATATAATTTTCAGTCTGCGCTTAAGGCTACAACTCTCGTTTCGTCATTTTCTAAATTCGTGTACAGGTGTAGATGATCACGTTTGCATTTTTTCATTCAATTGTAGGACATTTCGCTATGAACGCTATTACATTTTGACCGAATGGTTTTGAAAATTAAACAAAATAAGGCGCATTATTTCGTTCTCAAAAGCATTGAATTGTATAATAAGCGTCATTGTTGAATAATGATGAAACCAGACGGTAGTTCAATGTGCATTACAATAATTATTAAACAGACACATGTGCATAACAAGTGTATCGCACATAACATGGATGTTATCTTAAACACGAAGTTGGACGATATATATCTATACAAAAACGGATATTATCTCAAAAGGAAACACGTATCACATACCTATATTTTTAAAGCAGTAAATGTGTGTGTTCATAATTACTGTAGTTAAATATAAACAAGGTTGCCATTGTCACAAAGATATGTCAGTCGAAGGAGCATTCTTAAGTTAAAGATTCAACCACTTAAGAGAGAAAATCAATCCATGCTGGACAAATATATGCTCTGGACGAATTGCTAAGGATTGCTTTCTCATATTTCCACTTTGACCTTCAATTGTGACCTTAATCTTGGGCCTAGGGACCTAGTTCTTGCGCGCGACACTCCTCACCACGCTTCTCACTTCTACCAAGTTATTTGAAATTCCATCCACGCTGGGCAAATATATGCTCCGTAAAATGTGGTAAGGATTGATTTGTATTATGTGACATTTGAGTTTGAATTGTGACCTTCAACTTGGACCTAGGGACCTGGTTCTTGCGCGTGACATTCCGTCTCTCCATGCTTATCACTTATACCAAGTTATTTGAAAATCCATTACTGCTGGACAAAGATATGCTCCGGACAAAGTGGTAAGATTTGATTTCTTATATTTGATAGTTAACCTTAAATTGTGAACTTGAACTTGGCGCTAGGGACACTTCTGCCACGGTATTTGCAAACCCGTCCATGCTAGATTAAGATATGCTCTGGACTATGTGGTAAAAATTGATTACTTATATTTGACCTTTGACCTCTAATTGTGACCTTGGCCCTGGACCTAGAGACCTCTTTTTCTGCGCGCGACACGTTATGTTACTATGCTTATTACCTCTGCCAAGTTACTTGAATATCTATTCATACTAGACAAAAATAAGTTTTCAGGACAAAGTGGTAAGTATTGATTTCATAGTTTTACCTTTCACCGTGAATTGTGACTTTGACCTTAAACCTAGAGACCTTGTATTTTGCGCGCAACACTCCGTCTCACAATTTTTATCACATCTTCCAAGTTATTTGAAAATCCATTCATGCTGGACAAAGTTATGCTCCGGACAAAGATCTTCGCCGCCCGACCGCCCGCCCGAAACCGTTAAGATTCACCCGTTTTTCAATCGGGCATATACAAACTTACTTAAGACAAGACTAGTATAAAGTTATAATAGTGTAATTACATGCCTATTAACAACTATAGCCGTTTCTGCATGCCATGTTTTGTACTGAAGTGCCGCTAAATATGTGCAGTATTAATATTATATTTAGGTAATGTTGAACATTACTTGGCAGACATGACAATTGAACTTAATTTATTTTTAATATTGCAATGGCGTACATATTAACCACTTTCGCAAATGCGTGCCAAAACATTAACTGAAGTGCAATTCCTCGTATCGGCTATTTTTAAAGCATTGAGAATGCGTGTACAACTGTCTGATATTTTGCGAAATTAGTTACGGATAAGGTTTATTATTATTTGGTATAGCCAACGTAGTGCATTCAATAATGGTAGCTTAACAAGCCAGTGGTTACGAATGAATACTTTAAATTATTGTTTGGTTTATGTAAGTTGCCAGAAAATAATTGGCAGATTTATAACCTTTCAGGGATTCTAACATGCTTGCACTTCCCATGTCCTATCGCTAACTGTACAGCAATGAATATCCAATGTGTATTTATAGGCAAAACTAAATCTAATCATGATATGACCGCGAATCATATTTCACATAGCAATTTATAATCAATGTTCTAAAAGAGTATTCAGTGATTCAAACATTGCAAGCAAAATGGTGTTATGTTTCGCTGTAAGCTATTATGCTATGGAACAAATAACTGTGGGTCTGTTCTTAAGGGTCTCTTAAAAGCTATGATATTACTGTTGGATTGTCGTTCCTGTACCCCTTATTTTATAACTGTAATATTGAACTTTGATCATACGCAAATTTAAAGATGTGGAAAATAAAGAGATAAACCCATTATAATAAGCGGTGTGTTTATTTAACGAACCAGCAAACGCTTTCCGAATTTAACGAGTGTTTTAATATATGAAAATGATCGAGTTGGTTATCATTTTTTCCGGAATTTACACAAATTCTGATTGAACGTGCTCGTGTCTTATACAAGTTTCCACGACAATATTTAGTTAACGTTTAATACTCTCACATAAGAAAGAGTAGATATAATTAAGCTAAGAACGAAGTGAAAGCAAACGAACTAAATTGTGATCGCTGATATTATTCTTCAGCGATCAATGTCACATGCAAGCACATACTATTTGTTTATGGAAAAAAGTCCGTTTTATGTTATAGTTTCAATACAGTGAAAATATAAAATCTTATATATTTACTGCTTCAACAGTGAAAATATAAAATTTTATTTCACCAATAAAAAGTAAAATACCACACAAAAGTAAAATAACGCACCAATTCAAATATAGAAATACAAATTAGTAATATGTATTCAATGGTTTTGACTATTGTTTACAAGTCAGAGTTTTCCAATGAGATCTTGTTCTTGTTCTCGAAATATATTGCTTATTGGATTATTGTTTTTGGACACATATTTAAGCCTTACCGCGTTTAATATATCAATATGAATACTATATGCAATACTGGTTTTATTTGTCTAAATCTGAATTTGGTAGGAAACAGACTATTTAAAATGTTTTCCCATGAAGGAAATGTAATGATATATTCAAAACGATAAAACTTTGCAAACGCATCAATCTAAAATATTTTTAAGACTAGGAGAGACGTATTACCACAACCAATTGGTTTGATGATTGTGAAGTTAATGAGTGTAAAGCTTATCTCGTTTACATCAAATTGTATTTACTTGCTTTTATGAAGATATTATAAACTCTGATAAATGTCATATAGTGTTACATAACTATTAGCATATACAGAACTACACAGACATATTTCGAATCAATATATGGCAATAAAACCGACACTGTTTCCACTGTTACCAATACCACTTAGGGTCATAAAACATCTGAGGGTGACAATTTGACTGTGAAGTTATACAGATGCTTTTCCTTTAAAGGTACCCCGCACAAATATTGTAAATCGAAAGGCTTATTGTAAGTTAAATATAATTGTGTTTTGGGCCGGCCTTTTTAATATTCAAGTCAGCAAACGAAATTCTAATGTTCAGTCAATTTTCTTCCATAAATATTGGTATATAATAGACTTGTTTCTTGTCTAAAATAATAACATCAATTAACACCTGGACTACATATCCATTTACATGCAGGCGGGATCCGTGGACAGAGAGGTAAAAATTCTCAAAATGTGAGTGCCCAACTCCTCGCTGATATTTCAGATAAATCGTTTTCATCATATCCAGCAAGCACACCGCCAATAGCTGTATCCTTGTAAACTTTCTGGACTACCAAGACTCGTAAATGTTTTCTAATTTGCAAAAAGGTTAAGAGGCTCTCTTTTTAACGGAGACTTTCCAACGAAAATAACCTAAGCATGGAAAACGCCCTGGCCAAAATAAAAATACGATGGCCTTGTAGCTATATGATAATGTGATGTATACCATTGGACAGTTTGACCTTTGAAGGACAAGCATGGGTCGTGTACGCGACATATCGTCTGGTCATGGGAAATGATTATGTGAAGTATTTAATAATAATAAATTAATAATTAATAATCATTAATGATTATGCAAATATGAAAAATTAGACCTTAAATTGTGACCTTGACCTTTGACTTACAAACATGGGTCATGTACGCGAAATCTGGTCATGAGGAATAATTATTTGAAGGATTTTAATATAACTTCAAATATTAATGGGGTTATGAGAAGCAGCCACTATTTCGTTCAAACTTTAGTAGATTTATTTACTGGTAAGAACATGTAATAAAAGTATGTGATTTGCTTTTTTGACGTTGAATTATTTCATATCTGAAATATACTATTTATTTTCAATCACGGTCAGTAACAAAATCTTTACCAACTGCAGTACCAATGCTGTTGGACTAGTCAACAAAACATACATTGTTTCAAAGTTTTAAATCTCTTATTATATTTCATCTATATGAAATAATGTGTGCATCATGTATAATGCATGTAAAAACAACAGAGGGAAGGATTACAGTAACTTACATGTTATATGCTTCTTCATAAGATTCAGAAAATTACATTCAGGCTTACTGTCAAATAAATTTGAGCCATAATGTAAGTCCCAAAACTTTAAACGCAGCTATGCTAAGCTGTCGAATCAACTAAGTCTTTAAATACATAAATAAAACTATACCCAATTTAATTATGGCAGCAACGTATTTTAATGCAATATACAAACATGAAAGATTCAAATTCCGATCCAACTAACTAAAACAATAATGATACGATGACATTATAACAGTTGCGTATTTGCTGCCAGTATTATTTGGTTCCTTAAAACACTATTTTTATTGCCTACATCATTCGGAGGAAATCATTTACTTTTACTTATATACAATGATAACAAAACCACTGACACGTATTTTGTCAAATAATGTGTTCAATTAATAACGCACGAAAAGTGTTATGATTTGTTTATTACAATATAATTTACCGTTCAGACCGCATATCTTCATGATAATAGCAACATAATAGCATGTATCCCGCATATACCGCCATTGCACATTGTATGTATTAACAAACAACACTTTGAGAGTGTTTAATCACGCACACGCTCACAAACACTATACACATTACGATTGTGCATACATGCATTCAAGTTTTGTTGATTTATTTATTAATTTTGCACTTTATTTTGTTTTTAATTGTCTTGTTCACTGCATGTGAATTTTAATTTCTTTGAACAATATTTGTTGTAAATGTTGACACGTGATAGTACTGTAGTAAAGTAAAGTTGTATACATTTAGGCGATGTACATAAATGGATGTTTAAGTCTTCATAAACTGAGTGTGATGCTATGCTGATACTCACATTCGATCAGACCGATATGTAAAGCTGATACTAGCATGTTTCTAGCTAGTTGCCTGCACATTTTTCATAATTTAACACTGGAGATTGTTTGTGCTTAAAAGCATGAAACTGTCGAATAATTAATATTGGTGAATAATATCAATCATTACACGTAGACAGTAGAATGTGTGCATGTAAACAATGACAACACTAATGAGCATACAAATGTTAATAACAAGTATATGGCACACAAAACGGATCTAAGCTTAAACAGGAAGTTGATATTCACCTACAAATATATGGGAGCGATCTAGGAAGGACATAAATAACACGTACCTCCATTTTAAAGCGGTTATTGTTTGTGGTTAATATTATTAATGTAGTAAATGACTGTCGGCACTTCACAGACATGATAAGTGAACGTTGTAACGCTTTTAAGAGAGCACTTCTATTTATACTAACCGTAGACTGCCGTAACCGTATTGGACAAGGTTGTATTGAAGTGCAATTGAACTCATCGACTAGTTGAAAGAAAAAGTATTTAATTACGCTAACTATAATATGTGCATGGTATGGCTTGTTGTTATTCGACAACCTCGACCAATCCATTTAAATGTGTTGACTAAACTAAACCGGTAGCTCCGAATAAATTATTCCAATTATGTGTTGCTTATTCATCAACAGCATGTGTAGGTTTCGAACTTGAACAGATACCGCGCATATATGGTTTCTAAAGTTAAATGATTGTATTGTGTATTTAAGAGCAACTGCTTGTAAAACATTTTGACATATATCTCATACCCGACATTCTGAACAAGTTTTGTTTTGGCTTCATTCTATTGCATGTATTCATCACTATCTAAAAAATTAATTATTATCTATATATGTACGTATAATTTAATATAGAATTAGATTTACTTCCTGTAATTTTAACGCGTGTTTCTTTTTGTATTTCAGACGAATTGCAGTAGAAAGACAAAAAGGCAAGTGTATAAAGAACCCGTATGTCTTTTAACATATAACCAGTGACAATGTCAGAACGTAATTGCCACAGAGTACTATATAATTAAGTGTAATAAGAATTCGATTAGTGAGCAAACATAACAATTTGATCTTTGTAAATAATCTTAAGCGATCAACAAATGAAAATGACAGCTAAACAAGTATACGGTGAGTTGCTCTCATTTTCATTACATGAAACCTATAATTGGCAGGATGATCTAGCGCCCTGCAGCTATACTGTACAAATTACTTAAACGGTAGAGAATGCATCATTCACAGCGGCGTCAAGAAACAAGGCTTAATGCGCTGGCTGCATTTGGCGGCGTTGACGTTTCGAGCGGATTCGCTCAAGGTTTGAACGGGGCGAAAGGTCAGAAGTTATATTCCGCATGATGATGATCAAGATCGCAAGTATTGTGAATGCAATATATGCATTTTCAGGTGTAATGTGAAAGATGCACTTGTTTAAGCTTAATGACAATTAAGACAATATGTCAATACATGCATTAAGTTTTCCTTTAGTTTACATGTTCTGTAATGATTTAAAATTCCCATTATTTGTCATTTTCTTCTCTGACCCGACCGAACATAAAACAAATCGGCCAGGCGCGGGATCAATTTTTAGGTTATTATCTGTATGTCGGGCTATACGCCGGCTGGTTCCCGCCAGATGTCTGACAGATCTTCTAACGACCTGACCGAAATAGGACAGATCTCAAACTGTTCATGGCCTATATGTTACCGGTTAGCATCCGTATGACGTAAATGACGCCGACACTGCTCTGTTAGTAGTTGGGGTCTGGTCTGCCATTTTGGTCAACGGTGTATGTCCGTAGTATGTAAATGCCAGCGCTATAGCTCGGTAATTAGATTGTATCCACTCGTGGCCCAAATAGTATGGACAAGTTTTTGTGTTAAAGCTAACGTTGCACAAAAAGGAAAAGACGTGAATCAAGGCAACGATTTTATCCTCACAAGGAGATCTCATATCCACTGACTGAGATGTATTTATATTTCTTCGTCTCACATATTGATATAAATGTTATTTCAGCAGGCCAAAGCAGGACCTCGATATATAACTTATTCGCAAAATTTAATCACACCAGACACATTTCATGTACTCCACTTGATTTCCCGGCAATCGACAGGCGCAATGCAAATGCTCGTGTGGCCTTTCAAAACCGGTGTATCATTGTGACGTACATTTAGTCTAACATCTTAAGTTATATTTATGATACATTACCATTCGGAGATACCATGTATTAGTTGCTTTGATCTCGATTATTTCTGTATACTGTCGTTTAGTAATAATTGGTATTTGCTTTAATCTCCGATATTAACTTAATAATTATCAACTCCTTCCTCAAGGGCATGTTATTATTCACAAACAGACCTTGATGTAAATTCCACCCACACAATCGTAAAAGTTTGACTTTGAACACAAATAGTATAGAAACATAATATCAAATGTTAGACTCGTTGATCGGATTGTTCAATGCTTATAAGATAGCCTTGCCTTTATTGATAACTCTCCTAACTTTATGTTTGTAAAAGGGATGAGAAAAACGTTCGATTTATTAACGCCATGGTCTTTTAGAGTTGTTGCAACTTTTTTTATATTAGAATATCTTAGATTATATATTTGATACTTTAAAAGTGAAATAATAGTATTTCAGACCGGGCAAACACTGTGCTATAAACAGGAACAATATTTCCGGTCAACGGAATCCCTATATAAGGGAAAAACAATGAACACTGATTTTAAATTAAGTTATACTAAGCTAAATACAAGAAATGTGTCCATAGAACGAAATTTACATTCAACCTATATTAAACTAAACACTGTGTTCGTTATGAAATAACAATGCTATGCAAATACCTATGATAACAGTATTTGGAATAGAACACGGTCAATATGTGTCGTACTTATAATACACAAGTAAATAAGATTAAGCAGACGAAACAGACTTATCTGCACGCATTGTACATAAAACATACGTGAATCTTGGCTAGAGAGATTCTAATTCCAGGATCACTGTTTGCACTTTCTTATTTCTGGTTTATATACACGGGCTGATTTTTGTCTTCTGAATGTCCCCCTGCAACATTTATAGATGTTTTGGCAATTGTATACATTCCTTGTAATGCATATACCCACTTGTATTGGATTGTGATTGTGGTGTATATAAGATATGTTTTTGAGAATAAATGCGAAATAAAAGTGTTTTTATATACAAAAATAACCAACTCATTATTATTTGATCATTACAGTTTTTGCAACACAATTGCTAATTAGAGTGCTAGCATATGGTATTCATTTAGGAAAATAAGTTTTACAATGTTAAATGCAATTAGTGTTATGTTAATTGGTAACTTAGTAAAACAACTGAATTCAGAGGACTTCTCATGAGTCGTCATTTGTAGACCTTCATGTTGACTAATTGCGTCAACTGACGGCGCCAATGTGTCGTATGTATTTCCAGAGGTACCGTCACTGCAGTTGCTAAATTTGAAAATGTAGCAAGCCATGATATGTGTATAGATTAACATACCTCTACAACCATAATGATATATTTATTATATAACGAATAATGAAGCCGGCAATGAAAATATACGAATAAATTGTTTAAATGTTGTGTCTGCGAGTAAATGATTCTATGTTTCACAAACAACGTCAAATTGTCCAAGCAGGTTGTACTTACCGGTCTTTCAGTCTCTTCGTATATATCATATCTAAGACATTGCAGACTATGACACAACCAAGTACTGATGACAAGGCAATGGTTACACCTAACGACACTGTACACGCATTGGCATCGCCCTGGCTTGTATCTTTACTGTCTAATGGCTCTGTGTAAAAATAACGGTAATATGAATTCCAGAATTAAACATAATACATTTCTACATTAATGATTTAACATAAACTGAACTCTCAATAAATGGTTTGAATGAGACCAGATACACTTGCTAGAATCAGTGATAATAAACTTCAATGCTGACTATGCATGGGAACATAGTGTATGTAAACATAGCGCAGGTGATCATTGCAATTGATTGCATCATTTACAGATAGAGCTTTTAGTGAATGTATAAGAATCGTGTTTGCTGCCTTGGAAGGTACAATAGTACAATATGAAAATATTACAAGATAATAAAATTATGTTACGTAGTAATTAACGCTATAGATTTTATACTCAAACAAATAGGAATATCTTAAACAACCAGCTGCATCAGCAGTACACCAACTTTAATTAACATCCTAGGTAATGTCCTTATAGGAATTGGCCAATTGAAAAGGCAAAACATTAGTGTTCAAACTGGTTTTAGTTTAAATAGTGAAGATGAAAGAAACTGACAGCCTTATATAAATACAGGTAAGTTACGTTTATTGCACGAGACTCCAGTCCATCCGTCTTGACATCTGTCCGGTTCACATCTACCAGTTACAGCATCACATCCTCCGCAAAGACAATGGCATTCCTCGGCGCAGTTAGGACCATGAGTTCCGTTAAAACAATTTGACCAGGCACAATAAAGACGTAATGTATAAACACAAGCAAAATGAATAAAATATGTATGTCAAGGTATGTAAAACATGAACATTCACGAAACACACCTTACTTGCAAATGGTTTGAACGGAACCTCAATGGATAATTCAACTTTAAACAAATATAGTATTGAATAGACAAATAGTGTTTTACGTGACTGAGTCATTGACGACTTTGTTCGTTAACCTTAGTGTGAAAAAACTTCAGAAAGCTTTCGGAATTGATTATAATAAATGATTAACATCTGTACAATGGTTGTGTTAATCACGACATTGGTTTACTTACTTACGAATTAAATGTATATTTAATGTTAAATCACCGTGTCAAAATTCTACTGTGAACACTATACAATCCACCTGCAATACCGCTATATTGCATAGGTGATACAAGGAATTATTCATTTGCATTTAAGTATCTGTTAATTACTAGTCGGTTTACGTGTATGGATGTATGTAAGTGTGCGTCACTGATATGTTGTGAATATAAATCATAATCACATCATTACCACTTGTCTTGTAAAGCTGTATCTCACATATTGCCATGTATGCGAACTCTGCTTTGTCATATATGTGTCCCGATACCAGAATAGTTTGTATTGACATAGGTGGACTCAGCAGAGTCTCTTTAACAGTGGTGTTGTCTGATGTAAAACCAATATTCAGTGGTGGACCTTCAAGACTCCCTACTGACAGGCTGAGTGAACCAAATTGGCCAAATACTAAAGACTGATTATAACTTCGCTATTCATTTCATGAAAATCGTTTATGATTTATGGTTTTATATTTATTTCTTTATTTTTATTTTTATTTATTAAAATTATGTAATTATTATATGTGTACATAGCAACACTGTTCTTTCCTTAAGACGTATGGCATATCTACATGATTCAAACATTGATCTGTGCGTACTAATACAATACTTCGTTTCACAAGATAACGTTTGGTCAGATTCAGCTGAATTCAGGCCGGTCTTTTAATAGCAGTACAATAGTCTGTACTAAACTCTCCATATCCACCGTCCACAACCATGTCAGCAACCGCACCTGGATATGACGTGCCATTGGATGTGACCGACGCATTAACCAATTGGATAAGGGTGTCCCCTAAACGCATATAGAATATATAATAATGACCTGATATACTCGTAAACAATAAATATATACAGCAGTAATATAATTTAGTTTTAGGTTGAGTGGTACAGGAATTTACTAAAATATTTATGTAATTTATGATACTTATCAATGGCTGTCATTTGAGTAAGGAACGATCAATGCATAAACATGTTTTCGGATGAATATCAGATAAAAAGGCAAGTCTAATATACATTACACATTATAAATTGCGAACGAATTAAGAACATTCCGGCTTAATGTGTGCCCAAGGAGCCCGAATTAAAGAGGTTGCAGTATAGATGAAACGATTTACATATTGTAATGCAAAATAAATATATGCGTGTTAACAACGCGAACACGAATAACAAATTACGTAACAACATCAATTTTAATACTATGTATTGTCTCGTTCTATTTACATATCAAATGAGTGTGGAATATTTAATATCACATTAACGTTTGCATATAATCAATTATACATGTTAGTTCTCACATATTAACCATTATGTAAATATAGTTTAGTTTGTTACCTTAAAGGCTGCATATACTGAGAAATAATCCAAAGAAAAATGGGGATCGTCCCTCAAATACCGTCATTTTTTTTCTGTTATACATGCTTCATTAAACCTTTTTTATCAGCGTACACACACAATAACTATTATTATCTTTCTAACAATACAAACAAACTTTTAGTGCACAAGGAAGCATGGTAATTAATTAAACCAGCACGGGGCGGCGATAACAAAATCAAATAAAAATCGGGTACAACAAATTTTAACAACGTTACGCGTATGAATGAAGGGCATTACATTGCAAACTTGCAGATACTAGATAATTAAAGGCACAGCGTCCGCTCTTATTGACCATGATTTCAAAAATAATAACAAGAGCACCGCGTACGGGTGCTGGACGCTCGACTTTCTCCAATTTGATAGTATTCTGGCCTTGTGTCAATAGACTGGGTTCATCACTGTGATGAAGTGTGTTGAATTTCATGTTCATACCTTTTATAGATATTGTGAAATTTGACCTAAAGCGAAAATTCTAAGTTGAAAAAAGGGCAATTAAACAAACGAAATCCTTGATAGAGTTCCCTCCTCTAGTCTACAGATTAAATTCATCACTGTGATCGAGTACTTTGAGCTTCAAGTCAATACCTCATACAGGTATTTGACATAAAGCAAATAATTAAGTTAAAAGGGTACTAACTCCAACAAAATCGTTGAAAGAGTTTCCTCCTGATGTCTGCAGAATGGGTCAGCACCATAAACAAGTATCTTGAGTTTCAATTTAATGTATTTGATAGTCATTGAGAAATGTTATATTTAACTAAAAAATTGTCAAAAGTTCAAACAAGGGCAGAGAACTCTGGAAATACAAACACAGGGTTACCTGCCTTGTTGTAAAGAATTACCCTTTTGACAGTGTGCAAGTATTGAAAATTTCAAATGGATACCTCTGAAAAATGGATCTTGACAAAAAAAATAACCGAAAAACTTATTTAACGCAGACGCAGTCGACAGTCGACGACAGTAACTCGACTTTGTTTTCTTCAAAAGGTCGAGCTAAAAATCTAATTGTATTCCGAATTCAAGTACATTGACAAACACATTCCATGCCTTACCATACTGCGAAACAATTTGTATACGTAGTTTTCCTTTTCTGAAAATGTATATTTTGTTGAAACTGTAAATGATTTTGACACGGAATGCTATTCTCCATTTAGTGTATTTAGTGTAAATATCCGAATATTTTGGTTTTGTAGCGACAGCACGCGTTGCTAAGGATTACATGAGATGAAACACAATGTTTGCAAAATACATGTGTGGCGTGTCGTGGGTAAATCGGGATCAATGCATGTGCGTAAAGTGTCGTCCCGAATTAGCCTGTGCAGTCGGCACAGGCTAATCCAGGACGGCACTTTCCGCATGTTTGGTCTTTTCAATGAAGTCTCTTCAAAACATAATTCCACTTTAGGCGGAAAGTGCCGTCCCGGATTAAACTGCGCGGACTGCACACGCTAATCCGGGACGGCACTTTACGCACGTGCATAAAGCCCGGTTTTCTCACGACACTTCTCATGTGTTTTCCGATTAGGACAGTTCAGCGTGATTGAACATTATTCCGATATTTAAACAAACCGTGTGTTGAGAAACAGTTTACATGGTTGTAATCGCGTTACGATGAGTACTCAACATTGTTGTATACATAGTTTACTTTGTACATAGACAATTTGTATATGTCCGATGCGTATGTGTAGTCTTTGTAGGATCATATTTTTCACAAATCATATTTTTCACACATCTGTGAAGAATAGGATCTCATTTGTCACATTTGTAAGTCTGAAGAATGTGATTGGTCCAAAACGGGGTATGCGTGAGGATCACAGAAAAATATGTCTTCATTGCATTGCATACCTGTGAAAAACGAGAACTTATTTTTCAAAGATGTGACAAATATGATTTGTGAAAAATATTGTCCTACAAGGCTTTAATGGTTTGATGTATGTATTCGTTAAATAAATTCACACCAACTATCAACGGACAAATGTGTGTACTTTGCAACCGACAATTCCCGTGTATGATTGCAATTCTCATTATACATTCTGAAAATGTATAGACGACCTCAGTTTTGTCACTGCATCATCGAATGTTTACACATTTCGCAAGATTTTAATTTTTTTTTTTTTTTTACAAGTTTACAAGTGGTACCTATAAAGTTATATAACGGTTCCAGGATCGAATTGCTCTGAGATGGTCTGAATTGTTGAAATTGCTGTTATGAACACTTAGACTTTCTTCATATTAAAGACTTGAATTACAGTAACTGTATGAAAATACGGCTATTTTTAAGAGTATGTTAATTCGTATCGTATGTGACTATCATATGGACACAATAACTATGATTTAAGATCACCATCCTGTCACAATAGAAGTACTATGGATTTTTTATTTAAATGTCTGGTGTGCATTTAAAATATTTGTTATTTCAAATTTTCCTGTAAAGTATTCAATTGGTCTAATTTCAGTCGATGGAAATCAATTATAACACAGATAAGATTTTCATCAGGTCATGATTCCATGATTATATCCCATATAAAAATCCCACCATGTTGTTGAACCAGGTTGCCAAATGCACGAATTTTAGTGTAAAATTTGTGTTATATAGTACAAAATATCAGCTCAATTTATGTTATAATAATCTGCCACTCTTGCATTCGTTCACCACGAAATTAAGTCAAGGAATCTATTTCGGATGACCCCATGCATTTTGTTGTAATTTTATCATGTTTTATCTACCTGTGTACGATTATTACCTTTAGCACCTGAATATTCTGATAAAGGTCCTTTTAATTATTAAGAAAATAAGTCAAAGTATTGCTATTCAAACTGAGAGTTCAGCGCGGAAACCAACCATTTATTTTTTTTGGCCTTACGTGAAATTTGCACTTAAAGGAGCCTGTTCACACATTGGTAAATTGCCAATTTTCAACAATGCTGTCATAGATTCCAAAAATAAATTATACATTATGGAGCTATTTAAACAACTAAAATAACACTCATGACTAATAAATATTTCGGAAATATCGTTTCGTGTATGGAAAATCATCAATCAAAATGGATAAAATTATAAGGCGTTTGGAACGCTTTTCGTCGGTATTTTGGAAAATGCTTGCATCATTTAGATAGCGATAAAAATACGCAACCAAATGTATAAGTCCGAATGGCCGAGTGGTTAGCGCACGAGATTTTTTATCTCACAGGTCCCGTGTATGAGTCGTGGCGAAGGCAAAATTTTTAATGTACTCTTTTTTCTTTATATAATAGTTGTTTTATATTATTCCAGATGCTGTAGTGTTTGCAGATAAGACATTAAATGACATTTTTCAAAAATAAGAAACTCTGTGAACAAGCCCCTTTAATGTAGTGACCGTAAATGAAGAGGACTCGAAAATATTCATGAAGATTATGTATATTTTCATTTTAAGTTGACACAATCTTGAAAATCCGTAAAATGTATCTATTTTTTTAAGGAGAAGTTTACCACCATTCAAAATAAAGTTGCAAGCTAGCAGCCTTGCTAAATTTCATAAGCTCTAATCAAAACCTGACTCTCTCCCGAAAATTTAGAAACACAAATCGAGTAATCGTTGTTTATCGGCCAATAAACAACGGTTTTGAGTTATGATGCGTAGGGCTTTAACCCGGAGGGCGTTAGTCCGAGTGGTTTAAAAGCCACGTATCAGAACGCCAAAAAGTTGTTTATTGGTCGATAAACAACGATAATGCGAAAATTAGTTTAATTCTAACATGATCTGACATACACTTTTGCAATTGTTATGAGAACTACATTTTACTATACTCCGCTCAGAATCAGGACTACTTTTTGCATTGTTTATTGGGTAGTTTAACAACGAGTATTTTGTTCATTCTCTAGAGTATTATTTTAGAATAATGCATCAGTCATCCAAAGCTGATACACTGATATTATTCGCTGAGGAAAACGTCAATGTTATTGTGTGGTTAAAAATATATCGATGTTTAGACAGTTTTACGGAGGCGTACGCCCCTTTCACCTACCTGTAAATCCGCATATGGTCCCCAAACAACTGCATCTGGTCAAAGGGAGACATAACGAACAAACGAAAGTACGGACACTTTGCCCCAGTTAAGCCCCCACAAATGGTTCATCCCCACTTAAATCTCCAAAGAAATCTAGGAGGGGAGGTAAAATATAACTTGTTTTCCTGTAACATTTTTTTCTTCACCGCATATTCACCACACAGTTTAAGTATATTGGATTACCTGTAAAATTATTAGATGTCTCCAAACAAAGAAACTGTACCTTAACTATAAATAAGCTAATAGAAAAAGAGATTTCTGGCAGGAAATTTCTAATATGAGCGAAAACTGCTCTTTTTTCCAAAAACTAGAAAAAATTAACTGGTCACAAACTTAAGATTGTATCGGTTTTCGTGCACAAAACGTACTCGACGAATTTTTGAAATATTTTGATATTCGTTTTGCTATGAGAAGACATTACACAGATCTGTCAATTGCCATGTCGCAACAAAACCTGTATTCGTGACATCAGTTATGACGTTTGAAAATCGACTTTGAAATGACGTCACTTTAATTGCGCAATTTCGTCATTGCAAAAACATGTGGATGTTATTTTGTTAGCAAGGCAACAAAGGGATATTATCACGTCAAATGGATTTAAAGAAACAAGTTAGTAATATCGTTTATATTTTAACATTATCATCGCAATTATTCATATATGGATATTTAAAATAGCATATTGTTCGACAGAATCGAAATGAAAAGATGGCGCCATTTCTGTTCCTAACCCTTCATGGACATTTGTAACGATGGTAAATTATGTTATTTTCAAACGTGTAAAAATGATGCCATTTACGTACATTTTATGACTTCTTTTTAAGGGTTCTTTATTTAATGCTATCATGAAATTACAAACTGAACTGAATTTATGGTTTAAATAAATTAATAGCAATATGTACACATGACCTTGTAGAGCGTAGTGCATGTAGATTCGGACAAATACAATTTTCGGTAATTGTTTATAGGAATGTGACTCGGTTGGCCCCAGGCATCAAATCAAAGTGTTTTTAATTTAATAAAAGTACAAACTATTTTACCGATTAGTACATACATATACATCTATACAATATACATCGGAAACGATAATTTAGTTATATAAATCTACTTTAATTAAATTATTTATCATAAAGACTATGTAGTCTATGAAGAATAGTAGCTTGTCATGCAACGCAGGTTTTTTTTTCAATATATAGTTGAGTCCTATAAAAGGCTACTTTACAATCTTAAATATGTTACAAATGTGAAAATAAAATTTCGCAAATCAGAGGACTATCCAAATGCAAATGTTAACTTTTAAATATTTTAATTTTAAATATAAGTATTTACATACAAAATTGATTGATTATTTAATTTTATGTAAACAAAACATAGATAATATTGAAATAATACAAAAATCGTTAAATATGCAATACAATGTGCTTTTAAAATGTTTGCTCATAATTGAACTAAAACTGTGCATTACATTTTTTTCACAATATACTATTTTATTGCGCTTATATTTCACAAAATGAAAAGGCCTAGGCCACTTCACAATTGTTCCAATTTTCTACTTTGTGTCAGCTATTTTACGTTTTTGTTATCCAGTTCGATTTCATTTTTGAAGAATATAACACCACCATGATATGTATGGATTTTTTTTAATTAACTGTGTTATTCCTCAATTACTTACAGCAGTAAGTGAGACTTTTTATATTCAGTAATTTAAGATATTTTTTGTTTAATAACAAATTCTGTTCATGAAGGATTGTAATAGTTATTGAACTGCCTGACATACGTAAAGGAGCCATAGCACATTTTGCTAAGAGAATTACAATAAAATTATTTGAATCCGAACAGTCATACTTAGAATTGCTTTTTTTATTACAAAATGCATGGTTTTGAATTCATACACGATACTGACAGATATATTTAAATTGTGTGGACCACAAATCAACGAAAAAAAAGCATTACCGCTGATTTGGGTGTTGCTGTGTCTTTGGGTGTTTTTATTATAAGCTATACCATTAAAACTATTATAACTATTTAATGTAATATCACCATATACGTGTGTGTCATGATTGGATTTGCAATGATGTGGATGCGTGCATTCAACACATTGACGTTATATGAATTACGATTTGGTGTTATTAAATTTCTACTTCAACATTGGGACCACATAGATGCTGTCTTTGACTAAATTGGTAACTATGTTAAATTTACTAATTAGCAGCAAGATTGCAGAACTGGCGGTTGTATTTCGTCTTATAATAAGTTGTAACAGCTTCCAAAGAGAATGTGTTATTACTGCGTGCATTGTTGAATGTTCGCATATATAGCAGCACTTAATCAACAAGTATGTGTTTTGTTTCCATTAACATTTCTTACAAGTAATTGTCAACATAAATCGGTGGTATTACGTGTTTGCTGTTAAAATTTAATTACCGTGTTCCTTAAGAACATGTACAGAAAAGGCGCCACATTAGGAGAAGTGCATGTCAAATGTAAAAACAAAATATAAAAATGGTTGGAACTATTAGAAGAATTCTGTCAATTCTAAGTTACTGTATTTCGGTACGATGTGGATGTGCTAGTATTTATAAATAGTTGACACAATGTCTTTCTTCAGAATGTATCCGTCTTCTGAAGTATGACTGAATAGATAGTTAGATAGAAGTGTTGTATTTCACATTTTGTGGTTACAAATCTGATATCTGACATACCAAATATTAGTTTTACACCGATATAAATTCAGTACATTTTTTCGTTGGATATGAATGGGATATAAGTTAACCAATCCTATGTGAAATACAAGCAGTGTAAGTTTTGTATAAATCTGCGGATTGTTGCGATGGAAAAAATGCGTACAAATAATTAATAAACAACGCAAATGAATCCTTGTCTGTGGTTTGTAAATAATTATAGCTATGTGGTCTTCACAACTGCAATTGTTTTAAATACATCTCCAACGTATGTCATTTATTGTTTTATCAGCCTTACTTATTCGCATGAAACAGTTTTAAATCTTACTAGTTGTACGATCATTTGATATAGGTTTGTTATGATGGTATTATTAATGTTTCTATTGGTTAATTTAACCAAAAGCATTATTACTATTTTAATATCCATTCTAATGAATTATTGCAAACTGTAGCAGTTTAAACTTATAAATGTACAATGAATATCATGCTTTCAGAAAAAGTCAATATTTTAGCATATGGTTTCTAAGCAACAATTTAGAACTGGTCCACTTTATAAGACATACTCTAGAAAAGAAATAACTCCAAACAAATGAATACTGATGTAATAATGAGTTGTGTTAACAAATTAGTTGATTTTTAAAACATTTTGAAAGAGATCTTGATTATACAGCTAGTATAGAAACAAGTGCGCAATTTAAAAACGTTGCGGTCGGAAAAAACTCCAGCAGTGGAGTTATTCAAATGACAATGTCTTTTTGATATCATTTAAAAGGGAAGATCATTGGCTTCGCTTTTAATCCAAAAAACTAAAATCGGAAATTTTGTCATAAATACAGGTTTTCCCATCACACGGCTTATAGTATATATTCACGTAAAAATATAATACTACTGCGTTATGGTATTTGCATGATAACACTAAATGGAATTTAGTAAACATTATCTTCATTACACTAACACCCCGCTTTACGCCACCTCGATTTTACGACCACCTCGCTAAAGCGGACACTTTTTTAAAGACCCGATTGTTTCCCTATATATTTCAGTGGTCGCAAACCCCGATTATACGGGAACCCCGCTATTCCGCATTGCGACCACTAATCCCAGACCGAAAGTACCAAATAACGCTCAAAATAACCCCGTTATAGCGACCAGTTTCATTTGGTCGTTGACACTTTACATCACTTAACAAAATAAGCCGTGGAGATAATTAAAAGGGGTGTGTGAAAAACAATGTGACATTATGTTTTAATCAGGGATTAGCACATCGACTGTGTAACAGATTACGTTAATTGTTACTATCTGACAGATATGGGTAACACTGCTGAATACTGAATTAGAAAGTCTATATGCGGTCTTAGTTAATGATTTTTTAATTCAACTTCCGACATCATGTAAAGTGTACATCCATAACTATAAGTTACAAAATCTATATGCAATTTCACATTGTATAGAATCAAACTGAACATTTCGTCATGTATAGAGTATTTATTATTTTCAAGAAAACTTTAAATAACACAGACACATGCATGTACTGACTCAGTGATTTGCCTTACCTCGATAAAACGACCATCCCACTATTAAGACCACTTTAACAAAGACTCGCAAGTGGTCGTATTAGCGGGGTTTTACTGTATATTAAATATCTTGTTGCATTTTCTTAATACAGAAACGGATGCAGACAAAAGAACAATTGAAAGAAATCCGTTTTAATCGGATACGTTCCGGACAAAGTAAACAACGTATGGATGAATTGGGTTTCATGAATCAGCCCCTATTACATTGATTTTGTACCAGATTTATTTACTAGTGAGTAAAGGTAAACAAAACTATTAGCATATGTACCTTTAAATACTGCATATTAGACAATATGTGACATATAATACTTGTGTCCAATCAACGCCAAAAACATAACCATTACCAACTGCAGTACCAATGACATTAGACTTTATTGTGTGTTGGTCTAAACAACAAGCATACATTGTTATAAAATTGCTTTAATGTGTTTTAACTCATTATATTACATCCATATTAAAGAATGTGGACATAATATGCAGTGCATATAAAATCAAAAGACAAAAAAGATTTCATTAACTGACATGGTTTGCCTCTTTATAAGATTTAGAATGGAATTTCAGTAAATTAGATTCAGATCTACTGTCAAATACAGTTGAGTAATACCTTTACTATGCGTCAGAATAACTTTAAAAACGCAATTAAACTGTGTTTCGTCAGATCAAATAAGCCTACCCACACATTAATAAAACCATTCTCCATTTTAATATGGTAACAACGTATTTATATGCAATCTACACTCGTAATAAGGTTAAATTCCCAAACTAACTAAAACAATAGTGATATGATAATTTTAACAGTTGCAAATGCGCGTATGTTTTGCCAGTATTATCTGGTTCCTTAATAACCTTTTCTTATTGCCGACATTGCTCGGAGGAAATTATTTACATTTATCTATATACAATGATTACAAAACCACTGACACGTATTGTGTCAAATGATATGACACGCGGTGGCGTAGTGGATATGGTGTCCGCCTAGCGATCGGGAGGTCCCGGGTTCGAACCTTACTGGGAGCGTTCTCAAGATCTCCCCAAAGACACCAAGTACTGGTTCTACCCAGGAAACGGACTCGAGAGTGTCTCTATAAGCCTTCGGCTTTCGATGCAATCGAGCTAAAATAAATAGGTTTAAACTAAATGATAAAGTGTTCAATTTAAAACGCACAAAAAGTGATATACTTTGTTTACAACAATCTAATTTACCATTAAGACCGCATATCATCATGATTAATCCGCAATAAAATAGCATGTATCCCGCATACACAGCCATTTCACATTTAATTTTATTTAAAAACCAACAACTTCAGAAAGTTTTATTATGCACACGCTCACAAACACTATTATCCTATAGGAATCAGACAATGCCCGTCAACTGAATATAACAAGGAAATTAAGAACGGGTTTAAAATACGATTTCAACCAAATTATAAAAACTGCACGAAGCTCTGCTGGTAAAATCGATAAACATAACGTAAACAAAACCTAAACATACTAAACGTAATTGTGTCCCGCTAAAATACACATTACTAGTATGCATACATGCATTTAAGTTATGTTGATTTATTGTATTAATTTTGCACTGTATTTTGTTCTATGTTGTCGTTATCACTTCATGTGAATTTTAATTTCTTTGAACAATATTTGCTGTAAATGTTGACACGTGAAAGTACTGTATCTAAATTGGAAAAATATTTAGGCGATTTGCATAAATGTATGTTTAAATCTTTATAAGCTGAGTGTGATGCTTTGTTGATACTCATAATCGATCAGATCGACATGTAAAGCTGATACTAGCATGGTTCTAGCTATTTGCCAGCACGGTTTTCATAATTTAACACGATGGCGCGTATTACTTGAGTTTGTTTGTGCTTAAAAGCATGAAACTGTCGAATAATCGACATTGGTGAATAATATCAATCATGACACGTAACGGTAGTTCTCCGTGCATGTATACAATGACAACACTATTAATCATACAAATATTCGTAACAAGTATATCGCACACAACACAGTTCTAAGCTTAAACAGGAAGTTGATATTAGTCTACAAATGTATGTGAACGATCTTGCAAGGACACAAATAGCACATACCTCCATTTTTAAAAGCTGTTACTGTTTGTGATTATATTATTAATGTAACTAATGACTGTCAGCACGTCACAGACATGATAAGTGTACGTTGTAACGCTTTAAGAGAGCAATTCCATTTCTACTAATGACTGCCTTAACCGTATCGGACAACGTTGTATTTTGAAATGCAATTGAACTCATCGACTAGTTGAAAAAAAAGTATTTAATTACGCTAACTATAGTATGTGAGATTATTACTTGGTATGGATTTTTGTTACTCGACAACTTCGAATAATCCATTTAAATGTGTTGACTAACATAGACCGGTAGCTCCAAATGAATAATTCCAATTATTTGTTGCTTAATTATCAATAGCATGGGTAGGTTTCGATCTTGAACAAATACCGCGCACATAACGTTTCTAAGTTAAATGATTGTATTGTGTATTTAACAGCATCTGCTTGTAAAACAATTTGACAAACATATCATACCCGACATTCTGAACATGTTTTGTTATTGCATCATTCTATTGCATGTATGCATCACCATGGAAACAATTATAAGTATATATATATATATATTCTTTAATATAGACCTTAGATTTACTTCTTGTAATTTTAACGCGTAATCCTTTTTGGTTTTCAAGAAACGAATTGCGGTAGTAAATAAAAAGGCATGTGTATGAAGAACTCATGTGTGTTTTAACATATAACCTGTGACAAAGTCAGAACTTAGTTGTCACCGAGCACTATATAATTATTATAATAAGAAAACGATCAGTGATCAAACATAATATATTGATCTTTGTTAATATTATTAAGCGATTAGTGACCAAAAATGACAGCTAAACAAGTATACGGTCAGTCGCTTACATTGCACTTATTTTATTTTTGGCAGGATGTTCAACTAGCGCCTTGTTGAATGCATTAAGAACCCTACATAATACATACACATATAATTAACAGTGGCGTCACAAAATAGGCTTAATGCGCGGACCGGTTATGGCGGCATTGAAGTTTCCAGCGGATTCGTTCCGGGTTTGAACGGTGAAAAGGTCAGGAATCACATTCCGCAAGCTGATGATTGCGTCAACTTGGATCAATGCTTTTCAGGATCTAGTTCGTTGTATTGAAAATGCACTATATGCATTTGCATGTGTATTGTTAACGCTAAATGACAATAAATAAAATATGTCAATACACGAAGTCAGTTTTAGTTTAGTTTAAATGTTCCAATAATTTGTCATTTACTTCTCTGACCGGACCGAACATCAAACAAATCAGTCGGGTTATTATATATAATTATGTCGGCCTATACGCCGGCTGGTTTCCGCCAGACGTCTGACAGACCTCCTGACGACCTGTCCGAAATTGGACAGACCTCAAACTGTTCACGGCCTACATGTTGCCGGATTCCGGCTAGCATCCGTATGACGTAAATGACGCTCTCACAGCTGTTAGTAGGTGAAGTCTCGTCTGCCATTTCAATTCAATGGCAAACGGCAAATATTTCCACATGCATCAAGATTTGTTTTAATTATTTTGCTGACTGTTACACATTTCATTTGAAAATTTCCATGTTTCTTGTTAACAGTTATGGACATTTGCTGTTATGGACCTTTGATTGTTTTTTTTACAATTTTGCATCATCTGTATGCTCCTTTGGTATAGTTGTGGCATGCTTACATTCAGTTTTTATGTCAGATTTGGTCCTGCAGGTCTATTGATTTTTAGTCGAAAAAAAATTGGGGGAACATCGCCACTTTGTCTGTCTGTCTGTCCGTCCATATGTCCCGAAATGTTGTGGACTCAACTCCTCTTTGTCTGCTTGACGGATTTCGCTCAGACTTTCACAGCTGACGAACCTTAACGTTTAGGTGAATCTTAAAGGAATTTTGGCTGCGACCAATTTTGGCAGAATGTTGGCCCTTTGTGATTTTTAGCTCACCTGAGCACGTAGTGCTCTGTGAGCTATTGACTATTGTTATAATGGACCTCCTCCGTTGTCTGTATGCCGTCAACAATTTGTTCATTCTTACGACAGAGACTTCATTTTTTATCCAATCTTGACGAAACTTGTTTTGGGGTCAGATCGCACCAGGAAAATACTAGAATATGGCTAAAAGTTATTGCCCCTTTTTATGCAAAATGCCTTTTCCAACCTATATACTTTTTTTTTCTTCCGATTTAGACCAAACTTTTAGTTCGTGTATGACAATTAGATCTCAGCAGAAACAAGCTCCAAATGCAAACACTTGAATTATTGCCCCTTGTTTTGTGGAAAATAATAAGAAAGAAGGACTTTATTCAGAATAGAGACTTAATTTAACATCCAATCCTCACCAATCTTGCCCAGTTTGTCTATTACCATAACATCATAGATCATGTCAAATATTAGCCGATAGGATCAGAAACACCAGAGTTGTTTTGCCCCTTGTTTGTGGAAAAAATATCCATATGTCATCAAAAATTGGCTTTGCGCACGCAAGAGAGAGACTTAATTTGTATGCCATTCAGCGAAGATGCCGGGGTATATTGGTTTGCTAATTATGGTCTGTCAGTCGGTAGACCACTTTTCGTTTCAATTCTCTAATCTCAACAGTTTTCATCTCATCTTCACCGAACTCCATGAATATGTTTTTAGCCATAATTTCGAGGTCAAGTTTCATAATAAGCCAAATCGCCCCAGGAATTGTGGAGTTGTGGCCATTGAATTATCT
This sequence comes from Congeria kusceri, assembly GCA_027627225.1. Taxonomy (NCBI): domain Eukaryota; kingdom Metazoa; phylum Mollusca; class Bivalvia; order Myida; family Dreissenidae; genus Congeria; species Congeria kusceri. The sequence continues at coordinate 11,334,711 of CM051025.1, forward strand.
AGAATTGTCATTTTAGCCGTGTTCGTTCTCGAAGTCCAACAGTTCATAGCCGATCTTCACCAACTTTGTTGAACATCATTTTTTAGGTGTATTATCTCAGGTAAGTCCAATAAACAACCAAATCGTCGCAGTAACTGTGGAGTAATGGCCCTTGATTATTTAAAATTAGCCTTCTTAGCTAGTTTAACCAAGAAGGGGCATAACTGTTTTACAAACAGCTCTTGTTTATACAATGTTGACCACACTTGCACAGTTTGTGTATGATTGTATAAATATAAAATCTTAGCTGGGATAATGGACCAGATTTCACCAGGAATACTAGAGTTATTGCCCCTTATTCATTGAGAAAAAAATGCAAACATGACTTTTGTGATCGCCTTTTGTCCATCGTCCGTTGTGCGTCGTTAGTCGTTTGTCATCGACATTTACCTTGTGAACACTCTAGATGTCACATTTATTGCCCAATCTTCATGAAACTTGCTCAGAACATTTGCCCCAACAATATTTCGGACATGGGTTATGTGGGATCAAAAACTAGGTCACTAGGTCAAATTGAGTAAAAAAAAAGCTTGTGAACACTCTAGAAGTCACATTGTTTGCCCAATCATCATGAAACTAGCTGAACATTTGTTTCCATCATATCTCAGCCGGGTTTGGAAATGGTTCTGCTCCATTGAAAAACATGGCCGCCAGGGCAGATTTCCCTATATGGCTATAGGAAAGGCTGTTGAACACTCAACAGGCCACATGTTTTGCCCAATGAACATGAAACTTGCTCAGATCATTTGTTCTGATGATATCTTGGCCGAGTTCGAAAATGGTTTGGCCCCGTTAAAAAAACATATCCACTAGGGGGCAGGGCAATTTTCGTTATATGGCTATACTGAAAACTGTAAAAAGCTTGTGATCACTGTAGAGGCCAACTTTATTGCCCAATCTACATGAAATCTGCCCAGAACATTTGTTAGCTCGACTTTTTGAAGAAAAAAGGTCGAGTTATTGTCGTCTGCGTCAGTGTCTGTGTTAGTTAAGTTTTTTGTCATAGTCCATGTCTCAAAATCTATCAAAGGTATCCATTTGAAACTTTCAATACTTGTTCACTATCAAAAGGGTAATTCATTGCAACAAGGCAGGTAACCCTGTAATTGTATTCCAGAGTTATCTGCTCTTGTTTGGACTTACAACTTAGAATATTTTGACATTTGTTGTTAAATATAACAGTTCTCAATAACTATCAAAGACGTTAAATTAAAACTCAAGTTATTTGTTTATTGTGCTGACCCCATTCTGCAGCCATGAGGAGGTAACTCTTTCAAGGATTTTGTAGGAGTTGTAACCCTGTTTTTCTACTTACAATTTTCTCTTTACTTCAAATTTCTCAATACCTGTATGAGGTTTTGTCTTGAAACTCAAAGTAATTGATTAAAGTGATGAATTTATACTGTAGACAAGAGGAGGTAACTCTATTCAAGGATTTCGTTACAGTAATTGCCCTTTTTTTCAACTTAAAATTTTCGCTTAGGTGAAATTGTACACTAACTTTAAGAGGTTTTGATTTCAAACTCAAAATACTTGATCACATTTATGAACCCATTCTGTAGACAAGGTGGGTAAGGTAACTATATCAAGGATTTTGGTGGAATTATTGCCCTTTTATCAACTTAGAATTTTAGCTTGAGGTCAAATTTCTCATGATATATAAGAGATACTAACGTGAAATTCAACACACTTCATCACAGTGATGAACCCATTCTATTAACAAAAGGCACGAATAACATCAAATACAAGAAAGTCGAGCGTCCAGGCGGTGCTCTTGTTCTAGTGATATCTCGGACGAGTTTGAAACTGGGTCATGTGTGGTCCAGACCTAGGTCACTAGGGCAAATTAAAGGAAAAGCTTGTGAACACTGTAGAGGTCACATTGTTTTCCCAATCTTCTTGAAACTTGCTCAGAACATGTGTTTTAATGAACGAGTTCGAAACTGGGTCATGTGGTGTAAAAGAAAGGTCACTAGGCCAAACTAAACAGAAAGCTTGTGAACACTCTAGTGACCACATGTATAGGCCAATCATCACGAAACTTGCTTAGAACATGATGACAATTTCGAAACCAGGTCAAATGGGGTCAGAAACTACGTCTCCAGCCCAAATTGAAAACAACAATTTGTGAACACTCTATTGGCAACACTTTTAGCCGAATCTTCACGAAACATGCTCAGAACAGTTTAGTTCCTTAGTCCCTCAAGTGAGCAGCCTAGGGCCTTGTGACCCTCTTGTTTAAAATACAGACCTTATTTTCATCGAATCTTGACCAATCTTCCAAAGTTAATGTATGACCATACGGTCTCAGTAGAAGTCAAAGATGGGCTTGGTCTAGCCACAAACACCAAAGTTATTGCCCTTGCCCCTTGTTGTGAAAATATGCAAGAATGGACTTTATTTGGGATAGGGACTTCATTTTTCATCCCATTTTAACCAAACTTCTACAGTTCGTGTGTGACGATATGGTTTGAGCAGAAGCCAAACATTTTCAATATCAGATCACATACATAAGAGCTATACCTCATGTTTGTGATGGAAAATGCAAATATTTAAGTATGTTGAATAGAGATTTCATTTTCAGCTCAACTATTCGAAGAATTGGTGAGCTTTCCTACTCACCCTGGCGTCAGCGTCTGCGTCTGAACTTGGTTAAAGTTTATTTTCAAAAGTATTGTAACTTCAAAGCTACCGGTTAGTTATCCACATGAAATTTGGAATATACCTTTGTCATTAACTCCAGCATCAGGTGCAACATTATCCATAACTAATTTTTTGTTGTTGAAAAAGTGATGCCCCTTTTTCACAGATTTTCTGGTTATTTCTGTATATTTAAAAGTCTTATAACTTCTAAAGTACACAAGTTACTCACTTAAAATATGGAATAATATACCTTTGCCATCAACTTCAGAATCATGTGCAACATTCCCCATAACTCAGACTCTGTTTTTTTGGCATAGTCCCTTTTTACATAGATTTTCAGATTTAAGTTTTTATTTAAATGATTTATAACGTCAAACCTTGATAGGTTATTCACTTGAAACCTGGAATATACCTTTGTCATAAACTACATTAGGTGCCACAATCCACATAAGCCTAGTTTATCATCAACTCCAGTATCAAGGGCAACATTCCCTATAACCCTGTTTTGTATTTTGACAGAGTTATGCCCCCTTTTCATAAAGAATTTCAATGTAAAGTTTTCAATCCAAAAGTCTTATAATTGCTAAACTACAAAGGCTAATTACTTGAAACTTGGAATTCATGTTCGTAATCAACTCCAGCATCAGATGCATCACTCCCCATTACTCTGTTTTGTACTTTGACACAGGTATGCGAACCTTTCACATAGATTGTGGGGTTAACGTTTGTGTTCAAAACTCTTATAATTTCAAAACTACATTAGGTATTCCCTTGAAACTTGGAATACATTGATGATTTATAACTCAGCTTTTTTTATTTCAACAAATGTATGCCCCTTCCATTTTTCAAAATACCAGTATGTACTAACTGAAATACTTCGAATAGTCAAGCGCACTGTCCTGACAGCTCTTGCTCATCCAGTCATGACAACAAGCATGCTTGCACTGTTACCATTTTGTTATTGCAAAATGAGTGACTTTATTGAAGCTGATAACAGATCACAGAGTTTTGCATTTACATGTCATTGTATAGTGGTCCTCTACGAAGATTGTTCAAATTATGCCCCTGGGTTAAAAAAATCCACGCCCCAGGGTCACATTGTTTCTATAGACTTATCTTAAGTGGAATCTTCTCCTGGCAAACCGCAAGGCCCAGAGGTTTTGTGTTTGGTATGTAGCATAAGTGGTCCTCTACCAAGTTTGTTCAAATTTTGCCCCTGGGGTAAAATGTGGCCACGCATTGTGGGTCACATGGTTTATATAGACTTAAATAGCAAAGTGACTTTAAAAATATTCTCCTCTGAAACTGCAAGGCCCGGAGGTTGCCTATTTGGTATGTAACATTGTATAGTGGTTCTCTACAAAGGATGTTCAAATTATGCCCCTGGGGTACAATTGGCCATGCTCTGGGGGTTATATTGTTTCAATAGACCTATATGGCAAGCGGGCTTTGAAAATATCTAATACTGCAAGGCCCTGAGGTTTCATGTTTGGCATGAAACATTGTATAGCGGTCCTCTACAAAGATTGTTCAAATTATGCCCCTGCGGTAAAATGAAGCCACACCCCGGGGGCACATGGTTTCTATAGACCTATATGGCTAGTGAACAGTAAAAATCTTCTCCTGAAACCGCAAGGCCCAGAGGTTTAGTATTTGATATGTATTTTTACATAGTGCTTCTCTACAAATATTGTTCAAACTATGCCCCTCCGGGAAACAGTGGCCATGCTCTGGGGGTCACTTGGTATAGACTTAACTAGCAAAATGACTTAAAAAGTCTTATCCTGAAACCACAAGGTCCATATATTTCATATGTGGTATGTATCATTGTAGGGTGGTCATCTACAAAGATTGTTCAAATAATGCCCCTGTGGTAAACTTGGCCATGGCCTGGGGGTCATATTGTTTCAATATACTTATATGGCATGTGGGCTTTAAAAATCTCCTCTGAAACCGCAAAGTCCAGAGGTTTCATGTTTGGCGTGAAACATTGTATAGTAATTCTTTACAGAGTCTGTTTAACCTTTTCTTCCATACATATCTGGCCAGATTAGATAACCCAGGCCTATACGGACTCTGCAGTATTGATAAGATCTACTCCATATATTGCTGATAAGCCTGACTACACCATCTCCATAGGGATATTTTCATAATTTAACACGATGGCGCGTATTACTTGAGTTTGTTTGTGCTTAAAAGCATGAAACTGTCGAATAATCCTACGTGCATGTATACAATGACAACACTATTAATCATACAAATGTTCGTAACAAGTATATCGCACACAACACTGTTCTAAGCTTAAACAGGAAGTTGATATTAGTCTACAAATATATGTGAACGATCTTGCAAGGACACAAATAGCACATACCTCCATTTTTAAAAGCTGTTACTGTTTGTGATTATATTATTAATGTAACTAATGACTGTCAGCACGTCACAGACATGATAAGTGTACGTTGTAACGCTTTAAGAGAGCAATTCCATTTCTATTAATGACTGCCTTAACCGTATCGGACAACGTTGTATTTTGAAATGCAATTGAACTCATCGACTAGTTGAAAAAAAAGTATTTAATTACGCTAACTATAGTATGTGAGATTATTACTTGGTATGGATTTTTGTTACTCGACAACTTCGAATAATCCATTTAAATGTGTTGACTAACCTAGACCGGTAGCTCCAAATGAATAATTCCAATTATTTGTTGCCTAATTATCAATAGCATGGGTAGGTTTCGATCTTGAACAAATACCGCGCACATAACGTTTCTAAGTTAAATGATTGTATTGTGTATTTAACAGCATCTGCTTGTAAAACAATTTGACAAACATATCATACCCGACATTCTGAACATGTTTTGTTATTGCATCATTCTATTGCATGTATGCATCACCATGGAAACAATTATAAGTATATATATATATATATTCTTTAATATAGACCTTAGATTTACTTCTTGTACTTTTAACGCGTAATCCTTTTTGGTTTTCAAGAAACGAATTGCGGTAGTAAATAAAAAGGCCTGTGTATGAAGAACTCATGTGTGTTTTAACATATAACCTGTGACAAAGTCAGAACTTAGTTGTCACCGAGCACTATATAATTATTATAATAAGAAAACGATCAGTGATCAAACATAATATATTGATCTTTGTTAATATTATTAAGCGATTAGTGACCAAAAATGACAGCTAAACAAGTATACGGTCAGTCGCTTACATTGCACTTATTTTATTTTTGGCAGGATGTTCAACTAGCGCCTTGTTGAATGCATTAAGAACCCTACATAATACATACACATATAATTAACAGTGGCGTCACAAAATAGGCTTAATGCGCGGACCGGTTATGGCGGCATTGAAGTTTCCAGCGGATTCGTTCCGGGTTTGAACGGTGAAAAGGTCAGGAGTCACATTCCGCAAGCTGATGATTGCGTCAACTTGGATCAATGCTTTTCAGGATCTAGTTCGTTGTATTGAAAATGCACTATATGCATTTGCATGTGTATTGTTAACGCTAAATGACAATAAATAAAATATGTCAATACACGAAGTCAGTTTTAGTTTAGTTTAAATGTTCCAATAATTTGTCATTTACTTCTCTGACCGGACCGAACATCAAACAAATCAGTCGGGTTATTATATATAATTATATCGGCCTATACGCCGGCTGGTTTCCGCCAGACGTCTGACAGACCTCCTGACGACCTGTCCGAAATTGGACAGACCTCAAACTGTTCACGGCCTACATGTTGCCGGATTCCGGCTAGCATCCGTATGACGTAAATGACGCTCTCACAGCTGTTAGTAGGTGAAGTCTCGTCTGCCATTTCAATTCAATGGCAAACGGCAAATATTTCCACATGCATCAAGATTTGTTTTAATTATTTTGCTGACTGTTACACATTTCATTTGAAAATTTCCATGTTTCTTGTTAACAGTTATGGACATTTGCTGTTATGGACCTTTGATTGTTTTTTTTACAATTTTGCATCATCTGTATGCTCCTTTGGTATAGTTGTGGCATGCTTACATTCAGTTTTTATGTCAGATTTGGTCCTGCAGGTCTATTGATTTTTAGTCGAAAAAAAATTGGGGGAACATCGCCACTTTGTCTGTCTGTCTGTCCGTCCATATGTCCCGAAATGTTGTGGACTCAACTCCTCTTTGTCTGCTTGACGGATTTCGCTCAGACTTTCACAGCTGACGAACCTTAACGTTTAGGTGAATCTTAAAGGAATTTTGGCTGCGACCAATTTTGGCAGAATGTTGGCCCTTTGTGATTTGTAGCTCACCTGAGCACGTAGTGCTCTGTGAGCTATTGACTATTGTTATAATGGACCTCCTCCGTTGTCTGTATGCCGTCAACAATTTGTTCATTCTTACGACAGAGACTTCATTTTTTATCCAATCTTGACGAAACTTGTTTTGGGGTCAGATCGCACCAGGAAAATACTAGAATATGGGCTAAAAGTTATTGCCCCTTTTTATGCAAAATGCCTTTTCCAACATATATACTTTTTTTTTCTTCCGATTTAGACCAAACTTTTAGTTCGTGTATGACAATTAGATCTCAGCAGAAACAAGCTCAAAATGCAAACACTTGAATTATTGCCCCTTGTTTTGTGGAAAATAATAAGAAAGAAGGACTTTATTCAGAATAGAGACTTAATTTAACATCCAATCCTCACCAATCTTGCCCAGTTTGTCTATTACCATAACATCATAGATCATGTCAAATATTAGCCGATAGGATCAGAAACACCAGAGTTGTTTTGCCCCTTGTTTGTGGAAAAAATATCCATATGTCATCAAAAATTGGCTTTGCGCACGCAAGAGAGAGACTTAATTTGTATGCCATTCAGCGAAGATGCCGGGGTATATTGGTTTGCTAATTATGGTCTGTCAGTCGGTAGACCACTTTTCGTTTCAATTCTCTAATCTCAACAGTTTTCATCTCATCTTCACCGAACTCCATGAATATGTTTTTAGCCATAATTTCGAGGTCAAGTTTCATAATAAGCCAAATCGCCCCAGGAATTGTGGAGTTGTGGCCATTGAATTATCTAGAATTGTCATTTTAGCCGTGTTCGTTCTCGAAGTCCAACAGTTCATAGCCGATCTTCACCAACTTTGTTGAACATCATTTTTTAGGTGTATTATCTCAGGTAAGTCCAATAAACAACCAAATCGTCGCAGTAACTGTGGAGTAATGGCCCTTGATTATTTAAAATTAGCCTTCTTAGCTAGTTTAACCAAGAAGGGGCATAACTGTTTTACAAACAGCTCTTGTTTATACAATGTTGACCACACTTGCACAGTTTGTGAATGATTGTATAAATATAAAATCTTAGCTGGGATAATGGACCAGATTTCACCAGGAATACTAGAGTTATTGCCCCTTATTCATTGAGAAAAAAATGCAAACATGACTTTTGTGATCGCCTTTTGTCCATCGTCCGTTGTGCGTCGTTAGTCGTTTGTCATCGACATTTACCTTGTGAACACTCTAGATGTCACATTTATTGCCCAATCTTCATGAAACTTGCTCAGAACATTTGCCCCAACAATATTTCGGACATGGGTTATGTGGGATCAAAAACTAGGTCACTAGGTCAAATTGAGTAAAAAAAAAGCTTGTGAACACTCTAGAAGTCACATTGTTTGCCCAATCATCATGAAACTAGCTGAACATTTGTTTCCATCATATCTCAGCCGGGTTTGGAAATGGTTCTGCTCCATTGAAAAACATGGCCGCCAGGGCAGATTTCCCTATATGGCTATAGGAAAGGCTGTTGAACACTCAACAGGCCACATGTTTTGCCCAATGAACATGAAACTTGCTCAGATCATTTGTTCTGATGATATCTTGGCCGAGTTCGAAAATGGTTTGGCCCCGTTAAAAAAACATATCCACTAGGGGGCAGGGCAATTTTCGTTATATGGCTATACTGAAAACTGTAAAAAGCTTGTGATCACTGTAGAGGCCAACTTTATTGCCCAATCTACATGAAATCTGCCCAGAACATTTGTTAGCTCGACTTTTTGAAGAAAAAAGGTCGAGTTATTGTCGTCTGCGTCAGTGTCTGTGTTAGTTAAGTTTTTTGTCATAGTCCATGTCTCAAAATCTATCAAAGGTATCCATTTGAAACTTTCAATACTTGTTCACTATCAAAAGGGTAATTCATTGCAACAAGGCAGGTAACCCTGTAATTGTATTCCAGAGTTATCTGCTCTTGTTTGGACTTACAACTTAGAATATTTTGACATTTGTTGTTAAATATAACAGTTCTCAATAACTATCAAAGACGTTAAATTAAAACTCAAGTTATTTGTTTATTGTGCTGACCCCATTCTGCAGCCATGAGGAGGTAACTCTTTCAAGGATTTTGTAGGAGTTGTAACCCTGTTTTTCTACTTACAATTTTCTCTTTACTTCAAATTTCTCAATACCTGTATGAGGTTTTGTCTTGAAACTCAAAGTAATTGATTAAAGTGATGAATTTATACTGTAGACAAGAGGAGGTAACTCTATTAAAGGATTTCGTTACAGTAATTGCCCTTTTTTTCAACTTAAAATTTTCGCTTAGGTCAAATTGTACACTAACTTTAAGAGGTTTTGATTTCAAACTCAAAATACTTGATCACATTTATGAACCCATTCTGTAGACAAGGTGGGTAAGGTAACTATATCAAGGATTTTGGTGGAATTATTGCCCTTTTATCAACTTAGAATTTTAGCTTGAGGTCAAATTTCTCATGATATATAAGAGATACTAACGTGAAATTCAACACACTTCATCACAGTGATGAACCCATTCTATTAACAAAAGGCACGAATAACATCAAATACAAGAAAGTCGAGCGTCCAGGCGGTGCTCTTGTTCTAGTGATATCTCGGACGAGTTTGAAACTGGGTCATGTGTGGTCCAGACCTAGGTCACTAGGGCAAATTAAAGGAAAAGCTTGTGAACACTGTAGAGGTCACATTGTTTTCCCAATCTTCTTGAAACTTGCTCAGAACATGTGTTTTAATGAACGAGTTCGAAACTGGGTCATGTGGTGTAAAAGAAAGGTCACTAGGCCAAACTAAACAGAAAGCTTGTGAACACTCTAGTGACCACATGTATAGGCCAATCATCACGAAACTTGCTTAGAACATGATGACAATTTCGAAACCAGGTCAAATGGGGTCAGAAACTACGTCTCCAGCCCAAATTGAAAACAACAATTTGTGAACACTCTATTGGCAACACTTTTAGCCGAATCTTCACGAAACATGCTCAGAACAGTTTAGTTCCTTAGTCCCTCAAGTGAGCAGCCTAGGGCCTTGTGACCCTCTTGTTTAAAATACAGACCTTATTTTCATCGAATCTTGACCAATCTTCCAAAGTTAATGTATGACCATACGGTCTCAGTAGAAGTCAAAGATGGGCTTGGTCTAGCCACAAACACCAAAGTTATTGCCCTTGCCCCTTGTTGTGAAAATATGCAAGAATGGACTTTATTTGGGATAGGGACTTCATTTTTCATCCCATTTTAACCAAACTTCTACAGTTCGTGTGTGACGATATGGTTTGAGCAGAAGCCAAACATTTTCAATATCAGATCACATACATAAGAGCTATACCTCATGTTTGTGATGGAAAATGCAAATATTTAAGTATGTTGAATAGAGATTTCATTTTCAGCTCAACTATTCGAAGAATTGGTGAGCTTTCCTACTCACCCTGGCGTCAGCGTCTGCGTCTGAACTTGGTTAAAGTTTATTTTCAAAAGTATTGTAACTTCAAAGCTACCGGTTAGTTATCCACATGAAATTTGGAATATACCTTTGTCATTAACTCCAGCATCAGGTGCAACATTATCCATAACTAATTTTTTGTTGTTGAAAAAGTGATGCCCCTTTTTCACAGATTTTCTGGTTATTTCTGTATATTTAAAAGTCTTATAACTTCTAAAGTACACAAGTTACTCACTTAAAATATGGAATAATATACCTTTGCCATCAACTTCAGAATCATGTGCAACATTCCCCATAACTCAGACTCTGTTTTTTTGGCATAGTCCCTTTTTACATAGATTTTCAGATTTAAGTTTTTATTTAAATGATTTATAACGTCAAACCTTGATAGGTTATTCACTTGAAACCTGGAATATACCTTTGTCATAAACTACATTAGGTGCCACAATCCACATAAGCCTAGTTTATCATCAACTCCAGTATCAAGGGCAACATTCCCTATAACCCTGTTTTGTATTTTGACAGAGTTATGCCCCCTTTTCATAAAGAATTTCAATGTAAAGTTTTCAATCCAAAAGTCTTATAATTGCTAAACTACAAAGGCTAATTACTTGAAACTTGGAATTCATGTTCGTAATCAACTCCAGCATCAGATGCATCACTCCCCATTACTCTGTTTTGTACTTTGACACAGGTATGCGAACCTTTCACATAGATTGTGGGGTTAACGTTTGTGTTCAAAACTCTTATAATTTCAAAACTACATTAGGTATTCCCTTGAAACTTGGAATACATTGATGATTTATAACTCAGCTTTTTTTATTTCAACAAATGTATGCCCCTTCCATTTTTCAAAATACCAGTATGTACTAACTGAAATACTTCGAATAGTCAAGCGCACTGTCCTGACAGCTCTTGCTCATCCAGTCATGACAACAAGCATGCTTGCACTGTTACCATTTTGTTATTGCAAAATGAGTGACTTTATTGAAGCTGATAACAGATCACAGAGTTTTGCATTTACATGTCATTGTATAGTGGTCCTCTACGAAGATTGTTCAAATTATGCCCCTGGGTTAAAAAAATCCACGCCCCAGGGTCACATTGTTTCTATAGACTTATCTTAAGTGGAATCTTCTCCTGGCAAACCGCAAGGCCCAGAGGTTTTGTGTTTGGTATGTAGCATAAGTGGTCCTCTACCAAGTTTGTTCAAATTTTGCCCCTGGGGTAAAATGTGGCCACGCATTGTGGGTCACATGGTTTATATAGACTTAAATAGCAAAGTGACTTTAAAAATATTCTCCTCTGAAACTGCAAGGCCCGGAGGTTGCCTATTTGGTATGTAACATTGTATAGTGGTTCTCTACAAAGGATGTTCAAATTATGCCCCTGGGGTACAATTGGCCATGCTCTGGGGGTTATATTGTTTCAATAGACCTATATGGCAAGCGGGCTTTGAAAATATCTAATACTGCAAGGCCCTGAGGTTTCATGTTTGGCATGAAACATTGTATAGCGGTCCTCTACAAAGATTGTTCAAATTATGCCCCTGCGGTAAAATGAAGCCACACCCCGGGGGCACATGGTTTCTATAGACCTATATGGCTAGTGAACAGTAAAAATCTTCTCCTGAAACCGCAAGGCCCAGAGGTTTAGTATTTGATATGTATTTTTACATAGTGCTTCTCTACAAATATTGTTCAAACTATGCCCCTCCGGGAAACAGTGGCCATGCTCTGGGGGTCACTTGGTATAGACTTAACTAGCAAAATGACTTAAAAAGTCTTATCCTGAAACCACAAGGTCCATATATTTCATATGTGGTATGTATCATTGTAGGGTGGTCATCTACAAAGATTGTTCAAATAATGCCCCTGTGGTAAACTTGGCCATGGCCTGGGGGTCATATTGTTTCAATATACTTATATGGCAAGTGGGCTTTAAAAATCTCCTCTGAAACCGCAAAGTCCAGAGGTTTCATGTTTGGCGTGAAACATTGTATAGTAATTCTTTACAGAGTCTGTTTAACCTTTTCTTCCATACATATCTGGCCAGATTAGATAACCCAGGCCTATACGGACTCTGCAGTATTGATAAGATCTACTCCATATATTGCTGATAAGCCTGACTACACCATCTCCATAGGGATATTTTCATAATTTAACACGATGGCGCGTATTACTTGAGTTTGTTTGTGCTTAAAAGCATGAAACTGTCGAATAATCCTACGTGCATGTATACAATGACAACACTATTAATCATACAAATGTTCGTAACAAGTATATCGCACACAACACTGTTCTAAGCTTAAACAGGAAGTTGATATTAGTCTACAAATATATGTGAACGATCTTGCAAGGACACAAATAGCACATACCTCCATTTTTAAAAGCTGTTACTGTTTGTGATTATATTATTAATGTAACTAATGACTGTCAGCACGTCACAGACATGATAAGTGTACGTTGTAACGCTTTAAGAGAGCAATTCCATTTCTATTAATGACTGCCTTAACCGTATCGGACAACGTTGTATTTTGAAATGCAATTGAACTCATCGACTAGTTGAAAAAAAAGTATTTAATTACGCTAACTATAGTATGTGAGATTATTACTTGGTATGGATTTTTGTTACTCGACAACTTCGAATAATCCATTTAAATGTGTTGACTAACCTAGACCGGTAGCTCCAAATGAATAATTCCAATTATTTGTTGCTTAATTATCAATAGCATGGGTAGGTTTCGATCTTGAACAAATACCGCGCACATAACGTTTCTAAGTTAAATGATTGTATTGTGTATTTAACAGCATCTGCTTGTAAAACAATTTGACAAACATATCATACCCGACATTCTGAACATGTTTTGTTATTGCATCATTCTATTGCATGTATGCATCACCATGGAAACAATTATAAGTATATATATATATATATTCTTTAATATAGACCTTAGATTTACTTCTTGTACTTTTAACGCGTAATCCTTTTTGGTTTTCAAGAAACGAATTGCGGTAGTAAATAAAAAGGCATGTGTATGAAGAACTCATGTGTGTTTTAACATATAACCTGTGACAAAGTCAGAACTTAGTTGTCACCGAGCACTATATAATTATTATAATAAGAAAACGATCAGTGATCAAACATAATATATTGATCTTTGTTAATATTATTAAGCGATTAGTGACCAAAAATGACAGCTAAACAAGTATACGGTCAGTCGCTTACATTGCACTTATTTTATTTTTGGCAGGATGTTCAACTAGCGCCTTGTTGAATGCATTAAGAACCCTACATAATACATACACATATAATTAACAGTGGCGTCACAAAATAGGCTTAATGCGCGGACCGGTTATGGCGGCATTGAAGTTTCCAGCGGATTCGTTCCGGGTTTGAACGGTGAAAAGGTCAGGAGTCACATTCCGCAAGCTGATGATTGCGTCAACTTGGATCAATGCTTTTCAGGATCTAGTTCGTTGTATTGAAAATGCACTATATGCATTTGCATGTGTATTGTTAACGCTAAATGACAATAAATAAAATATGTCAATACACGAAGTCAGTTTTAGTTTAGTTTAAATGTTCCAATAATTTGTCATTTACTTCTCTGACCGGACCGAACATCAAACAAATCAGTCGGGTTATTATATATAATTATGTCGGCCTATACGCCGGCTGGTTTCCGCCAGACGTCTGACAGACCTCCTGACGACCTGTCCGAAATTGGACAGACCTCAAACTGTTCACGGCCTACATGTTGCCGTATTCCGGCTAGCATCCGTATGACGTAAATGACGCTCTCACAGCTGTTAGTAGGTGAAGTCTCGTCTGCCATTTCAATTCAATGGCAAACGGCAAATATTTCCACATGCATCCAGATTTGTTTTAATTATTTTGCTGACTGTTACACATTTCATTTGAAAATTTCCATGTTTCTTGTTAACAGTTATGGACATTTGCTGTTATGGACCTTTGATTGTTTTTTTTACAATTTTGCATCATCTGTATGCTCCTTTGGTATAGTTGTGGCATGCTTACATTCAGTTTTTATGTCAGATTTGGTCCTGCAGGTCTATTGATTTTTAGTCGAAAAAAAATTGGGGGAACATCGCCACTTTGTCTGTCTGTCTGTCCGTCCATATGTCCCGAAATGTTGTGGACTCAACTCCTCTTTGTCTGCTTGACGGATTTCGCTCAGACTTTCACAGCTGACGAACCTTAACGTTTAGGTGAATCTTAAAGGAATTTTGGCTGCGACCAATTTTGGCAGAATGTTGGCCCTTTGTGATTTTTAGCTCACCTGAGCACGTAGTGCTTTGTGAGCTATTGACTATTGTTATAATGGACCTCCTCCGTTGTCTGTATGCCGTCAACAATTTGTTCATTCTTACGCCAGAGACTTCATTTTTTATCCAATCTTGACGAAACTTGTTTTGGGGTCAGATCGCACCAGGAAAATACTAGAATATGGCTAAAAGTTATTGCCCCTTTTTATGCAAAATGCCTTTTCCAACCTATATACTTTTTTTTTCTTCCGATTTAGACCAAACTTTTAGTTCGTGTATGACAATTAGATCTCAGCAGAAACAAGCTCAAAATGCAAACACTTGAATTATTGCCCCTTGTTTTGTGGAAAATAATAAGAAAGAAGGACTTTATTCAGAATAGAGACTTAATTTAACATCCAATCCTCACCAATCTTGCCCAGTTTGTCTATTACCATAACATCATAGATCATGTCAAATATTAGCCGATAGGATCAGAAACACCAGAGTTGTTTTGCCCCTTGTTTGTGGAAAAAATATCCATATGTCATCAAAAATTGGCTTTGCGCACGCAAGAGAGAGACTTAATTTGTATGCCATTCATCGAAGATGCCGGGATATATTGGTTTGCTAATTATGGTCTGTCAGTCGGTAGACCACTTTTCGTTTCAATTCTCTAATCTCAACAGTTTTCATCTCATCTTCACCGAACTCCATGAATATGTTTTTAGCCATAATTTCGAGGTCAAGTTTCATAATAAGCCAAATCGCCCCAGGAATTGTGGAGTTGTGGCCATTGAATTATCTAGAATTGTCATTTTAGCCGTGTTCGTTCTCTAAGTCCAACAGTTCATAGCCGATCTTCACCAACTTTGTTGAACATCATTTTTTAGGTGCATTATCTCAGGTAAGTCCAATAAACAACCAAATCGTCGCAGTAACTGTGGAGTAATGGCCCTTGATTATTTAAAATTAGCCTTCTTAGCTAGTTTAACCAAGAAGGGGCATAACTGTTTTACAAACAGCTCTTGTTTATACAATGTTGACCACACTTGCACAGTTTGTGTATGATTATAAATATAAAATCTTAGCTGGGATAATGGACCAGATTTCACCAGGAATACTAGAGTTATTGCCCCTTATTCATTGAGAAAAAAATGCAAACATGACTTTTGTGATCGCCTTTTGTCCATCGTCCGTTGTGCGTCGTTAGTCGTTTGTCATCGACATTTACCTTGTGAACACTCTAGATGTCACATTTATTGCCCAATCTTCATGAAACTTGCTCAGAACATTTGCCCCAACAATATTTCGGACATGGGTTATGTGGGATCAAAAACTAGGTTACTAGGTCAAATTGAGTAAAAAAAAAGCTTGTGGAAACTCTAGAAGTCACATTGTTTGCCCAATCATCATGAAACTAGCTGAACATTTGTTTCCATCATATCAAGTCTCAAAATCTATCAAAGGTATTCATTTGAAACTTTCAATACTTGTTCACTATCAAAAGGGTAATTCATTGCAACAAGGCAGGTAACCCTGTAATTGTATTCCAGAGTTATCTGCTCTTGTTTGGACTTCCAACTTAGAATATTTTGACATTTGTTGTTAAATATAACAGTTCTCAATAACTATCAAAGACGTTAAATTAAAACTCAAGTTATTTGTTTATTGTGCTGACCCCATTCTGCAGACATGAGGAGGTAACTCTTTCAAGGATTTTGTAGGAGTTGTAACCCTGTTTTTCTACTTACAATTTTCTCTTTACTTCAAATTTCTCAATACCTGTATGAGGTTTTGTCTTGAAACTCAAAGTAATTGATTAAAGTGATGAATTTATACTGTAGACAAGAGGAGGTAACTCTATGCAAGGATTTCGATAGAGTAATTGCCCTTTTTTTCAACTTAAAATTTTCGCTTAGGTCAAATTGTACACTAACTTTAAGAGGTTTTGATTTCAAACTCAAAATACTTGATCACATTTTATGAACCCATTCTGTAGACAAGGTGGGTAAGGTAACTATATCAAGGATTTTGGTGGAATTATTGCCCTTTTATCAACTTAGAATTTTAGCTTGAAGTCAAATTTCTCATGATCTATAAGAGATCCTAACGTGAAATTCAACACACTTCATCACAGTGATGAAACCATTCTATTAACAAAAGGCACGAATAACATCAAATACAAGAAAGTCGAGCGTCCAGGCGGTGCTCTTGTTCTGTTGAAACTTGGTCAGAACATGTGTTTTAATGAACGAGTTCGAAACTGGGTCATGTGGTGTAAAAGAAAGGTCACTAGGCCAAACTAAACAAAAAGCTTGTGAACACTCTAGTGGCCACATGTATAGGCCAATCATCACGAAACTTGCTTAGAACATGATGACAATTTCGAAACCAGGTCAAATGGGGTCAGAAACTACGTCTCCAGCCCAAATTGAAAAACAACAATTTGTGAACACTCTATTGGCAACATTTTTAGCCGAATCTTCAAAAAACATGCTCAGAACAGTTTAGTTCCTTAGTCCCTCAAGTGAGCAGCCTAGGGCCTTGTGACCCTCTTGTTTAAAATACAGACCTTATTTTCATCGAATCTTGACCAATCTTCCAAAGTTAATGTATGACCATACGGTCTCAGTAGAAGTCAAAGATGGGCTTGGACTAGCCACAAACACCAAAGTTATTGCCCTTGCCCCTTGTTGTGAAAATATGCAAGAATGGACTTTATTTGGGATAGGGACTTCATTTTTCATCCCATTTTAACCAAACTTCTACAGTTCGTGTGTGACGATATGGTTTGAGCAGAAGCCAAACATTTTCAATATCAGATCACATACATAAGAGCTATACCTCATGTTTGTGATGGAAAATGCAAATATTTAAGTATGTTGAATAGAGATTTCATTTTCAGCTCAACTATTCGAAGAATTGGTGAGCTTTCCTACTCACCCTGGCGTCAGCGTCTGCGTCTGAACTTGGTTAAAGTTTATTTTCAAAAGTATTGTAACTTCAAAGCTACCGGTTAGTTATCCACATGAAATTTGGAATATACCTTTGTCATTAACTCCAGCATCAGGTGCAACATTATCCATAACTATTTTTTTGTTGTTGAAAAAGTGATGCCCCTTTTTCACAGATTTTCTGGTTAAAGTGTATATTTAAAAGTCTTATAACTTCTAAAGTACACAAGTTACTCACTTAAAATATGGAATAATATACCTTTGCCATCAACTTCAGAATCATGTGCAACATTCCCCATAACTCAGACTCTGTTTTTTTGGCATAGTCCCTTTTTACATAGATTTTCAGATTTAAGTTTTTATTTAAATGATTTATAACGTCAAACCTTGATAGGTTATTCACTTGAAACCTGGAATATACCTTTGTCATAAACTACATTAGGTGCCACAATCCACATAAGCCTAGTTTGTCATCAACTCCAGTATCAAGGGCAACATTCCCTATAACCCTGTTTTGTATTTTGACAGAGTTATGCCCCCTTTTCATAAAGAATTTAAATGTAAAGTTTTCAATCCAAAAGTCTTATAATTGCTAAACTACAAAGGCTAATTACTTGAAACTTGGAATTCATGTTCGTAATCAACTCCAGCATCAGATGCATCACTCCCCATTACTCTGTTTTGTACTTTGACACAGGTATGCGAACCTTTCACATAGATTGTGGGGTTAACGTTTGTGTTCAAAACTCTTATAATTTCAAAACTACATTAGGTATTCCTTGAAACTTGGAATACATTGATGATTTATTACTCAGCTTTTTTTATTTCAACAAATTTATGCCCATTCCATTTTTCAAAATACCAGTATGTACTAACTGAAATACTTCGAATAGTCAAGCGCACTGTCCTGACAGCTCTTGCTCATCCAGTCATGACAACAAGCATGCTTGCACTGTTACCATTTTGTTATTGCAAAATGAGTAACTTTATTGAAGCTGATAACAGATCACAGAGTTTTGCATTTACATGTCATTGTATAGTGGTCCTCTACGAAGATTGTTCAAATTATGCCCCTGTGTTAAAAAAATCCACGCCCCAGGGTCACATTGTTTCTATAGACTTATCTTAAGTGGAATCTTCTCCTGGCAAACCGCAAGGCCCAGAGGTTTTGTGTTTGGTATGTAGCATAAGTGGTCCTCTACCAAGTTTGTTCAAATTTTGCCGCTGGGGTAAAATGTGGCCACGCATTGTGGGTCACATGGTTTATATAGACTTAAATCGCAAAGTGACTTTAAAAATATTCTCCTCTGAAACTGCAAGGCCCGGAGGTTGCCTATTTGGTATGTAACATTGTATAGTGGTTCTCTACAAAGGATGTTCAAATTATGCCCCTGGGGTACAATTGGCCATGCTCTGGGGGTTATATTGTTTCAATAGACCTATATGGCAAGCGGGCTTTGAAAATATCTAATACTGCAAGGCCCTGAGGTTTCATGTTTGGCATGAAACATTGTATAGCGGTCCTCTACAAAGATTGTTCAAATTATGCCCCTGCGGTAAAATGAAGCCACACCCCGGGGGCACATGGTTTCTATAGACCTATATGGCTAGTGAACAGTAAAAATCTTCTCCTGAAACCGCAAGGCCCAGAGGTTTAGTATTTGATATGTATTTTTACATAGTGCTTCTCTACAAATATTGTTCAAACTATGCCCCTCCGGGAAACAGTGGCCATGCTCTGGGGGTCACTTGGTATAGACTTAACTAGCAAAATGACTTAAAAAGTCTTATCCTGAAACCACAAGGTCCATATATTTCATATGTGGTATGTATCATTGTAGGGTGGTCATCTACAAAGATTGTTCAAATAATGCCCCTGTGGTAAACTTGGCCATGGCCTGGGGGTCATATTGTTTCAATATACTTATATGGCAAGTGGGCTTTAAAAATCTCCTCTGAAACCGCAAAGTCCAGAGGTTTCATGTTTGGCGTGAAACATTGTATAGTAATCCTTTACAGAGTCTGTTTAACCTTTTCTTCCATACATATCTGGCCAGATTAGATAACCCAGGCCTATACGGACTCTGCAGTATTGATAAGATCTACTCCATATATTGCTGATAAGCCTGACTACACCATCTCCATAGGGATATTTTCATAATTTAACACGATGGCGCGTATTACTTGAGTTTGTTTGTGCTTAAAAGCATGAAACTGTCGAATAATCCTACGTGCATGTATACAATGACAACACTATTAATCATACAAATATTCGTAACAAGTATATCGCACACAACACTGTTCTAAGCTTAAACAGGAAGTTGATATTAGTCTACAAATATATGTGAACGATCTTGCAAGGACACAAATAGCACATACCTCCATTTTTAAAAGCTGTTACTGTTTGTGATTATATTATTAATGTAGCTAATGACTGTCAGCACGTCACAGACATGATAAGTGTACGTTGTAACGCTTTAAGAGAGCAATTCCATTTCTATTAATGACTGCCTTAACCGTATCGGACAACGTTGTATTTTGAAATGCAATTGAACTCATCGACTAGTTGAAAAAAAAGTATTTAATTACGCTAACTATAGTATGTGAGATTATTACTTGGTATGGATTTTTGTTACTCGACAACTTCGAATAATCCATTTAATGTGTTGACTAACCTAGACCGGTAGCTCCAAATGAATAATTCCAATTATTTGTTGCTTAATTATCAATAGCATGGGTAGGTTTCGATCTTGAACAAATACCGCGCACATAACGTTTCTAAGTTAAATGATTGTATTGTGTATTTAACAGCATCTGCTTGTAAAACAATTTGACAAACATATCATACCCGACATTCTGAACATGTTTTGTTATTGCATCATTCTATTGCATGTATGCATCACCATGGAAACAATTATAAGTATATATATATATATATTCTTTAATATAGACCTTAGATTTACTTCTTGTAATTTTAACGCGTAATCCTTTTTGGTTCTCAAGAAACGAATTGCGGTAGTAAATAAAAAGGCATGTGTATGAAGAACTCATGTGTGTTTTAACATATAACCTGTGACAAAGTCAGAACTTAGTTGTCACCGAGCACAATATAATTATTATAATAAGAAAACGATCAGTGATCAAACATAATATATTGATCTTTGTTAATATTATTAAGCGATTAGTGACCAAAAATGACAGCTAAACAAGTATACGGTCAGTCGCTTACATTGCACTTATTTTATTTTTGGCAGGATGTTCAACTAGCGCCTTGTTGAATGCATTAAGAACCCTACACAATACATACACATATAATTAACAGTGGCGTCACAAAATAGGCTTAATGCGCGGACCGGTTATGGCGGCATTGAAGTTTCCAGCGGATTCGTTCCGGGTTTGAACGGTGAAAAGGTCAGGAGTCACATTCCGCATGCTGATGATTGCGTCAACTTGGATCAATGCTTTGCAGGATCTAGTTCGTTGTATTGAAAATGCGCTATATGCATTTGCATGTGTATTGTTAACGCTAAATGACAATAAATAAAATATGTCAATACACGAAGTCAGTTTTAGTTTAGTTTAAATGTTCCAATAATTTGTCATTTACTTCTCTGACCGGACCGAACATCAAACAAATCAGTCGGGTTATTATATATAATGTCGGCCTATACGCCGGCTGGTTTCCGCCAGACGTCTGACAGACCTCCTGACGACCTGTCCGAAATTGGACAGACCTCAAACTGTTCACGGCCTACATGTTGCCGGATTCCGGCTAGCATCCGTATGACGTAAATGACGCTCTCACAGCTGTTAGTAGGTGAAGTCTCGTCTGCCATTTCAATTCAATGGCAAACGGCAAATATTTCCACATGCATCCAGATTTGTTTTAATTATTTTGCTGACTGTTACACATTTCATTTGAAAATTTCCATGTTTCTTGTTAACAGTTATGGACATTTGCTGTTATGGACCTTTGATTGTTTTTTTTACAATTTTGCATCATCTGTATGCTCCTTTGGTATAGTTGTGGCATGCTTACATTCAGTTTTTATGTCAGATTTGGTCCTGCAGATCTATTGATTTTTAGTCGAAAAAAAATTGGGGGAACATCGCCACTTTGTCTGTCTGTCTGTCCGTCCATATGTCCCGAAATGTTGTGGACTCAACTCCTCTTTGTCTGCTTGACGGATTTCGCTCAGACTTTCACAGCTGACGAACCTTAACGTTTAGGTGAATCTTAAAGGAATTTTGGCTGCGACCAATTTTGGCAGAATGTTGACCCTTTGTGATTTTTAGCTCACCTGAGCACGTAGTGCTCTGTGAGCTATTGACTATTGTTATAATGGACCTCCTCCGTTGTCTGTATGCCGTCAACAATTTGTTCATTCTTACGACAGAGACTTCATTTTTTATCCAATCTTGACGAAACTTGTTTTGGGGTCAGATCGCACCAGGAAAATACTAGAATATGGCTAAAAGTTATTGCCCCTTTTTATGCAAAATGCCTTGTCCAACCTATATACTTTTTTTTTCTTCCGATTTAGACCAAACTTTTAGTTCGACAATTAGATCTCAGCAGAAACAAGCTCAAAATGCAAACACTTGAATTATTGCCCCTTGTTTTGTGGAAAATAATAAGAAAGAAGGACTTTATTCAGAATAGAGACTTAATTTAACATCCAATCCTCACCAATCTTGCCCAGTTTGTCTATTACCATAACATCATAGATCATGTCAAATATTAGCCGATAGGATCAGAAACACCAGAGTTGTTTTGCCCCTTGTTTGTGGAAAAAATATCCATATGTCATCAAAAATTGGCTTTGCGCACGCAAGAGAGAGACTTAATTTGTATGCCATTCATCGAAGATGCCGGGGTATATTGGTTTGCTAATTATGGTCTGTCAGTCGGTAGACCACTTTTCGTTTCAATTCTCTAAGCTCAACAGTTTTCATCTCATCTTCACCGAACTCCATGAATATGTTTTTAGCCATAATTTCGAGGTCAAGTTTCATAATAAGCCAAATCGCCCCAGGAATTGTGGAGTTGTGGCCATTGAAATATCTAGAATTGTCATTTTAGCCGTGTTCGTTCTCTAAGTCCAACAGTTCATAGCCGATCTTCACCAACTTTGTTGAACATCATTTTTTAGGTGTATTATCTCAGGTAAGTCCAATAAACAACCAAATCGTCGCAGTAACTGTGGAGTAATGGCCCTTGATTATTTAAAATTAGCCTTCTTAGCTAGTTTAACCAAGAAGGGGCATAACTGTTTTACAAACAGCTCTTGTTTATACAATGTTGACCACACTTGCACAGTTTGTGTATGATTATAAATATAAAATCTTAGCTGGGATAATGGACCAGATTTCACCAGGAATACTAGAGTTATTGCCCCTTATTCATTGAGAAAAAAATGCAAACATGACTTTTGTGATCGCCTTTTGTCCATCGTCCGTTGTGCGTCGTTAGTCGTTTGTCATCGACATTTACCTTGTGAACACTCTAGATGTCACATTTATTGCCCAATCTTCATGAAACTTGCTCAGAACATTTGCCCCAACAATATTTCGGACATGGGTTATGTGGGATCAAAAACTAGGTCACTAGGTCAAATTGAGTAAAAAAAAAAGCTTGTGAACACTCTAGAAGTCACATTGTTTGCCCAATCATCATGAAACTAGCTGAACATTTGTTTCCATCATATCTCAGCCGGGTTTGGAAATGGTTCTGCTCCATTGAAAAACATGGCCGCCAGGGCAGATTTCCCTATATGGCTATAGGAAAGGCTTTTGAACACTCAACAGGCCACATGTTTTGCCCAATGAACATGAAACTTGCTCAGATCATTTGTTCTGATGATATCTTGGCCGAGTTCGAAAATGGTTTGGCCCCGTTAAAAAAACATATCCACTAGGGGGCAGGGCAATTTTCGTTATATGGCTATACTGAAAACTGTAAAAAGCTTGTGATCACTGTAGAGGCCAACTTTATTGCCCAATCTACATGAAATCTGCCCAGAACATTTGTTAGCTCGACTTTTTGAAGAAAAAAGGTCGAGTTATTGTCGTCTGCGTCAGTGTCTGTGTTAGTTAAGTTTTTTGTCATAGTCCATGTCTCAAAATCTATCAAAGGTATCCATTTGAAACTTTCAATACTTGTTCACTATCAAAAGGGTAATTCATTGCAACAAGGCAGGTAACCCTGTAATTGTATTCCAGAGTTATCTGCTCTTGTTTGGACTTACAACTTAGAATATTTTGACATTTGTTGTTAAATATAACAGTTCTCAATAACTATCAAAGACGTTAAATTAAAACTCAAGTTATTTGTTTATTGTGCTGACCCCATTCTGCAGCCATGAGGAGGTAACTCTTTCAAGGATTTTGTAGGAGTTGTAACCCTGTTTTTCTACTTACAATTTTCTCTTTACTTCAAATTTCTCAATACCTGTATGAGGTTTTGTCTTGAAACTCAAAGTAATTGATTAAAGTGATGAATTTATACTGTAGACAAGAGGAGGTAACTCTATTCAAGGATTTCATTAGAGTAATTGCCCTTTTTTTCAACTTAAAATTTTCGCTTAGGTGAAATTGTACACTAACTTTAAGAGGTTTTGATTTCAAACTCAAAATACTTGATCACATTTATGAACCCATTCTGTAGACAAGGTCGGTAAGGTAACTATATCAAGGATTTTGGTGGAATTATTGCCCTTTTATCAACTTAGAATTTTAGCTTGAGGTCAAATTTCTCATGATCTATAAGAGATACTAACGTGAAATTCAACACACTTCATCACAGTGATGAACCCATTCTATTAACAAAAGGCACGAATAACATCAAATACAAGAAAGTCGAGCGTCCAGGCGGTGCTCTTGTTCTAGTGATATCTCGGACGAGTTTGAAACTGGGTCATGTGTGGTCCAGACCTAGGTCACTAGGGCAAATTAAAGGAAAAGCTTGTGAACACTGTAGAGGTCACATTGTTTTCCCAATCTTCTTGAAACTTGCTCAGAACATGTGTTTTAATGAACGAGTTCGAAACTGGGTCATGTGGTGTAAAAGAAAGGTCACTAGGCCAAACTAAACAGAAAGCTTGTGAACACTCTAGTGGCCACATGTATAGGCCAATCATCACGAAACTTGCTTAGAACATGATGACAATTTCGAAACCAGGTCAAATGGGGTCAGAAACTACGTCTCCAGCCCAAATTGAAAACAACAATTTGTGAACACTCTATTGGCAACACTTTTAGCCGAATCTTCACGAAACATGCTCAGAACAGTTTAGTTCCTTAGTCCCTCAAGTGAGCAGCCTAGGGCCTTGTGACCCTCTTGTTTAAAATACAGACCTTATTTTCATCGAATCTTGACCAATCTTCCAAAGTTAATGTATGACCATACGGTCTCAGTAGAAGTCAAAGATGGGCTTGGTCTAGCCACAAACACCAAAGTTATTGCCCTTGCCCCTTGTTGTGAAAATATGCAAGAATGGACTTTATTTGGGATATGGACTTCATTTTTCATCCCATTTTAACCAAACTTCTACAGTTCGTGTGTGACGATATGGTTTGAGCAGAAGCCAAACATTTTCAATATCAGATCACATACATAAGAGCTATACCTCATGTTTGTGATGGAAAATGCAAATATTTAAGTATGTTGAATAGAGATTTCATTTTCAGCTCAACTATTCGAAGAATTGGTGAGCTTTCCTACTCACCCTGGCGTCAGCGTCTGCGTCTGAACTTGGTTAAAGTTTATTTTCAAAAGTATTGTAACTTCAAAGCTACCGGTTAGTTATCCACATGAAATTTGGAATATACCTTTGTCATTAACTCCAGCATCAGGTGCAACATTATCCATAACTATTTTTTGTTGTTGAAAAAGTGATGCCCCTTTTTCACAGATTTTCTGGTTAAAGTGTATATTTAAAAGTCTTATAACTTCTAAAGTACACAAGTTACTCACTTAAAATATGGAATAATATACCTTTGCCATCAACTTCAGAATCATGTGCAACATTCCCCATAACTCAGACTCTGTTTTTTTGGCATAGTCCCTTTTTACATAGATTTTCAGATTTAAGTTTTTATTTAAATGATTTATAACGTCAAACCTTGATAGGTTATTCACTTGAAACCTGGAATATACCTTTGTCATAAACTACATTAGGTGCCACAATCCACATAAGCCTAGTTTGTCATCAACTCCAGTATCAAGGGCAACATTCCCTATAACCCTGTTTTGTATTTTGACAGAGTTATGCCCCCTTTTCATAAAGAATTTCAATGTAAAGTTTTCAATCCAAAAGTCTTATAATTGCTAAACTACAAAGGCTAATTACTTGAAACTTGGAATTCATGTTCGTAATCAACTCCAGCATCAGATGCATCACTCCCCATTACTCTGTTTTGTACTTTGACACAGGTATGCGAACCTTTCACATAGATTGTGGGGTTAACGTTTGTGTTCAAAACTCTTATAATTTCAAAACTACATTAGGTATTCCCTTGAAACTTGGAATACATTGATGATTTATAACTCAGCTTTTTTTATTTTAACAAATTTATTCCCATTCCATTTTTCAAAATACCAGTATGTACTAACTGAAATACTTCGAATAGTCAAGCGCACTGTCCTGACAGCTCTTGCTCATCCAGTCATGACAACAAGCATGCTTGCACTGTTACCATTTTGTTATTGCAAAATGAGTGACTTTATTGAAGCTGATAACAGATCACAGAGTTTTGCATTTACATGTCATTGTATAGTGGTCCTCTACGAAGATTGTTCAAATTATGCCCCTGGGTTAAAAAAATCCACGCCCCAGGGTCACATTGTTTCTATAGACTTATCTTAAGTGGAATCTTCTCCTGGCAAACCGCAAGGCCCAGAGGTTTTGTGTTTGGTATGTAGCATAAGTGGTCCTCTACCAAGTTTGTTCAAATTTTGCCCCTGGGGTAAAATGTGGCCACGCATTGTGGGTCACATGGTTTATATAGACTTAAATAGCAAAGTGACTTTAAAATTATTCTCCTCTGAAACTGCAAGGCCCGGAGGTTGCCTATTTGGTATGTAACATTGTATAGTGGTTCTCTACAAAGGATGTTCAAATTATGCCCCTGGGGTACAATTGGCCATGCTCTGGGGGTTATATTGTTTCAATAGACCTATATGGCAAGCGGGCTTTGAAAATCTCTAATACTGCAAGGCCCTGAGGTTTCATGTTTGGCATGAAACATTGTATAGCGGTCCTCTACAAAGATTGTTCAAATTATGCCCCTGCGGTAAAATGAAGCCACACCCCGGGGGCACATGGTTTCTATAGACCTATATGGCTAGTGAACAGTAAAAATCTTCTCCTGAAACCGCAAGGCCCAGAGGTTTAGTATTTGATATGTATTTTTACATAGTGCTTATCTACAAATATTGTTCAAACTATGCCCCTCCGGGAAACAGTGGCCATGCTCTGGGGGTCACTTGGTATAGACTTAACTAGCAAAATGACTTAAAAAGTCTTATCCTGAAACCACAAGGTCCATATATTTCATATGTGGTATGTATCATTGTAGGGTGGTCATCTACAAAGATTGTTCAAATAATGCCCCTGTGGTAAACTTGGCCATGGCCTGGGGGTCATATTGTTTCAATATACTTATATGGCAAGTGGGCTTTAAAAATCTCCTCTGAAACCGCAAAGTCCAGAGGTTTCATGTTTGGCGTGAAACATTGTATAGTAATCCTTTACAGAGTCTGTTTAACCTTTTCTTCCATACATATCTGGCCAGATTAGATAACCCAGGCCTATACGGACTCTGCAGTATTGATAAGATCTACTCCATATATTGCTGATAAGCCTGACTACACCATCTCCATAGGGATATTTTCATAATTTAACACGATGGCGCGTATTACTTGAGTTTGTTTGTGCTTAAAAGCATGAAACTGTCGAATAATCCTACGTGCATGTATACAATGACAACACTATTAATCATACAAATGTTCGTAACAAGTATATCGCACACAACACTGTTCTAAGCTTAAACAGGAAGTTGATATTAGTCTACAAATATATGTGAACGACCTTGCAAGGACACAAATAGCACATACCTCCATTTTTAAAAGCTGTTACTGTTTGTGATTATATTATTAATGTAGCTAATGACTGTCAGCACGTCACAGACATGATAAGTGTACGTTGTAACGCTTTAAGAGAGCAATTCCATTTCTACTAATGACTGCCTTAACCGTATCGGACAACGTTGTATTTTGAAGTGCAATTGAACTCATCGACTAGTTGAAAAAAAAGTATTTAATTACGCTAACTATAGTATGTGAGATTATTACTTGGTATGGATTTTTGTTACTCGACAACTTCGAATAATCCATTTAATGTGTTGACTAACCTAGACCGGTAGCTCCAAATGAATAATTCCAATTATTTGTTGCTTAATTATCAATAGCATGGGTAGGTTTCGATCTTGAACAAATACCGCGCACATAACGTTTCTAAGTTAAATGATTGTATTGTGTATTTAACAGCATCTGCTTGTAAAACAATTTGACAAACGTATCATACCCGACATTCTGAACATGTTTTGTTATTGCATCATTCTATTGCATGTATGCATCACCATGGAAACAATTATAAGTATATATATATATATATTCTTTAATATAGACCTTAGATTTACTTCTTGTAATTTTAACGCGTAATCCTTTTTGGTTTTCACGAAACGAATTGCGGTAGTAAATAAAAAGGCATGTGTATGAAGAACTCATGTGTGTTTTAACATATAACCTGTGACAAAGTCAGAACTTAGTTGTCACCGAGCACTATATAATTATTATAATAAGAAAACGACCAGTGATCAAACATAATATATTGATCTTTGTTAATATTATTAAGCGATTAGTGACCAAAAATGACAGCTAAACAAGTATACGGTCAGTCGCTTACATTGCACTTATTTTATTTTTGGCAGGATGTTCAACTAGCGCCTTGTTGAATGCATTAAGAACCCTACACAATACATACACATATAATTAACAGTGGCGTCACAAAATAGGCTTAATGCGCGGACCGGTTATGGCGGCATTGAAGTTTCCAGCGGATTCGTTCCGGGTTTGAACGGTGAAAAGGTCAGGAGTCACATTCCGCATGCTGATGATTGCGTCAACTTGGATCAATGCTTTTCAGGATCTAGTTCGTTGTATTGAAAATGCACTATATGCATTTGCATGTGTATTGTTAACGCTAAATGACAATAAATAAAATATGTCAATACACGAAGTCAGTTTTAGTTTAGTTTAAATGTTCCAATAATTTGTCATTTACTTCTCTGACCGGACCGAACATCAAACAAATCAGTCGGGTTATTATATATAATTATGTCGGCCTATACGCCGGCTGGTTTCCGCCAGACGTCTGACAGACCTCCTGACGACCTGTCCGATATTGGACAGACCTCAAACTGTTCACGGCCTACATGGTGCCGGATTCCGGCTGGCATCCGTATGACGTAAATGACGCTCTCACAGCTGTTAGTAGGTGAAGTCTCGTCTGCCATTTAAATTCAATGGCAAACGGCAAATATTTCCACATGCATCCAGATTTGTTTTAATTATTTTGCTGACTGTTACACATTTCATTTGAAAATTTCCATGTTTCTTGTTAACAGTTATGGACATTTGCTGTTATGGACCTTTGATTGTTTTTTTTACAATTTTGCATCATCTGTATGCTCCTTTGGTATAGTTGTGGCATGCTTACATTCAGTTTTTATGTCAGATTTGGTCCTGCAGGTCTATTGATTTTTAGTCGAAAAAAAATTGGGGGAGCATCGCCACTTTGTCTGTCTGTCTGTCCGTCCATATGTCCCGAAATGTTGTGGACTCAACTCCTCTTTGTCTGCTTGACGGATTTCGCTCAGACTTTCACAGCTGACGAACCTTAACGTTTAGGTGAATCTTGAAGGAATTTTGGCTGCGACCAATTTTGGCAGAATGTTGACCCTTTGTGATTTTTAGCTCACCTGAGCACGTAGTGCTCTGTGAGCTATTGACTATTGTTATAATGGACCTCCTCCGTTGTCTGTATGCCGTCAACAATTTGTTCATTCTTACGACAGAGACTTCATTTTTTATCCAATCTTGACGAAACTTGTTTTGGGGTCAGATCGCACCAGGAAAATACTAGAATATGGCTAAAAGTTATTGCCCCTTTTTATGCAAAATGCCTTTTCCAACCTATATACTTTTTTTTCTTCCGATTTAGACCAAACTTTTAGTTCGTGTATGACAATTAGATCTCAGCAGAAACAAGCTCAAAATGCAAACACTTGAATTATTGCCCCTTGTTTTGTGGAAAATAATAAGAAAGAAGGACTTTATTCAGAATAGAGACTTAATTTAACATCCAATCCTCACCAATCTTGCCCAGTTTGTCTATTACCATAACATCATAGATCATGTCAAATATTAGCCGATAGGATCAGAAACACCAGAGTTGTTTTGCCCCTTGTTTGTGGAAAAAATATCCATATGTCATCAAAAATTGGCTTTGCGCACGCAAGAGATAGACTTAATTTGTATGCCATTCATCGAAGATGCCGGGGTATATTGGTTTGCTAATTATGGTCTGTCAGTCGGTAGACCACTTTTCGTTTCAATTCTCTAAGCTCAACAGTTTTCATCTCATCTTCACCGAACTCCATGAATATGTTTTCAGCCATAATTTCGAGGTCAAGTTTCATAATAAGCCAAATCGCCCCAGGAATTGTGGAGTTGTGGCCATTGAATTATCTAGAATTGTCATTTTAGCCGTGTTCGTTCTCTAAGTCCAACAGTTCATAGCCGATCTTCACCAACTTTGTTGAACATCATTTTTTAGGTGTATTATCTCAGGTAAGTCCAATAAACAACCAAATCGTCGCAGTAACTGTGGAGTAATGGCCCTTGATTATTTAAAATTAGCCTTCTTAGCTAGTTTAACCAAGAAGGGGCATAACTGTTTTACAAACAGCTCTTGTTTATACAATGTTGACCACACTTGCACAGTTTGTGTATGATTATAAATATAAAATCTTAGCTGGGATAATGGACCAGATTTCACCAGGAATACTAGAGTTATTGCCCCTTATTCATTGAAAAAAAAATGCAAACATGACTTTTGTGATCGCCTTTTGTCCATCGTCCGTTGTGCGTCGTTAGTCGTTTGTCATCGACATTTACCTTGTGAACACTCTAGATGTCACATTTATTGCCCAATCTTCATGAAACTTGCTCAGAACATTTGCCCCAACAATATTTCGGACATGGGTTATGTGGGATCAAAAACTAGGTCACTAGGTCAAATTGAGTAATAAAAAAGCTTGTGAACACTCTAGAAGTCACATTGTTTGCCCAATCATCATGAAACTAGCTGAACATTTGTTTCCATCATATCTCAGCCGGGTTTGGAAATGGTTCTGCTCCATTGAAAAACATGGCCGCCAGGGCAGATTTCCCTATATGGCTATAGGAAAGGCTTTTGAACACTCAACAGGCCACATGTTTTGCCCAATGAACATGAAACTTGCTCAGATCATTTGTTCTGATGATATCTTGGCCGAGTTCGAAAATGGTTTGGCCCCGTTAAAAAAACATATCCACTAGGGGGCAGGGCAATTTTCGTTATATGGCTATACTGAAAACTGTAAAAAGCTTGTGATCACTGTAGAGGCCAACTTTATTGCCCAATCTACATGAAATCTGCCCAGAACATTTGTTAGCTCGACTTTTTGAAGAAAAAAGGTCGAGTTATTGTCGTCTGCGTCAGTGTCTGTGTTAGTTAAGTTTTTTGGTTAAGTTTTTTGTCATAGTCCATGTCTCAAAATCTATCAAAGGTATCCATTTGAAACTTTCAATACTTGTTCACTATCAAAAGGGTAATTCATTGCAACAAGGCAGGTAACCCTGTAATTGTATTCCAGAGTTATCTGCTCTTGTTTGGACTTACAACTTAGAATATTTTGACATTTGTTGTTAAATATAACAGTTCTCAATAACTATCAAAGACGTTAAATTAAAACTCAAGTTATTTGTTTATTGTGCTGACCCCATTCTGCAGCCATGAGGAGGTAACTCTTTCAAGGATTTTGTAGGAGTTGTAACCCTGTTTTTCTACTTACAATTTTCTCTTTACTTCAAATTTCTCAATACCTGTATGAGGTTTTGTCTTGAAACTCAAAGTAATTGATTACAGTGATGAATTTATACTGTAGACAAGAGGAGGTAACTCTATTCAAGGATTTCGTTAGAGTAATTGCCCTTTTTTTCAACTTAAAATTTTCGCTTAGGTGAAATTGTACACTAACTTTAAGAGGTTTTGATTTCAAACTCAAAATACTTGATCACATTTATGAACCCATTCTGTAGACAAGGTGGGTAAGGTAACTATATCAAGGATTTTGGTGGAATTATTGCCCTTTTATCAACTTAGAATTTTAGCTTGAGGTCAAATTTCTCATGATCTATAAGAGTTACTAACGTGAAATTCAACACACTTCATCACAGTGATGAACCCATTCTATTAACAAAAGGCACGAATAACATCAAATACAAGAAAGTCGAGCTTCCAGGCGGTGCTCTTGTTCTAGTGATATCTCGGACGAGTTTGAAACTGGGTCATGTGTGGTCCAGACCTAGGTCACTAGGGCAAATTAAAGGAAAAGCTTGTGAACACTGTAGAGGTCACATTGTTTTCCCAATCTTCTTGAAACTTGCTCAGAACATGTGTTTTAATGAACGAGTTCGAAACTTGGTCATGTGGTGTAAAAGAAAGGTCACTAGGCCAAACTAAACAAAAAGCTTGTGAACACTCTAGTGGCCACATGTATAGGCCAATCATCACGAAACTTGCTTAGAACATGATGACAATTTCGAAACCAGGTCAAATGGGGTCAGAAACTACGTCTCCAGCCCAAATTGAAAACAACAATTTGTGAACACTCTATTGGCAACACTTTTAGCCGAATCTTCACGAAACATGCTCAGAACAGTTTAGTTCCTTAGTCCCTCAAGTGAGCAGCCTAGGGCCTTGTGACCCTCTTGTTTAAAATACAGACCTTATTTTCATCGAATCTTGACCAATCTTCCAAAGTTAATGTATGACCATACGGTCTCAGTAGAAGTCAAAGATGGGCTTGGTCTAGCCACAAACACCAAAGTTATTGCCCTTGCCCCTTGTTGTGAAAATATGCAAGAATGGACTTTATTTGGGATATGGACTTCATTTTTCATCCCATTTTAACCAAACTTCTACAGTTCGTGTGTGCCGATATGGTTTGAGCAGAAGCCAAACATTTTCAATATCAGATCACATACATAAGAGCTATACCTCATGTTTGTGATGGAAAATGCAAATATTTAAGTATGTTGAATAGAGATTTCATTTTCAGCTCAACTATTCGAAGAATTGGTGAGCTTTCCTACTCACCCTGGCGTCAGCGTCTGCGTCTGAACTTGGTTAAAGTTTATTTTCAAAAGTATTGTAACTTCAAAGCTACCGGTTAGTTATCCACATGAAATTTGGAATATACCTTTGTCATTAACTCCAGCATCAGGTGCAACATTATCCATAACTATTTTTTGTTGTTGAAAAAGTGATGCCCCTTTTTCACAGATTTTCTGGTTAAAGTGTATATTTAAAAGTCTTATAACTTCTAAAGTACACAAGTTACTCACTTAAAATATGGAATAATATACCTTTGCCATCAACTTCAGAATCATGTGCAACATTCCCCATAACTCAGACTCTGTTTTTTTGGCATAGTCCCTTTTTACATAGATTTTCAGATTTAAGTTTTTATTTAAATGATTTATAACGTCAAACCTTGATAGGTTATTCACTTGAAACCTGGAATATACCTTTGTCATAAACTACATTAGGTGCCACAATCCACATAAGCCTAGTTTGTCATCAACTCCAGTATCAAGGGCAACATTCCCTATAACCCTGTTTGTATTTTGACAGAGTTATGCCCCCTTTTCATAAAGAATTTCAATGTAAAGTTTTCAATCCAAAAGTCTTATAATTGCTAAACTACAAAGGCTAATTACTTGAAACTTGGAATTCATGTTCGTAATCAACTCCAGCATCAGATGCATCACTCCCCATTACTCTGTTTTGTACTTTGACACAGGTATGCGAACCTTTCACATAGATTGTGGGGTTAACGTTTGTGTTCAAAACTCTTATAATTTCAAAACTACATTAGGTATTCCCTTGAAACTTGGAATACATTGATGATTTATAACTCAGCTTTTTTTATTTTAACAAATTTATGCCCATTCCATTTTTCAAAATACCAGTATGTACTAACTGAAAT
Organism: Congeria kusceri; assembly: GCA_027627225.1. Lineage (NCBI taxonomy): Eukaryota > Metazoa > Mollusca > Bivalvia > Myida > Dreissenidae > Congeria > Congeria kusceri. The sequence goes on from CM051025.1 coordinate 11,368,741, forward strand.
ACTTCGAATAGTCAAGCGCACTGTCCTGACAGCTCTTGCTCATCCAGTCATGACAACAAGCATGCTTGCACTGTTACCATTTTGTTATTGCAAAATGAGTGACTTTATTGAAGCTGATAACAGATCACAGAGTTTTGCATTTACATGTCATTGTATAGTGGTCCTCTACGAAGATTGTTCAAATTATGCCCCTGGGTTAAAAAAATCCACGCCCCAGGGTCACATTGTTTCTATAGACTTATCTTAAGTGGAATCTTCTCCTGGCAAACCGCAAGGCCCAGAGGTTTTGTGTTTGGTATGTAGCATAAGTGGTCCTCTACCAAGTTTGTTCAAATTTTGCCCCTGGGGTAAAATGTGGCCACGCATTGTGGGTCACATGGTTTATATAGACTTAAATAGCAAAGTGACTTTAAAATTATTCTCCTCTGAAACTGCAAGGCCCGGAGGTTGCCTATTTGGTATGTAACATTGTATAGTGGTTCTCTACAAAGGATGTTCAAATTATGCCCCTGGGGTACAATTGGCCATGCTCTGGGGGTTATATTGTTTCAATAGACCTATATGGCAAGCGGGCTTTGAAAATATCTAATACTGCAAGGCCCTGAGGTTTCATGTTTGGCATGAAACATTGTATAGCGGTCCTCTACAAAGATTGTTCAAATTATGCCCCTGCGGTAAAATGAAGCCACACCCCGGGGGCACATGGTTTCTATAGACCTATATGGCTAGTGAACAGTAAAAATCTTCTCCTGAAACCGCAAGGCCCAGAGGTTTAGTATTTGATATGTATTTTTACATAGTGCTTATCTACAAATATTGTTCAAACTATGCCCCTCCGGGAAACAGTGGCCATGCTCTGGGGGTCACTTGGTATAGACTTAACTAGCAAAATGACTTAAAAAGTCTTATCCTGAAACCACAAGGTCCATATATTTCATATGTGGTATGTATCATTGTAGGGTGGTCATCTACAAAGATTGTTCAAATAATGCCCCTGTGGTAAACTTGGCCATGGCCTGGGGGTCATATTGTTTCAATATACTTATATGGCAAGTGGGCTTTAAAAATCTCCTCTGAAACGGCAAAGTCCAGAGGTTTCATGTTTGGCGTGAAACATTGTATAGTAATCCTTTACAGAGTCTGTTTAACCTTTTCTTCCATACATATTTGGGCAGATTAGATAACCCAGGCCTATACGGACTCTGCAGTATTGATAAGATCTACTCCATATTTTGCTGATAAGCCTGACTACACCATCTCCATAGGGATATTGGAAAAAATGTTACACCCGTCTAATTTAGGCTTAATTTTCAGTTATTTATACTTGTGTGACTTAATTGTGTCAATATAAAGTATTGAGAGAATTTAATTCTCTTTTAAACCATATAACTTGCATAAATGTTTTATTAGAATACCCAAGCTACAGTACAATAAAAACACGGAAGACCATATCAAGTTCAAATAATGTATTTATTCAGTTTTATTTTTCAATCAACAGCAAACAAAAAATGTAGTTTATTCAATATTTACATAATTTTAAAACAAACAAAAACATTATACAAATAACATTAGAACAGTAAAGTACATAAATGTTTATGAAATGAAACCATCATATCCAGCATAATATTTTTGTGAAACCCAATTAGAAACAAAATGTTTACACTACAAAAATATTTTGATCTATTATTTACATTAATCTGTGTAAATTTAGAGAGATAGTATGAAGCTTTAACGAAAAACGACGCAAAAAGCGTATACAAGTACAATGAATACCGTGTAATCTATGATAAACCATTTGTACAATGTTTGTCTCATGAGTCATGGCTGCAACTCACATGCTGTGGTACCTGGCAAAGCATCCATCTCTGCATGGACTCCTCATGCTGAACATCCAAACTGTGTTATTGCGCTGTTTGAGGTAACGTGTATGGTATTTACATGTCTTGGTCTTGTGCGAAGTTTCGTAGAATAATGTCCTCCCATGTTCTCCTGCTCAACCAGTCCATCTTGCCCCCTGTGTTCTGGCGCAGCTCTCTTTCTCTTACAGAACCCGCCAACCAGCTCGCGGATCAACTCAAGGCGAAAGTCGAGGTATGTGAAACGCTGCTGGGTAACTCGCCTGCGGGAGGTCATCTTGTAGAGAAGAAAGGCATTGACGATACAGCATTTAATCAGGAACTAGAAGAGGTAGCTCCAGGATTTCTTCGACTTCCGTCCGACATCGTACTTCGCCCGATACTGGTAATAAAGGTCGACACCGCCCATAAACTTGTGGTAAGCATGCACACTGTATGGCTGTTGGAGCTGGAGTATGTTGGCCCCCGATCTGCTATAGTATGACAGGATATAATGATCACTTCGACTGTTTGATTTGGTATTTTAGGCATGGTTTTATTATCACTGCAAAAGAACGCTAACCAGGTAAGCAACTGAACCCTATACACTCAAATATTAACGCATGTGTGTTTTCAGCTAAATGCTAGTACTACTTGATTTGCAAACAAACGCAAATATGCAGCAACCCAACTATTTTCCTGTAAGGAAGTGAATGTTATTTAAATCGATTGATGGTCCATCTTTGATCAGACAAAGAAGTTAATATCAATTTTTAGTACCATTCTGTGAGTGTCATGATCGGATGTGGAAATACCAGAAATGCTATATCAATGCGTTTAAACAATGATGATTTCACAGCATTTGTAGCAAGATATGGTCATATATTTTGCTAACTTATTTAGCTGCGTGCAAATCAAAAGGGTTGTTGGAGGTTTTCTCTTGCTAAGCAAAATTAATTGCTACCCAGGGTAAGCGTCAAACGGAGTAATAACCAACTACTGGGAAAATGTTGAGCCATGCATCTCAGACTAGTTTTCCCGAAACTCTGATAATGTTATTTCGTCAACATTGTATTTTGTATATACATTTTATGTTACTTTAGAAATTGAAAAAATGTGTTCCATTAACAATATTTCTGTTTAACATGATTTTCTTTACAATGAAACAAATATGAACTTAGCATTTTATGACAATCTGTTTTTATAGAAATTACGAATACTTTGAACCTTTTTCTCTAAATACAAATCAATTGATGGTTTTATGACAGAGTGGAAAAACTGTATTTTCCATTAAGAACTAAGAATATATTTGAAGTCCAGGGATATCATTATATAGAGAACAACACTGTCCACTGTTTGTTAGTTTTGATTCATAATGGAAATGCTGATCACGGATTGAGAAAACATTAGACCCTACGTTAAGGTCTACATTGAGTGTTCATTATATTAATATGTGTTTGTTATGAAATCACAATGTCAATTATGAAAATGGCTTATATAATTACATACATTGCATAATACAAGTATACGACAAAATCTTGATGGTATGTAATCTGTTACCACATGGTATACAACAACAAACAATAAAAACATGTTTGATCGTATTTAATTCCATTATCAGTGAGAACTCCTGGTTAATTGCTGCTGCTGTTCACATGGTGACTTATGTCTCGTGAACTTTCCCCTGCAAAAGTTATAGGTATCTGTGTAATGGCATTCATTTGCAAAATAAATAAACATGTTTATTCATTTACATTCTATAATAAGGAAAAAAGGAAACTGAAAACTACTTCATTGTGTACTTATATAAACGTGTTTCAAACCTTTAATTGGTAGATAACAAAACATTTTACATCTTACTATATGACACAGTTAACTAAACTAATCATTCTGTTAAATAAGCTTAAGTCAAACGTATACTTTACTACTGGTTCTCTTTCACAGGATATTTATTAAATAAAATATGCGTTTAGTTAAACTTGTGTTAAGTTATTACATTTATAATAGACGAGCAATAATGAATGCAGCAGATTACTCACGAGTCGTCATTTGTAGACTTTCATATTTGCCAGCTGCGTTCACCGATGGTGTCAGTGTGTCGTAAGCATTTCTGGAGGTACCGTCACGGTCGCTAAAGAACGCATTGTATCATTAAAATCTATGTCGACATTATTAATATTTTAGTAAACCACTTTTACGTTTTTATTCATTATGTACCAGTTTCCAACAGTTATTTTAATCAGAAATCATGATTGCCTTGATGTAATTAGTTAAATGTTCGCAAGCATCAGCCATTGCAATCTTGTTGTACAAACCTTGATTTTCTCCTCTTTAAGTAAATCATCAACACCAAGATATTGCAGATTATGAGCAAACCGAACACCGATGAAACTGCAATCGTAACACCAGGCAGCACTGCAATTGTTTCGGACTTTGTTGTGTCTTCACATTTAACTTTTGGCTCTGTATTCAGAATGATACCATATAAATGTAGAATAATTCAAATAAAAGCTCATAACTTGAAGCTCAACAACAAATTAAGAGTTTTGTTTACTAACTTAACTATGAAATACTAATAATATGGATGTTTTAATGCACAGTAGTTTAAAAAAAAAACATAAAATTAATATAGATAATTGACTGTTACTCAATATTCAATGTGAAAAAAGGCAGTCAATTCAAATATTGTAGCCACATTGTCACAAAATTACTCCTTCTATAAATTCAAACAAAGTACATCAAAATAAATAACCTGATGTAAATAAAATGCAAATTATCATATACAGCAAACAGACAATTATGGATTATTTTTTCATTATGCCCTTGAAGGAGGATATATATTAGTCGCACAGTCAATCTGTGGATGGTGGCTGGGTCCGTCCGTCAGGACTTCGTTCCCGCTCTGTAACTTTTTAATGCCTGGATGGAGTTTAATATAACTTCAGATTATTATACCACATGACTAGACGATGTGTCGCGTACAACTCACGTGCTCATCGGTCAAAGGTTAAGGTCACAATTCAAGGTCATAGGTCATGAATTTTCGTTTCCGGTCCATAACTTCGAATCGCCTGGATGGTTTTTAATATAACTTCAGATTATTATTCCACATGACCACACGATGTGTCGCATGCAAATCCCATACTAGTTGATCAAAGGTCAAGGTCACAATTCAAGGTCAAAGGTCATGAATTTTCGTTTCCGCTCCATGACTACTAAAATGCCTGGGTGGATTTTAATATAACTGTAGATTATTATTTCCCATGAGCAGACAATGTGTCGCGTACCACTGCCATACTCATCGGTCCAAGGTCAAGGTCACAATTAAGGTCAAATGTCATGCATTTGTGTTTCCGCTCTGTAAGTTCTTAACGCCTGGAAGGATTTTATTATAACTTCGGATTATTATTTCCCATGACCAGACAATGTGTCGTGTACACAATTCCTTTGATGGTCGGTCAAAGGTCAAGGTCACAATTCAAGGTCAAAGGTCAATTAAATTGTGTTTCCACTTCATAACTTCTAAACGCCTGGATGGATTAAAATGTTACTTCAGATTATTATTCTATGAAAAGACAATGTGTCGCATACAAATCACATGCTCGTCTATCAAAGGTCAAGTTCACAATTCAAGGTCAAAGTCAAGGATTTCTGTTTCTCCACCATAACTTTTAAACGTTTGGAAGGATTTTAATATTGCTTCAGAGTATTATTTCCCATGACCAGGCGATGTGTCGTGAACAACTCCCATGGTCCTCAGTCAAAGGTCAAGGTCACAATTCACGGTCAAATGTCAAGGAATTTCCTTTCAGTTTTATAACTTCCTAAAGCGTAGAAGGATTTTAATATTACTTCACATTATTTTTTCGCATGATCAGATGATGTGTCACATACCACTTACATGCTCCCCGGTCATGATCTGTGGGTTACACATTAAAAGGTCAAATATTAGAATGAACATTTGTAGGAAGCATCATTTTTACCAACATGTAAGGAATGTAATAACTAAGTGGGAATGAAGATCATTATGAGGCAGTGTGGCCTGGGTGTCATATTGTTTCAATATACTTATATGGCAAGTGGGCTTTAAAAATCTCCTCTGAAACGGCAAAGTCCAGAGGTTTCATGTTTGGCGTGAAACATTGTATAGTAATCCTTTACAGAGTCTGTTTAACCTTTTCTTCCATACATATTTGGGCAGATTAGATAACCCAGGCCTATACGGACTCTGCAGTATTGATAAGATCTACTCCATATTTTGCTGATAAGCCTGACTACACCATCTCCATAGGGATATTGGAAAAAATGTTACACCCGTCTAATTTAGGCTTAATTTTCAGTTATTTATACTTGTGTGACTTAATTGTGTCAATATAAAGTATTGAGAGAATTTAATTCTCTTTTAAACCATATAACTTGCATAAATGTTTTATTAGAATACCCAAGCTACAGTACAATAAAAACACGGAAGACCATATCAAGTTCAAATAATGTATTTATTCAGTTTTATTTTTCAATCAACAGCAAACAAAAAATGTAGTTTATTCAATATTTACATAATTTTAAAACAAACAAAAACATTATACAAATAACATTAGAACAGTAAAGTACATAAATGTTTATGAAATGAAACCATCATATCCAGCATAATATTTTTGTGAAACCCAATTAGAAACAAAATGTTTACACTACAAAAATATTTTGATCTATTATTTACATTAATCTGTGTAAATTTAGAGAGATAGTATGAAGCTTTAACGAAAAACGACGCAAAAAGCGTATACAAGTACAATGAATACCGTGTAATCTATGATAAACCATTTGTACAATGTTTGTCTCATGAGTCATGGCTGCAACTCACATGCTGTGGTACCTGGCAAAGCATCCATCTCTGCATGGACTCCTCATGCTGAACATCCAAACTGTGTTATTGCGCTGTTTGAGGTAACGTGTATGGTATTTACATGTCTTGGTCTTGTGCGAAGTTTCGTAGAATAATGTCCTCCCATGTTCTCCTGCTCAACCAGTCCATCTTGCCCCCTGTGTTCTGGCGCAGCTCTCTTTCTCTTACAGAACCCGCCAACCAGCTCGCGGATCAACTCAAGGCGAAAGTCGAGGTATGTGAAACGCTGCTGGGTAACTCGCCTGCGGGAGGTCATCTTGTAGAGAAGAAAGGCATTGACGATACAGCATTTAATCAGGAACTAGAAGAGGTAGCTCCAGGATTTCTTCGACTTCCGTCCGACATCGTACTTCGCCCGATACTGGTAATAAAGGTCGACACCGCCCATAAACTTGTGGTAAGCATGCACACTGTATGGCTGTTGGAGCTGGAGTATGTTGGCCCCCGATCTGCTATAGTATGACAGGATATAATGATCACTTCGACTGTTTGATTTGGTATTTTAGGCATGGTTTTATTATCACTGCAAAAGAACGCTAACCAGGTAAGCAACTGAACCCTATACACTCAAATATTAACGCATGTGTGTTTTCAGCTAAATGCTAGTACTACTTGATTTGCAAACAAACGCAAATATGCAGCAACCCAACTATTTTCCTGTAAGGAAGTGAATGTTATTTAAATCGATTGATGGTCCATCTTTGATCAGACAAAGAAGTTAATATCAATTTTTAGTACCATTCTGTGAGTGTCATGATCGGATGTGGAAATACCAGAAATGCTATATCAATGCGTTTAAACAATGATGATTTCACAGCATTTGTAGCAAGATATGGTCATATATTTTGCTAACTTATTTAGCTGCGTGCAAATCAAAAGTTTTGTTGGAGGTTTTCTCTTGCTAAGCAAAATTAATTGCTACCCAGGGTAAGCGTCAAACGGAGTAATAACCAACTACTGGGAAAATGTTGAGCCATGCATCTCAGACTAGTTTTCCCGAAACTCTGATAATGTTATTTCGTCAACATTGTATTTTGTATATACATTTTATGTTACTTTAGAAATTGAAAAAATGCGTTCCATTAACAATATTTCTGTTTAACATGATTTTCTTTACAATGAAACAAATATGAACTTAGCATTTTATGACAATCTGTTTTTATAGAAATTACGAATACTTTGAACCTTTTTCTCTAAATACAAATCAATTGATGGTTTTATGACAGAGTGGAAAAACTGTATTTTCCATTAAGAACTAAGAATATATTTGAAGTCCAGGGATATCATTATATAGAGAACAACACTGTCCACTGTTTGTTAGTTTTGATTCATAATGGAAATGCTGATCACGGATTGAGAAAACATTAGACCCTACGTTAAGGTCTACATTGAGTGTTCATTATATTAATATGTGTTTGTTATGAAATCACAATGTCAATTATGAAAATGGCTTATATAATTACATACATTGCATAATACAAGTAATCGACAAAATCTTGATGGTATGTAATCTGTTACCACATGGTATACAACAACAAATAATAAAAACATGTTTGATCGTATTTAATTCCATTATCAGTGAGAACTCCTGGTTAATTGCTGCTGCTGTTCACATGGTGACTTATGTCTCGTGAACTTTCCCCTGCAAAAGTTATAGGTATCTGTGTAATGGCATTCATTTGCAAAATAAATAAACATGTTTATTCATTTACATTCTATAATAAGGAAAAAAGGAAACTGAAAACTACTTCATTGTGTACTTATATAAACGTGTTTCAAAACCTTTAATTGGTAGATAACAAAACATTTTACATCTTGCTATATGACACAGTTAACTAAACTAATCATTCTGTCAAATAAGCTTAAGTCAAACGTATACTTTACTACTGGTTCTCTTTCACAGGATATTTATTAAATAAAATATGCGTTTAGTCAAACTTGTGTTAGGTTATTAAATTTATAATAGACGAGCAATAATGAATGCAGCAGATTACTCACGAGTCGTCATTTGTAGACTTTCATATTTGCCAGCTGCGTTCACCGATGGTGTCAGTGTGTCGTAAGTATTTCTGGAGGTACCGTCACGGTCGCTAAAGAACGCATTGTATCATTAAAATCTATGTCGACATTATTAATATTTTAGTAAACCACTTTTACGTTTTTATTCATTATGTACCAGTTTCCAACAGTTATTTTAATCAGAAATCATGATTGCCTTGATGTAATTAGTTAAATGTTCGCAAGCATCAGCCATTGCAATCTTGTTGTACAAACCTTGATTTTCTCCTCTTTAAGTAAATCATCAACACCAAGATATTGCAGATTATGAGCAAACCGAACACCGATGAAACTGCAGTCGTAACACCAGGCAGCACTGCAATTGTTTCAGACTTTGTTGTTTCTTCACATTTAACTTTTGGCTCTGTATTCAGAATGATACCATATAAATGTAAAATAATTCAAATAAAAGCTCATAACTTCAAGCTCAACAACAAATTAACAGTTTTGTTTACTGACTTAACTATGAAATACTAATAATATGGATGTTTTAATGCACAGTAGTTTAAAAAAAAAAAAATTAATATAGATAATTGACTGTTACTCAATATTTAATGTGAAAAAAGGCACTCAATTGAAATATTGTATCCACATTGTCACACAATTACTCCTTCTATAAATTCAAACAAAGTACATCAAAATAAATAACCTGATGTAAATAAAATGCAAATTATCATATACAGCAAACAGACAATTATGGATTATTTTTTCATTATGCCCTTGAAGGAGGATATATATTAGTCGCACAGTCAATCTGTGGATGGTGGCTGGGTCCGTCCGTCAGGACTTCGTTCCCGCTCTGTAACTTTTTAATGCCTGGATGGAGTTTAATATAACTTCAGATTATTATACCCCATGAATAGACGATGTGTCGCGTACAACTCACGTGCTCATCGGTCAAAGGTTAAGGTCACAATTCAAGGCCATATGTCATGAATTTTCGTTTCCGGTCCATAACTTCTAATCGCCTGGATGGATTTTAATATAACTTCAGATTATTATTCCACATGACCAGACGATGTGTCGCATGCAAATCCCATACTAGTCGGTCAAAGGCTAAGGTCACAATTCAAGGTCAAAGGTCATGAATTTTCGTTTCCGCTCCATAACTTCAAGATATTTGTCCAGGGCATAATATTGTACTCTGACATTGTTTTGCCTTCCTCTGACAAGCATATGCTTCGGGGACATATGTCACATCCTGTAACAAGCCTTGTATATTGAAATAATGAACGGCAACACTCGTAAACAACTGCAAAATCGTTCAATTGTTGTATAATATTATTAGTTAAATGAAGTAAGAGCTACTGATACTGTTATACAAGTATGGGCATTTCAGCTGTGCATTATTATACAAATATTTCATTGGCATTTGGGAACAGTCTAATTTTTTTCCTGAAGTATTGGGGGCAACTTTTGAACTGTTGCCCCAAGGCCACTAGGATATGAAATAAATCTGTTTTATTACCTACTTCTGATAACAAACAAGAAACAACAACAACAATTAATCAAAATTTATCCACACATTGATATCTCATATTTTTTTCTGGTTATATATAATCTGAAACAGTACCGAGTGTATTGAATTCATTTGCCAAATATGTACATACGTATGCACAGTTGGTTTTCCATTTTGAACCCAATATGACAATGCCCAGACGTCATACACGACCCATTTCCAATATATTTCAGGCAACATTTTAAAAAGAAATGTATCAATCTACGAAAACAAAATAGTTTAAAATAGCGTTTAATATTTCGTTTAAGTCGACTACTGGACGTCGAATCAACATCGCATCTTTAATATCGCATACCCAACAGAGGTAGTCTCTTTTTAAGGGGGCAAATCGTCAACGGTAATATATATTCGGCTTTACAAATTACTAAGAGTACATTTAACTATGTTAGTTCTGCCTTACTGGGCAGATGTTTCAAAATATCAAAATACCTATTGGTTAATAATATCATTTAAAGCTAGTACTAAAAATTGTAATGTACCTTATGCATATTAAATCAATTTATGAAGTTCGGGAGAGGGCTTCAATAAGGACCACCTTTCATCCCAATCCCATGTCGACTTTGTTATTATATGTTATGTTATTATTTCCTAATAAATATGTTTAAACCAATGTATGAAGTATTTAAAAAGTCTTCGCTTACTCTTACAAAAGATCTGAATAATATTAATAATATTGCTAAAAGTAAGAAGACAAAAATATAGGCATAAAAATATGGTGTCATTATTATTTTTATGTTACTGCATATTCAAATATAATTGTCTTGAAAGGTGCTATGTATAGTTCATGCATACATTAACATCTTCTTTGGTAGAGGTTCATGCGAATAAAACTTACTATTGATGTTAGTTCCAAATTGATTGCTTATTTGATTACCAAACCAACTGGGAATGAATTCATTTGAAGTAAATCATACTTCGATTGTTAAGTATTAAACAAAAGATTCTAAATTTGCAGCACAGCTTTCTCTCTCGAATGTTCGTTATCATGAACGGTTTCGAGTCAATAAAAATGACGGCTTAATGCAAATTGTAGCGAAATTAATAACGGACTTCACTATGTGCAATTTTTACAAAAGTCATGAAAGGAACATCAGCCATTCATACAGGATAATCTTCTGTAAGAAGTATGTATCTCTTACAAATTTCGAATATATATCGGAGTTACAGTTTGATTAGTAACATAACAATAACCATTTGAATTGTTGCACCGTACCCGGTATACGTCGCAATGAAAATATTTTTAACGAGATTTAAATACTATTTAATAGATTAATAATTCCTAAATCGAAATAATAATACGTTGAACGAAATTATACCATTATCAAACTAAATGTAAAAATTGTTTGGCATTGAATTAAATACAAAAACGCTGCACTGACCAATGAACTCAACAAATATTAATAAAAATACGTGTATTGCATGCGTCTCCAGTCCATCCGTCTCGGCATTCTCCCGTTTCACATCTGCCAGTCACAGCGTCACATCCTTCGTGCAGACAATGACATTGCTCAGTGCAGTTAGGACCGTATATTCCATTGCCGCATTCTGATCATAAGAATGATGTGGGTAATGCACGTTTATATACATAAACGATAACTTAGGTCATGTATACGTAATCAAATAACACATTTGTATTGCTTGATTACTTACGAGTTGCGCATGTTTTGTTCGTATTGTAGTCATATCCGTCAGAACACCCATCCATTTATGTGATTGCAAACGCAGCTGTTTCGGCAATGTTCACTGCACTTCAGGGAGCAATTGAAGCCATAAGAATTTAGTTTGCATGCTGAAAACGAAAACAATAATTCAAAAATCAACATGGATATATTATAAATACGCTTCAAACAAACGTGAGGATATTACTCAAATATTGCATAGGTTTATACACTCTGTTTGCATGAAATGAAAACAATAATTTAACAAGCAACATATATGCTTTGATATCTATGACTTAAATTAAGATAAGGATATATAATTCACATGTAGCTTACGTTCGCACAAGTCGTTGTCCATTTGAAAGCCAGTATCACATTCCTGATTGTAACGCGCACATGATCCATTGACGTAATGGCATTGGTTGCAATGGCAGTCCATGGAACATCCATGACCATACTTTCTTTGGTCACATGCTATAATAATTAATATTAACTAATATTAACAGATCATATTCATTCAAGCAATTAATAAAATGGCAGATCGGAATTTATAAAACCGTAGTTGTTGTTATCGTATTTTGATAATCGTATAATTAAATTAGTAAAATACAATTATTTTGCGGAGTGTTTGTTTTCATTAGAACTATGAATTATAATGCTATATTTATCTGTTACTTTCATAAATCGGATGGTTGAATTACAATTTCCGGTATTTGGTTTTCTTTAAAATACACGACGTGCGTTCTTACAATGCAATATTCAAGGAGACCGCGCATATCAACAGTAATATGAATTCGGATTTACAAATCAACAAGTATACATTTGACTTTGTTAGTTCTGCGTTACTGGGCAGATGTGTCAAAATATCAAAATAGCTATTGGTTAATAATATGATTCAAAGATAGTACTAAATAATTATGATGTACCATATGCATAGTATATCATTTTTTTAAGTATTTCAAATAGTCTTCTCTTACTCTTACGAATGATTTGAATAATATTAAATATATTGCTAAAAGTAAGAAGACAAAAATAGAGGCAGTGTGGTATCATTTTTTATGTCCCTGAATATTCGAATAAACCTATTTCCATTCGCCATTTATGTGATTGCAAACGTAGTTGTTTCGACAATTTTCACTGCACTTCAGGGAGCAATTGAAACCATAAGAATTTAGCTTGCATGCTGAAAACGAAAACAATAATTAAAAAAACCCAAGTCGCATTATAATAATACATTACACATATGATAAGGATATTACTCAAATACTACATATGTTTACACATGTCGTTGTCCATGTTGATACGTTTGTCTTGTTGCTGGTTATAAAACGCACATACGCCGTTAACGTGATGACATTGGTTGTAATTACAGTCCATAGGACATTTGGGACCATATAATGTTTCGTATGCTACTTTTTATGCTGTATTGGTAATATCGGTCGAAGGCCAGATACACATCCCACTCTTTCGATCGATGACACCAGTACTGCAAGCAGAAGTATACGAAATTGTGTACAGTACCATTTGAAAGTGCGTGTATACAGAGGATGCTACATTCATCAGCTATCACAACATATGATTTTCCAGTTCTTTCGACTGATTTTGTGATTCGAAATGTGTTCTTGGTTTGGCTATCCTCATTTTACCACTATCAACAAACATTGGGAGAGGTGCTAGCTCATTGCTGAATTCATCCTTTAAGTCAATTGTTCTATTTGCCCCATTAATAAAAAGTAACATATCACATGGACTCTTGTTATTAACTTCATTCTTTTATTCATAAATAACACATACACACAATAAATATTTTCTCAAAACATCTATAAACCTCTTACAAATACTATTTTATGGGAAATAATAGATTTTGGATGCCATTGTATCGGCCATATTGGATTGTTCAACTTGTATTTTCTTTCAAATGTTTGAATACAAGTTTGGCATGGTGTTTCAAACTATAAACACAATGTATATGCTTAAATTGTTACTGTTTTCTCATGTAATTTAGAAAAGATGTCGATTTTCAACTTGGCAGCCATCTTGAATATATCAAAATAACATAGTTGCATCATTTGGTTTCTCAGACGGGACATTTGAAATAACCAATAATGCAAAACACATTGTGAGCGTACTATTTTTGAGCGGTCAGACCATTATTTGGCATTTGGCATACCGACTAATACTTTCTTTGTTCACATGCTACCGTAATTAATAGAAACTTATGTCTTAAGACAAAAATCATATTCATTCGATCATTATAAATAAGATGGCGGATCGGAATTCATAAAACCGACATAGTGTTGTCGTATTTTGAGAAATCATTTGATTAAATTATTATAATATAATATTTAGCCGATTTTTGGTATTCATTAAACTGTGTACATGTTTTATAATGCACTTTTATTTGTACTCTTAGAAAATGCATGTTTTAATTTTTATTTCAGGTATTCTTTATAAGCAATATTATATCACCTTATGTATAGTATATAGAGAATAACAGGTTACGTTATAAGTAATGTATCAGGGGAGGCTTAGATTAATATAACGGCGAGGTTTGCCGAGCCGTTTGCGCCGAACCTGATATACTACACAAGACCAGGCAGTAACCCGTTTTTCTATTTATCATACCACGGTTTTCTAAAAAAAAAAAAACGAGCTAAAAAATATTTAATATATAACTTAAAAGCAGCGCTGATTTTGCTGAGCCGGCTTTTACACGTTTACGTACATGTAGTTATAGATTTCTAAACGTTGACTGGATAATACCTTTTTTCTAACATTTCGTAATTGTGAATGAGCTGTTTTTACTACGAATACATACATTACACAAACGTTCATTCAAATAATATTGAAAATGCACGCTGAAATGGATTGCAACGATCAATTTCATCAGTGAACACACGTCGCCGATTTGTTTGGATACACCATTTTGGAGTCGTGTATTGAAATTGACATTTTCAACATCGTGTCAATATTGACTATATCATGTTTAATTTTTGGTAAAAAATCTTTCAGCCAACCTGTGTAGTGACTTTTAGTGCATTTTATATGGAACTATTGAAATAATTGTGTATGGATGAATTATTGTTCCAATAATGACGTCATATCACTACTAAAGTGCGGGTTTATGTGAATATTAAAAAAATAACGTGTTTGTGATTTATGACGATTTAAAATAATAAACTATATACGTTTTTGGTATCAAATTGTTTGTTTTGTTGAATCTGGTTTATTATTACCGAAATGTTGACTTTATAGTTCATTCAGAGTAATGTGACGTACCTCCAACCATTGACTGATATAAACGCTACTGACCTGATATAAAAAAAAATATCAGGCACCTTTGTTTCAGGCCGATATCAGCATAGTGGTATGATAAATAATTTTATGAAGTATTTTATTCATGCATAAAAACCTTAAGGGCCTGTCACACTGTGGCGAATTTGAGCTATTAGTTCTGGCGTATTGTAACTCGCCACAACTCGCGT